>JAKOGI010000012.1:1612500-1995000 GCA_029747015.1 Carnegiea gigantea | reverse complement strand
CCTTGTTCTCTTGCCAAAATATATCAAGCTACTTTGGGCTTGATATTTTCGCTGGGCAATTATTTGGGAAAAGTCTTCTCTAGTCAGCTCCTACTTCTACAGGATTCACTAGTTTTCACATTCTAGAAGACATTTAGTCGTCCTCGAGCGAAGTTTAAGTCTTCTTCTCCGTTCATCCATTTCGGTTGTCAATATATCTTAAGAAGAGCTAAAATACCATTCTCAGAATTCACAGGTTTGTTTTTTTTAAAAAAAAAAATCTAAAGCATATGTGCTTGTTGGGGGTAAGGCAATGCACGCTTGGATCTTCTGGACCTTCCCTTATGGGAGGGGGGTTGTCACACACTAGTGTCCCCTGAGGCCTGATCAACTGCCCTATCTCCGCCAGTATGCTACAATGACCATTGTGAACAATTTCATATCCTCATATTAATTAGCTCCCATATTTTTAATCCCAGAAAATAAACTATTTTCCATAAAATGCCATTCTATTCTTAGTTCATATTTGTAATTATGCATCAGAAAACTTCATTTTAATTTGATTTTGTTATTAAATTTTCCTCCCCAAAATCATAGGAAGAGGGATTGTCACAGGACTCACGATTCTCATGATGTGAGGACAACAGAGGAAGCAAGTACCAGTGAAGATTCCGAGTTGAAGTGCTCTTGTGGGCTCCCTGCCAAATTGAGGATTTCAAGAACTTTTAGAAACCCCTATAGATTATTCTATAACTGCCCCAAGAATGCATTTCATCATGTTAGTCCTCCATATTTAGCTCATGCATTTACACTTGTTCATTTCTTTGATAAACCTGATGCTTCTGCCAGTAATATTGACTTACTTGCTTTCTGAAACTACTGCAGCAATGTGAATACTTCCATTGGTCCGATGAAATGTCAGCTAATGGAGAAAGAAGTAGAAAGGAAATTTCTTTCCTCCAGAATGAGTGTATTAGGCTACATAAGAAAATTGCATACGTTCAGTCTCAACGACAAAATGATAGAGCTTTATGGGAGCGGGAAAGGGCAGAGCTAAGATCAAAGGTATCATCAGTTCAAGCAGAGTTAGATGATATCAAGAGAAGAGTACAGCACCTGTATGACTTGGATAATATGCCCCCTTTTGACGACTCATGTTCCACGAACGCGGATGATGATGGGGCAACAATAGTGGAAACTGTCTAGACAGGAAACAGAAAAGAAGGGTTAGCATAATTATGACAGTTGATAGAGCACCAGACTAGTTAGCTCATTTTAATCATCAAATCTCATGCCATTAAGTTTGATACTCGGTGGCTGCTTTTGATGATGTGTTCGGTAGAACCCTTGAGACAAGGGTCACCTAACATCAGTTCCCTGGGCTCGCGGGAGCAAAAAAACATTATTGTAGCGGCTGATCTGAGAGTGTAGGAAAAAGGTCATTGTGTATACGAGTGATGAACGGCGAGTGAGTTCTGTCGGATTGGACAGGTCCGCTTCCCATGTAAATAGTTGATGCAACACGCAGCTGACGCCGGTGATTCTTTTGTGCACATATAATCAATACGTGAAGGGATTCTAATTTCAATAAAACATTCGAGGTGGTCAATAGCTGCTTATTCATTTCGAAATATAGGTGGGATTTTGTTGGCATTGCACTTCTTGCTGTAATGTCATTGCATGTATTTATTGGTTCATTCATGAATAAAATCCTTTTGCTTTGGCTTCGACTTAATGGTTCCTTGATCTCCTTTTCGTGTATGTTCCTTTTCTTTGTTCTGATCATACATCAATGTCCATTAATTTGGATCATGTTAATGTAGTATTCCATCCCTTTGTACATACTTCAGAGGATGGGTTATCAGTTTGTTTAAACTTGCAAGTTGCCAGCAGATTGAACTGACAGTCCAAGTTTGTCTTTGTTTTTTTTTGGGGGTTGTTGTTTTTAATTGCTACTGTCGTCATCTATGTAGTCCAACTTTTTTTTTAAAAAAAAAGTTAATAATCAGAAAAACAAATCGCGGTGACCAGTTGGCACACAATCCAAGGGAGTACAAAGGTCAAAGATTTTGGGGGCCAAAAAACAGAGTTATAAATATCGTACCGATCATCGTATCGTTTTTCACTGGAACGAGACATACCGGATTTATGTACCGTTGTACTGGGTTCGTGCTGTTTAATGACTCCGATCATCAATTACTCCAGCTAATCATTTGGTGGAATTGGATGGAATGCCTTTGCAATGAAGGTATGAACATTCGACATGGAGCATAAATTTCCCCAACGGCATTTATAATGAGTTTATTCAAGAGATTTAAACTGTGCTCAAGCATGTTCTTCTTCTCATTATCCAAAAGAAAAAAAAGGAATTTAAGAAAAATGTTGTTACAGAATCGGCCAATTAATTTCGCCCTCTAATTTTCCTAGCAATCATGCATGAAACTTATTGTTTTTTATCGCTGAAATATAGGAGAAATTGGATTACATATTTTGTAATAATCTCAAAATTTGGAAAATTGGATCACACAATTATCAATATTAATCAGTATAGGTTTGGTAAGAGGACACGAAATACAACTTTGTCATTCTTACCTTTAATAGATTTTATAAAATAACTCACATAAATTTATCGTATCATCTATACCTTCTCTCCATTATTTACAGATAGCCTCTTTTATGGTACATTTACACAAATAAATTCTCTCACTCGACACTAAACAGTTAGTTGAAACTCAAAACCATAAATAACGCGGATGACCGTAGGCCATGGGTTTTATCAGTTCTTAACTGTATAGCACATTGCTATACATCACCTGTTGGACACGTTTTTATGTGGCCTGAGTTATCATTTATCTAATTAATTGATCATTGACCTAATAAATACCCTACGTATTTATTTGGTAATTATTTGATGGACGTAATTACCCTTATGACCTAATTAGGGTTTCCCCTTGGGTGTATATAAATAGAGGTATTAGGCAGAGATCAAGACACCAATCTTACGCCTCCTCTCTACCTCTCTATTCTCGTGAGTCTCATCCTCACCTTAGCCATCATAACGATACACCCTAAACGGGAACTCGATCTGCGTGAGAATCATGGCCTCATCCCTAACCACGTTTACAGGATTATCAGGTACACATGATTTAATTCCTGATTTATATCTTTTATGTTTAAGAATTGATCAACATGTGGTATCAGAGACTTATGTTGATGAATCAATTCTTTTTATTTTCGGACATCAGCATTACTTTTCCTTAAAATTAAGATCTAAGTTTTTCGGAATTAATCAATAAAATTACTTTCTTATGCTTCGAATATCAGCAAGTATAATTTGTGATGAATTATTTGAAGTGTTCATCCTTATTTTGATGAAATCTTCTAATTCTGGTATTTGTTTTGGAATATAATTGTGTTTCCTTAAATTGTATGGCATATCTCACTTTTGCATAATATATTCTATTTCCTTATTTATGAATTTATTTTACCTAAAATAGCAAAACTAAGTAAGGGATATGCTAAAATACCATTGAAAAGGTTAAATCTTTTTACTTGAAAATCTCTTGCCTTATACGCCTTTTAATTAAATCAATTTCAATGGGTCCCCAAATTTTTTTGTAGCCCCGCCCGAATCGCTTTAACTTTTGCGGTTAATTAATTATTAACATTAAATTTATAAGTCATTTGACTAATCTTAAATAAAATTCATTTTATGATTAGTTAAATTGATTTATTTTGCTTGACTTGAACAATACCTTAGAGTACACTTCTGCCCAAAGGTGATGTGTAACATTTGTGAAATTTATTTCAAGCCTTATTAAGCATTGTCATTTAGTGCATATCCTTAAACAGATATTTGCATGACACTCACCTTAAATACATAATATTTCACTTCTGTCCAAAGATGATGTGTTATAATTGTGTACTGCGAACTAAATATATATGTGCATTAAAATTTAAATGTTTCACTTCTGCCCAAAGGTGATGTGTTACATTCAAATTGCACATCATTATTTTATTATTCATAATACTTAAATAAGTGGTCATAACCAAAGTGAAAGCCATTTGTTTGAGTAGAATTAAATTTAGTCTATTATTTTGGTGTCATAATAGACTATTATCACAGCTTCATTACTATATAATGGTCCTTAACTTCGCCAGCCTTAGTTCATTACCTCTTAACTTCTTCTTTAATTTTGTGTCTTATTTCTCTCATCTGAATCCATTATCAGCCCCAAATATGGGAATTGAGACCTTGAAAGGTGCTAATTTTTCTTCATGGAAAGATTCACTGATGCTAACTCTTGGCATGTTGGATTTTGATTATGCACTGAGAGAGCCTGCCCCTCCTGCCCTCACTGATAAATGTACTGCTGAAGATAAAATAGTACATGAGAGATGGGAGAGGTGCGACAGAATGGCTCTTATGCTTATTAAAAATTCCATCAGCATAATCATCAGGGGAGCTATTTCAGATTCATCTAATGCTAAAACATATCTGGCTTCCGTGGAGGAACAATTCAAAGCAACTTCTAAGGCACATGCTAGTACTCTTATTTTGAAGATGGTGACTACAAAATATGACGGGAATAGCGGCATTCGTGAGCACATCATGATGATGAACGACATGGCCCGCAAGCTCAAGGGATTAGACATGGTGATCAGTGAAGGTTTTCTGGTGCACTTCATAATGACTTCTCTTCCTGCATCTTTTGAAGCTTTCAAGGTCAACTACAACACCCAGAAGGTCAAGTGGTCGATGAATGAGTTGATTGCTATGTGCGTACAAGAAGAAGAGCGTCTGAAGCTGGACAAACCTGATGTGGCTTACCTCATGACCACTAATCCAAAGAAGAGGAAGAGAAATGTCGATAAGAAGGAAGTTTCTAAAGTCCAGAAACGTGATGCAAGTGCTTCTTCCAGCTCTAAGAACTCCAAAGGGAAGTCTTACTGCAAGTTCTGCCGCAAGGAAGGACATAGACAGAAAGACTGCCAAGACTTTAAAGAGTGGCTGACGAAGAAAGGTAATCATCTTTACATGATACTTTACATGATACTTGAGTCCTTTAATTTAAATGTTCCAACTAATACATGGTGGTTTGACTCTGGTTCTATGGTTCATGTAACCAACTCACTTCAGGGATTCCTTACAATCCAGAAGCTGGAAAGAAACCGAAGAACACTTAAGCTGGGGAATGGAACAGAATTAGCTATCGAAGCCATGGGAACCTTAGAATTAATAATGAAAACTGGTTTATGTATTAAACTTTATGATACCTTATATATTCCTGAGATTACTCGGAATTTAGTATCAGGACCAAAGTTAGACATAGACGGTTTTGATGTTTCTCATGGTCATGGCAGACTTACTATTAGTTTTAATTCTCAAGTGTTTGGTCATGGTTTTCTGGATGGTGGTCTCTATAAATTAGAACTAGATGATGATTTTTCCAAATCTTTGTTGTCATATAATATCAATCAGACACTAACAAAGAGAAAACGAAAACGAGACTTAGAAACTTCATCCATGTTGTGGCATCAACGCTTAGGCCACATTTCACGAGAACGTCTATCTAGACTCGTGAAGAATGAAGTGTTACCATCTCTCGATTTCAATGATTTTGGAACATGTGTCAAATGCCTTAAAGGTAAAATGACATCAGTGAATAAGAAAGGTGCCACAAGGAGTTCTAATTTATTAGAGCTCATTCACACTGACATTAATGGTCCTTACTCTATCACTGGAATAACTGGACATAACTCATTTATCACTTATATTGATGATTATTCTCGTTATATGTACTTGTATCTCATTAAGGAAAAATCTGAATCACTTACAAATTTTAAAGATTATAAAACTGAAGTTGATAAACAACTTGATCGTCAGATAAAAATTGTAAGATCAGATAGAGGAGGTGAATATTATGGTAGACATACTGATGTGGGTCAAGCTCCTGGTCCATTTTATGAGTTTTGCAAGGCCCAGGGGATTGTAAACCAATATACCATGCCTGGTACTCCTCAACAGAACGTGTTGCTGAGAGAAGAAATAAGACCCTAATGGACATGGTACGCAGTATGTTAGCCAACTCAGGTTTACCTCTATTTCTCTGGACCGAGGCCTTAAAAACAGCTGTTCATATACTCAATAGGGTTCCTTCTAAAGCTGTCCCTAAAACTCCTTATGAACTCTGGACAGGAAGGAAACCGAGTCTAAGATATATGAAAGTATGGGGGTGTCTTGCCGAAGCTAAACTTTATAATCCCTTCTTGAAGAAACTCGACATGAAAACTGTAACTTGCTACTTCATTGGTTATCCTTCTCACTCAAAAGGTTACAGATTTTATTGTCCTTCCCATGTCACTCGCATTGTAGAAACCAAAGATGCTCATTTCCTTGAAGATTTTAAGGTCAGTGGGAGTAGTGAAAACCCTTATGATGAATTGCTAGAAGTACAAGACGCGGGGGGGGATAGACTTGTCGATTACTTTACCTCCAATTACTCCTTTTGTACTCAATGCCAATCCGCAGGACACTGCACTACCTCCTACTCCTAATGTACCTGGAAATGAAGACACCTCAAATGATAACCATCAAGACAATGCCGCCAATGCTCAACCTGAAAATTTGCTCAGGAGGTCATCTAGGTCTAAAAGGCCTACTAACTTTGATGATTATATTACCTACCTGACTGAAGCAGAAATGGATGCTGGAAAGTTTACTGATCCTACCTCTTATAATGAAGCCATTAACAGTGATCAGTCTTCCGAATGGAGTAAAGCCATGATTGAAGAGCTTGACTCCATGAAGAAAAATGATGTTTGGGATTTGGTTGAATTACCCAACGGTGTCAAACCCGTAGAATGTAAATGGGTCTTCAAAACAAAACTGGACCCGAATGGAAACATTGAACGCTACAAAGCGAGATTGGTTGCAAAGGGCTACACTCAGAAAGAGGGAATTGACTATCAAGAGACCTTTTCTCCTGTCTCTCGAAAGGATTCCTTAAGAATTGTTATGGCCCTTGTAGCTCATTTTGATTTAGAGCTACATCAGATGGATGTCAAACCCGCTTTCCTTAATGGCGATTTGGATGAAGAAGTGTTCATGAAACAACCCGAAGGATTCAAATCTGAAGGTCAAGAGCACTTAGTCTGTAAGCTAAAAAAAATCCATATACGGGTTGAAGCAGGCATCACGTCAATGGTACCTAAAGTTGCATCAAGTCTTGAAGTCAGAAGGTTTCATAAAGAATCAAGTGGATCAATGTGCCTACCTCAAGATGAGTGGGAGCAACTTTACTATACTTGTCCTTTACGTAGATGACATTCTATTGGCAAGTAATAGTTTAGACATGTTGCATGAGTCCAAGCGCTTACTCTCGCGTAATTTTTGACATGAAAGATCTCGGGGAGGCTTCTTATGTTATTGGCATCGAAATACACCGAGATAGAGTCAATGGTATTTTGGGATTATCTCAAAAGGCTTACATTGAGCGTGTCCTTACACGTTATAACATGCAACATTGCTCTCCTTCTGTGGCTCCAGTAGTTAAGGGAGATGTTTTCGGTTTATTTCAATGTCCGAAAACAGAGGTTGAAAAAGAACAGATGAGAATGATACCTTATGCGTCAGTAGTAGAAAGCCTTATGTATGCACAAGTCTGTACTCGTCCAGATATCGCTTACATTGCTGGAATGTTAGGTCGTTATCAGACCAATCCTGGTCTTGATCACTGGAAAGCAGCTAAGAAAGTTCTTCGATATCTACAAGGGACAAAAGACTATAAACTGACTTACAGAAGGAGTGATAATTTAGAAGTGGTTGGTTATTCTGATTCTGACTTTGCTAAGTGCAAAGATGACAAGAAATCCACTTCAGGGTATATCTTTATGTTAGCTGGCGGACCTATCTCGTGGAAGAGTTATAAGCAAGAGTTGACTGCAACTTCTACAATGATGGCAGAATACATTGCGCTGTACAACGCAACTTGTCATGGAATGTTGCTCAGAAACCTTATCACTGGACTCAAAGTAGTTAATTCCATCTCTCGACCATTGAAGCTTTATTGTGATAACTCAGCCGCCGTTAGTTTCTCGAACAGTAACAGTTCGACTGGCGCTGCTTTATATCTTGATACAAAGTACTTGTTCGTACGTGAGCGAGTTGAGGAAAATAAACTTTGTATTGAGCATATAAGTACTGAGAATATGCTTGCGGATCCGATGACTAAAGGTCTCCCTCCTAAGATTTTCGAAGAACATGTTTCGAAGATGGGGTTATCTAAAGACCTTATTTAGTTGCATATTGTACTTACTTGCATTTAATAATAAAATTTCCTCATTGTTTTGTTTGTTTTGTCTCTGAATGTGTCTACGCATGCCTAAAGACATATAGACAACATTTATGTACAAAATAATCTTATGGGTTTAATTGTCAATTTGATCCTTAGCTTATTTAAGTTTTAAATTTGGTATTGTAGTATGATTAATGGGGTCTTGAATTGAATATCGATTCAATGACTGTATTTCTCTGCTACAATTTCGGTTTAGAACTAAAATGAGTATTAAAATCTGATCAGACTTATCTAATACTCATCATAAATGATTACTCGGCCAAGTGGGAGAATGTTGGACACGTTTTTATGTGGCCTGAGTTATCATTTATCTAATTAATTGATCATTGACCTAATAAATACCCTACGTATTTATTTGGTAATTATTTGATGGACGTAATTACCCTTATGACCTAATTAGGGTTTCCCCTTGGGTGTATATAAATAGAGGTATTAGGCAGATATCAAGATACCAATCTTACGCCTCCTCTCTGCCTCTCTATTCTCGTGAGTCTCATCCTCACCTTAGCCATCATAACGATACACCCTAAACGGGAACTCGATCTGCGTGAGAATCATGGCCTCATCCCTAACCACGTTTACAGGATTATCAGGTACACATGATTTAATTCCTGATTTATATCTTTTATGTTTAAGAATTGATCAACATCACCAACCTTTTAAACATTAGAGAATACGAGGTGGAAGGCCCATACCCTATCTCCTAGAGGTATTCATTCATCCATATTATATAACCAGCTTGATTATGCCACAAGAAAGCATAACACAAACCTCTTTTCCCAGTGCCCCTGTACTCTCCAAAGGGTTTTAGCGTAGTAGTAGTTGCTCTTTCTTTATGGATCTACCTCTCTTTCTCTCTCCTCTTCTTCCTGGAGGGAGGTCTTGGGGCCAATGTACGCCCATCAAAAAGAAGGTTGATGATGATGGTAGAAGATGGGCCTCTAAAGATCATATTCAATGGGCCAGCTAGGAACTGGACTGATGCTCTTCCCATTGGCAATGGCCGCTTGGGTGCCATGGTCAGGGGTGGGGTCCCCTCTGAGGTTCTTAATCTCAATGGTATGTCATTAGTCACTTCGCCATTTACATTCATGGCTGTGCTTGTTTGTGTTTATTCCTTTGTCTGCATGTTCAATAAGTCATGAGTAGAACAACTACTTGTACCCAACGCGCCATTCATATGTGAAATCAATAGGTTTGGAATGACTTCAATTTCTTTATTTACATATTCTCAACTGTATATTCATAGCCAGTGAATTGTGTCGAAGTTAATACTATAGGCTTGTTCTTTTCGTTGGAAAATATAGATTAATAAATTGATGAATTTGATTGAGATTGGTAGAAGTGGGTTCTAATATATTGAAATTAGTATTTTTTTGTTGAAGTTGGTATTTTTTTTGTTGAAGTTGGTTAAAGTAGGTTCACTAGGTTGAAGTTAATTGAAGTGGGCTGATTTTTTTTTTGGTATGATGGGTAAAAATTGGTTAAAATAATGGAAAGTTAGTTGAAATTGGTTGAAATAGGTTGAAGTTGATTGAGGTTGATAAATTTGGATTTACCAACGAAAAGAACAGGTCGTATATATGTGTATTGAATACACGTTCTTGTGGGTATAGATGAATTGATGTTGGCCGCTTTCAAGAAGGGATAATAGTTGTAATGCCAATAGCATTTCCTAAAACTAATCAATAAATTTTCCCAATGGGCTCCTGTAGTTAGTTTAGTTTAATTACTTAGAAATGATACTCTAATATTAAATGTTATCACATTAGTATTGGTGGTATATTAAACAATCATTTCATATATAAACTTAACCGTGGTCAAAATATATTAACTCCCTATCGCCTTTACTCACAAGAAAAGAGAAGGAATTTAACTCACAGAGTATTTATTATTTAAGCTTCTAGCAATTGATTTTGCCCATGATGTATCTACTTTCTAATGGTTGTACATGGAAATTAAAACTTGGATTAAACGGCGTCATAATAACCATAAACTCTTAGACAATTAGATCACACAAATGTCACCATTAGTTGTAGCCAAGGATGATACGAAATGCAACTTTGTCATTCCAACTGTAAGTTACAAAATAAGAACTGTAAGTCGCAACTCACAAGCATCAACCATATGCATCAACCATGAACGAGGACAAAGCTCCATATGCTGTCTCATTTGGTTCAAGCGGTTTAATACTTGTTCATCTTAAGTAAAGCCTCAAGTTCGAGTTTTGTGAATGGAGAAAATATGTAACAAGAAACCTCTACCTCTTATTAGACCTGATCAACGGGCCAAGGCCTCACTTGACCCTCAAAAATGAGGGTTACAGTCAGCTTTTTTTTTCTTTTTTTGTTGGTTTCCGATCCGTCTATGATGATCATCATGAAGGTCGGACTTGGGTAGAGGTTTTAACACTCTGACCCGACCTGATGACCCTCACTTTGCGCTGCTCGAACGGCAGAGAGGGGCGTGCGAGAGGAGAGCTGAGAGTTTAGAGAGAGAGAGAGAGGAGTGCTGAGAGTCTGCTAATTTTTAGAGAGAGAGAGAGAGAGAGAGAGAGAGGGGAGAGCTGATAGTGTAAAGAGAGAAGACAGCTAGCGTATAGACACATGGCACGTTCTTATTGGATTTATAGACTACAGTTGGATATAATAAGATTGTGTTCGGATAATATTTTCTGTGATATCTGATTTCGAATTTCAAAATAATTTCATGGGTATCATTAACGTAATTAAGAATTGAGGAACAGTAACGTTCAATTTCAGTCAGACAGTGCAAAAATATCGCAAAATATGAATAATTAATTTGCACACAAAAAATAAAAATTTTCTATGTAATTTTAAGTTCAACAATCAATTAATCGTAACTCAACCAAAGTAAACCATATTTGCGTAACGTACAGTACGATATTTAACTTTAAATTTCGGTAAAAATTAACAAATTCTGGAAATATACAACAAAAATTAACATCCGCAACTGATTCAACTCATTTACGAAAATTTAAATTTTTGGGGGGGCAACAACGTCCATCGAACAATATTTTGTAACCAACTAAACACATAAAAAAAAAATTTTCTATTCAAAATTTAATTTTAAGATTGTTACTACTATCATAAATAATTATTCAAGAGTTTAATAAATAAATCAAAGAACTTCTGGATAAAGGATTAATTAGAAACAGTAAGAGTCCTCACACCAGTCCCACTTTTATGGTAAGAAATCATGCTAAAAAAAAGAGGACAAGCTAGAATGATAATCAATTACAAAAAGTTTAATAATAGTACTGTTTTTTATGGTTACTATATTCCTAATAAAACAGTCCTTTTTAACAGAATTTAAGGAACCTCTTGGTTCTCAAAAATGGATTGCAAAAGTGGTTATTGGCAGATAAAAATGGTTGAGAAAAGTATTCCTTTAACTGCATTTAGTGCCCCATAAGGTGATTGTGAATGGATAGTAATGCCATTTGATCTTAAAAATGCACCTCAGATATTTCAGAGAAGAATAGATAACATCTTCAAAAACCTTAATCATTGTTGCTTAGTTTACATCGATAATACTCTTATCTTTTCTAAAACAATAGAACAACATAAAAATGATGTTCCAGCTGGCACTCAAAGATGCATTGATCACGGTATTATACTCGAAAAAAATAAGTGCATTTATATTGAATAAGAAATTGAGTTTTTAGGGCTTGAAATAAAAGTTGAACAAATCATTCTACACAAACATACTTTGGAAAAAACAAAAAAATTTCCTTAAAAAATTGAAGATAGGAAGCAACTAGAAAGATTTCTCAGATGTCTTATCTATGCTTCAGATTTCATTAAAGATTTAGCCAAATTAAGAAAGCTATTACAGCAGAAACTCAAAAAAGAGGTAAGTTGGACATGGACTACTAGCGATACAAAGATTATTCAAAACTTCAAAAAGATGTGTAAAAATTTTTCTGTCCTTAATTTGCCTAACGAAGAAGATGATTTAGTTCTTGAAATAGATGCTAGCAATGAACACTGGAGTGCTGTACTCAAAATCAAAGAAGGGGAAAAACTCTGCAAATGTTGTAGTGGAAGCTTTAATAAAGCAGAATGCAACTATCCCATGATGGAAAAGAAAATCCTTGCAATCATAAGAGGAATTGAAAAAATCTTAATCTTTTTAGCCTCTAAATAATTTCTCATTCGAACTGATTACAAAGGAATACTTCGTTTTGTAAAAAAGAATTTATCAAATATGCAAGCGCAAGGGCGACTCCTGCGTTGGCAATTATGGCTTAACCAGTTTTCTTTCTCTATTGAAGACATACAGGGATCGAAGAACTCTCTGGCAGATAGTCTAACTCGCAAACTCGTCAACGGTGATCATCAAAGCCGACCTCCTGCCAGAAAAGGAGGAAATCTTTAATGAAATGTCACTTCTACTAGAACGAGTTACGCTTTCTAGTAAAGTCCTTATTAATAACCTGGAATTCTTTACAAAAAGTAGATCACGCTTTGATCTGCTTTCTACTACCTACCTAATAATCCAAAAATTTTCCTTTCTAGAATTACAAATTAGTTACCTTCGGTGTCCTTATGATATCCAAGAAAAAATAAGTTCTCATATCCAAGAAAAATGGTTCAAGGAATGGTATGCAGCATGCGTCGACTTTTATCATCATTATTCCTATGATATTTGGGAGTCCTAGAGTACAACGATCTATTTTTCCGACAGATCTGGAATCGTGGTATTTGTTTTCTAACCAATTCATTATCTCCCCGGATCATGTCCTTAAAGCTTGGAAATATGGGATGATTCTTTACTTCTCAGAAATTTCAGATCCTAATTTTTCATTTTTCTCAACCTTAACTAAGTTCCAACAATATATGTTCAAAAGGTTCCATTGAATTCTCAAATCTCCTGAGGGACCAACAAAAATTCTAGTTCGCAGATACCTAACTTTGGAGGTTTATAGCGCCCTGATTGAATATAAAAATGAAAAAATCAAACCAGCCCATTATCTTGTCCAAAGTGTTGATTGCGATGATCCTAATGATCAACGACAAAATTGGATTCATGGAGATCCGGTACATATAGTTACTGATCCTGTATTAGCAAGGGCTATTGAACTTTTCAACATTTATCATCAATGTTAGGCATTGATTGAAAAAGGAAAAACGTTATGCATTGTGAAAACACTACTTTCGCCTATAGTAGTGAGTTCAAAGATTACATGAAAGTGGATGGAGCAGAATTAGAAGATATTTTTGATTATCTCTTTGATGTTAGAGTTGAAAAATTCTTATCAGAAAACGAAAAAAATATCTCCTGGAGTTATTTGAAGAATATGATCCAGAGCATCTTAACCAACTTAACGAAGATTTTGATAATTATCCAGATAATGATGGTCTAGAAGATATAATTGGAGATGAGGGCATACAGAATCTCAATAATGATGATTAGTCTTGTCATCATTAAAAGTTCTGAAAAGGCTACCCCAGTATTGTACTATTTTGATAAATATCTGGTATGTAAAATAAAGTGTATACTGTAGTCGTCAGTGTACTGTAGACAGCTGTAGCCATGTGAAAAATCTTTATGTACTGTAGCCTTTAGAGCATCCTAGGTACTCATATCCCCTCTATAAATAGAGAGGTTGAGAGTTGAGGAAAAATACGATCATTTGAGCATACTTGAGCAAAAGAGAGGTTGGGTTTCTTCCTTTCTCTATGAGCAAGCATCTCTAATGATTTTAGCTTCAGTCTCTCTTCAGCATCCCACTATAATATAACCATTTTTAAGCTTTTAATAAAAGAAGTTTACCAGTAGGGAACGTTATCCAATCGAACCTTATATCTTAAATATTATAATTTCTTGATTAAAGATCCACTATTCTTGAAAAATATTAAAGACTTGATTAGTAACTACGGTCTGAGGTAGGAAACGAAATAGATCTGTGCTGTGTATGATCTAAGGAAGGTGGGGTTGGGATTAGCAATCTCTGTAAATTGAAAGTTAGAGGAACGTCAGGGTCCAGCGCTGACTAAGTTCAGGTAATGGTTGAAACTCTCTAATTAAGTTTTAATTATTTTTGCTAAAGTATGGTGGGCCTATAACCACATAAAATATAATATATAAGATATAAATAGTAGATTGTGATAACTAGTACCAGTAAAGTCATTATAAGAAGTTAAATCAAGCATATTTTGAAAAAAAATCCTAAAAATAGCTTATTTACGTAGCAAACTATTTTCAGGGACTTTTCTGCAATTTCTGAAAGTTCAAGGATTAAATTATAAATAAAAAAGACCAAAGAGTCACTTGTACTAAAATTGAAGGTACCAAAATGTAAAGATTTCAAAAACCAGGTCCTGCGTGTAAATAGGCTAAAACTGCAGATACTAAATTGTAAATTTTTCCCCTTTGTGCCTACTAAGGCCCTTTCTTTTCGTATGTCATTTTAGATTTATCAATCTCGACCCACTTCAACCTAATTCAACCCATTTTAACCCACTTTAACCCATCTGAAAAAAATACCAACCTCAACCTACTTCAACCAACCTCAACCTACCTCAAGCCACTTCAACCAACTTCAACCCACCCCTTCATAAGTTTAATAATTTGTACAGTGTCATATGAGATTTAATTATTTTTGCAAAGTAGTACGATTTGAAAATGGTGAAAATTTATAAGTAACTTGGGGTGGGTAAAAGAGTGAAGTAGGTTAAGGTAAGTTGAAATAGGTTGAGATGGGTTGAAGTACATTGAAGTGGGTTGAATTTTGTTGATGTGATAAATTAAACTTGGTTAAACTAATGGAAGGAGACTGAAGTGGATTGAGATTGGTATTTTTGAATTGACTAGATACGATTCTATTTTGTTAATTATCATGATGCATCAGATAGTATTGATTAAATACGATTTCATTTTAATTTTTAAATTATTATCATCATATTTTGCTATCACACGTTTTTCTAATTGTATTATATTTTTATTATTTTTCACAACCTAATTTTTCGTATTTTATAAAATTAGAAAAAAGCTAATGTTATATTTTCAACCAACTTCTACATTTAAAAATTAACAACAAATCTATATTGTTGGTATATTTTGTAACACTTACGATCATACTATTTTCTTTTAGTACATCTGAATTTTTCAAATACGGGCCTGTTGTTGTCGTCGGTAAATTGGGGAGGGTAAAAGGGTGAGGTGGGTTGAAGTAGGTTGAGGCGGATTGGAGTATGTTGAGGGCAGTTTAAGTAGGTTGAATTTTTTTAATGTCATAAATTGAACCTTAGTTGATAGTGAAAGTGGGTTGAAGTAGGTTGAAGTGGGTTTAGGTTGGTATTTTTAAATTTACTCATAAAAAAAGGCAGGTATATAAAAAGTTATCATCAATAAATTTTGTAACCCAAATCGTTAAAAATAATTGACAAGTTGTGCCGGCCTCCAACTTGTAGAAAAATAGTTACAAAATTATGAAATTACCATTCAGCGAAAAAATGCACTAAAAATTACAATAATTTCACAAATTATCATACATAATTACATTCTCATTATTTTAACCCATTTCAACCCACCACAAAAAAAACAATACCAACTTCAACTTACTTCGACCCACTTCAACCCACCTCAAAAAAATATCAACTTCAACCCACCTCAACCCACTTCAACCTTTTACCCACCTCCATTTACCCACGAAAAGAACAGGCCCTAAGCCCTAATAAGGATCTGTTCGTTTCAGTGGTTGTAACGAGCGATTAGCAATTGAGAGCAATTGTGATTAGTTATGAGCAGTTGTGAGCATATGCAGATAGTTAAACTAGTGTTTGTAATTAATATAATATAAGTGGTTGCGAGTGAAAGCAGTTAGAAGCGATTGAGAACAGTTATAGGCAGTTGAGATTAGCGGTTAGCGACTGAAAGCAGTCGGAAGCAGTTGAAAACAATTGTTGTTAGATAAATGTTGAAACGAAGGCCCTGTTCTTTTTGTGGGTAAATTTTGACTCTCACACTCATCACATTTCTTCTCATTCCGTTCTATTGCTTTTCACTTATTAAAAATAAATATCATTCTTTCCCACTCCTTTCTATTCCCTCTCATGCCATCTAATTCCCTCCCACATTTTGAAATCAATAATTTCATATTTCTCTCACTCCATTATATTCCTTCTCATTTCACTTCATTTCTTCCTATTCCTTCATAATCCTGGAAAAAAAAATATTTACACTCAATTTCATTCCTTTCCATACTATACATGCTAATCTCTATGAAAAAAAACAGACCCTATCATAGGGTCCAACGGGTGGGAATCCTTACATCCCGTCCCCCCCCCCCCCCCCCAAAAAAAGTAAAGGTCAGTGACAACCAAATCAGCAATAGTATTAGCTTGGATGTTGGTACTTGGTAAACAACAAAAAAAAAAAAACCAAAAAAAAAAGAGAGTAAGGGAGAACCAAATCAACAATAGTAGCTTGGATGGCGGTCCATTACTAGCAAAGCAAGCATCACATGCGATTTCCTACGACTTCCGAGTGTCTTAGGCCTTCATGACAATGGCGTCAGCCATCTATTCAGTGGCTTATGCCAACAGATTGTATGAGATGCGTGAAACAGCAAAACCAATGTTCTTCTCAAATTAACATAATTTTTTATTATCAGCATTCAGTAACTTTCAATATAATTCAACAATTATCAGCATAATTCAACATTATTCAACATAAATCAACATTATTCAGAATCATTTAGCACCCTTCATGACTATTCAACAACTTTCAATACTGTTAAGTACTTACTGAAAATAACTAATTATATTTCTTCAACGATTCAACATATTTCAACATATTTCACCATAATTCAACAAGTTTCACTATATTTCGACAAATTAAGCATATTTTAGTAATTTTCAACATATTTTAGCAAAAAATACCAATAAATATTTCTCATAAGTCCAAAAAAACATGCTTTCGTGACCACAGAAACCCCTAAGAACATCTAGGAAAAGAGAAAGATAACTTATTATAAAACAAGCATTCCATTGTACTGAATTAAAAATCCTTAAAAGATGCAGTCTACTCCACAGTTACTCCTTGAGGACAAGCTTCGCACCTGGAGACAATATTTCTCCGAGTCCTAGGGCACGCGCCTTTGACGCGTCTAGATCCGCATTGAAAATACGAGAATAATGGACTATCTTGAAATCAATGACGACTAGTTCAAGCGCCACAGCCTTCCTAATCACATGTGTGGCAAATTCAAGGTCAATACGACGGCCCACAAAGCCACAAAACTCCAATGTTTTCAAGCACCCTAGAGACCCTGCATTGCTGCGCTCTTCCAATGTGCCATCAAGCTCCAAAGGAAAGATATTACGAGTGCTCAACTGCAACGGGAGGGGGTGGGCGGAAGCCTCATCAACGGAGTCTCAGAAACAAATGCAAATAACAACAAATCCACCACCAAAGGCTTCTCAGTTAATCAGCAAGTTCCATGATATCTCGTTAGAAATCAGGAGAAAATAATGCAATGATCGACAATATGTAAATATATGTAAAAATATGTAGTAATCAAAATCAGGATTCTGGATCTAAACTGCAGTACTAATATATATAATCTGGATTACGGGAACATAATAAAAGAGACGTATGCGGGAACATAATAAAAGAGACGTATGCAGACCGAAGAGAGAAGGCTGTCTTACCTCCAAAGTTAACTTCTGCAATACTGGGCAAGCCTCAATCAAGGTGATCCATCCAAGAAGTGTCTGATAAGGTCTTGCATAAATAGTTAGTTTCAGGTGCTTGAGGTTCATCAAGCTTGAGACAGGAGGTACGACCATATTCATAGGCAGATCTGCATCAATAGCAGGTCCTGCCAATTCAGGAGGATAAAATGTCAGCTACCTAGCACATTAACATTCATTCACAAACCATCAACAGCAGGGACTATTGTAACAGAGTTGAGGGTACTAACCTTTCAAATATATTCGTGTCACCACATTAAGATACTTCAACTGTGAAAAATAGTTTGAAAGCGAATCAAAAGCATAGGCTATAGGGTCCTCCCCTCCTCCGCCAATTGACACCTCGGAGAGCAAAGGAGCATTTCGAATATCCAACTGTATACGTTGACCTACGTATCTAAAGGTCACCAGCTCCGGGGCCATAATCTCAATACGTTGCAAATCGGGACAATCATATAAATGTAAATGTTTTAATGCCAGTGGCGAACCTGAAGCTCTTATGCTTGTTAAACATGTTGACCCATCAATATGCAAGTTCTCAAGGAATGGGCAGGAGTGCAGAAAGCAGTCAAGGATACCAGTGGTTACTCTAATGTGTTTAAGAAACAAGGTTTTCAGGGCAGGCTTCCAGCTAGGTAAATTATAAGGACACTTTAGCAGGTCACAGCACTTCAGAGGCAGGGCATACATCATGCTTGATATATGTGCAGGTTCGAAGTCTAGCACAAGGCTTTTAGCTCCTTTTGTTAATGCGAAAACCACCCACTTATCAATGTGTGATTGGTAAGTATTCGACAAACCAAAAGAGACCTTGAATTCTTCTACTGCTAAACCACGATGTTGGTTCACAACATGACTCACCCAGGTCACAAAATTAGATGTATCTTGGTCGAAAAATGCCCGATCAGATATGGAGAAGCGTTCTAACACCGTATTCGGATCTTCAAAGTTAAAGGTGCCGGGAAAAAATGGCCACAGTTCCCTCCACTTGTGACAAAGAACACTAGTTCTTGCAGCTTCCTTCATCGTCAAACAAGACATGATGGATAATAGAACTTCATCTGGCAACTGATTTAGGCCATCATTCCATTTGCCACCATGGCTCTGAATTGTCCAAAATCAAAGGGAAGATTACATCACAATACCCTCCTATCAATCAAAAGACAAAGGCTAAATACATAATACTAAGTACTAACATCCGAAATCAAACGGAAAATCACAACACGGGCCATATCAATCAAAAGACAAGGGCTACATAAATAGATATACTAACAGTAACACCAAGCTAGAGACTAAAAACACAAGTGAAAAACGGAGGAATTGAAATCTCACCCACCTTGCATGATTTAAGGTCACGCTCATCCCATGCGGCGTTTGCCATTAATTAGCCCGTGAGAACGCAACTGATAGCCTGTACATACAGAAATACATACACCCAAGATAAAGAGATAAAATCAGAGGAATTTCCAGGACACTAAGCTTCAACATTTTAGCCCTAAAATCGAATTAGACAAACACGAGAGTTGAAGACTTAATTAGGGCTTGAGTTCAAACCCACAAGTGCCTAATAATACCAGATCATACCCAAATTCCAGAAGGAAACCGCAAATTCCAAACCCTAACCCATCAATCAAATACCAGCACTGCTATTTGCAGCTAAAGTTTCCAAAATTGAAGCAGAAGCTCAATCGATCCAGATGAATCAAACAACTACTAACTAAAAGCATCTAATCTAATTAATTAAAAGCATAGCATCTGATTGAATTGTTGGATTAAGGGAGAATTGTGCCTTACAGGAAAACAGGAGCAACTACGCTCACGCCCCAGAGCGATATTTAACTTTGATAATAAATGATGTTCGCGCCTCCCCCCCCCCCCCCCTTCAAAATTTATGTCAAGAAGGGCCGCCTAATTTGCCGCCAGTACCGATCGATTAAATAAATGGGTGAAGCATTTAATCAAGGTCCAAGGAGGTCAATTCAAAATATTGGGAGCGTTTCATAAATAGTTTATTAGAGAGTTATTTGGCCAACCAAAAAAATTGGATCCAGTTTAATTATTTGACCAAATTAAAAAGTTAATTTTAGCATTTGATGAATTATTTTGTTTAAAAAAAAACAATTTGAGTTCAAGACGTTATTTTGAAAAAGGTTAAATTTTGAACTTCTTTGAATGAGCATTTTGGAAATTATTTTTTTTTTTACAATTTTATCACAAACAGTTAATTTTGCCACATATATATTTTTTTTGAAACATCTAATAGATAGTAGCTATACAAATAGGAAACAACTAACAACTGTTTGTCTAACGTCTCAATTGGAGCGCATAATTATAACATACTTTTTAAAATTAAGATAATGCGTTAATATTAAAGCTGTTTGGTTCAAAAAAGCAGAATTGTCCAAAATCATAAATGAAGCTAAAACGTATGAAAATATTTTTTAATGAACTTCAGCCCTTTGAATTAAAGATTTTGGCTCAAAAGGTGTGGGTTTATATGAACAAAACCAGGGGCAATGGAAAAAGTTCACACAAACGCATACCTTTAAGTTTAGGTGACCGCTTAAGAATGTAATTTCAGTTAAATAAATGAACAAAAAATCAAATATGGCAAACAATGATTCTATTCCCATACCAATGTCAAAAAAAGGATGAATCAAAAGACGCATACAAATATACAACCTTAGTCTTGGAAATAGTTCATGTTATATGCAGAGATATAGTCCTGATATGCAGAAGCACGTGATGTTAAATTTTTATGTATCAATTGGCTCATTAACAAAGAGTCATGTATATAAGCTCAAATGAGATTTCAATCCAAAGCTGGTTGGCATTAGATGGAGTAACTCACAATCTTATTTACATGCTCAAACCATTTGATTTTATCAATGTGGAACAACACTTATTTTCTTACTCTAACACGCCCCTCACGTGTGGGTTACTAACTAGGCCTAACATGTGCACATAATTTTAATCAAACGGGGACAATGATAAATCAATATGAAGTAACCCGCTCTAATAACATGTTGAATTTCATACATCAATTGGGTCTTAAACAAACGAGTCATTTATCTAAGTCAAGTGAGGTTTCAATCCAAAATCAATTGACAATAGGTGGAGTAATTTAAAAACCTATATACATGCTCAAACCAAGAAACCATTTAATTTGATTAATGTGGGACAATACTCACTTTCATACTCCAACACATGATGTATTTGAATAGATTTTACATATTCACGAGTTAATCTAACTGTAACGCCCCCAATTGTTAGCATCTGATTACTGTAACTTAATTGCCTATTTACTGTTGATTTGTAGCGGAAGCCTTTGATTGGAGGCATTACCGCCGTTCCGGAATGGAACAAGGCTCTCTGATTTACTAAACCTCTGAAATCATCTAAAATAAATATTTACCTACTCATATCGTTCATCACTGTGAGCGTCGCCTCGCTGGCGATCAGTAATGTCCATTGTTTTGCTGCTTTCTGGTGTCACAAGAGGATGACTATTCGATTCTCCCCACACCTAAAACAAAAATATAAAATATTGGAATGGTGAGCCGAAGCCCAATACGTACAATCCCATGCAGTAAAAGAAGTTTTATGTGAAATTCGTTGGGCCGGCCGCATTTCAAAATATTTTACTTTGCAAACAGGAGAGAGAGCAATACGAATTGAAATTGACTTGCTGATTATTATCTGAAAGTGAACCCCTTGGTCGATGTACATCTTGAAACGATCATACTTTGGGTGTTCACCCTCCAGGCCGATCGAGAAGTTTGAGTTGACGCCGCGCGCGGGTATATTGGTCGGCATAAACCTTGATAATTGCTTTGCATCAGTCCTGATGATCATTGGCGGGGTCACTTGTTTATGTGACAAAAACATTGAGAAATTGATTCATTAAATGAATCTTATATTAATTTTGCATTGCTGTGAACACTGTGAGTTTTTGAAGAGCACAGGCAATATACGTACCTGATCCTTGAGATTCTCTCTCCTTTGTAATGAAGAATGTTCGCTGGCTGCTTGAACCGACAGATGTGGCCTTTTTCCTGCTTTACATATATAATTCTCTTGTGGTTAGTGCAAAATGATGACATTTGTTGGGATTTCTTAGTTTGATCAATAATTTGAAATCCTTGAATTATATGTAAAAGGCATTGACTTGACTCTACTTTGTTTTATTCCTATCTCTGACCTTGAATACCTTATTTTAATTGATAATTTAAATCCCTGTCTTTTATACTGCAACCACTTGTTTAATGAACGTGATAAACATGTAATGGGGTAACAGCCATATTCTTGTAAGTAGTGTGAATTCGTTACTTGTCCCTACTTTGTGAAATTATTTTCATTATGGGTCATCGTTATTAATGTTTCTCTTTTTGGTCATTGCATAATTTAAATTACGGTCATTTTATTTTTATCCGAATTTTTTGTTAACGTCTTCGGTGTAATTCCTGATTCCTTGCTGTAAATCATATAATCATGACAGTCGCGACTATGCCCATAACTTTGGAATGTTCTGGAACGACCTTAGTCAAGACATGAACTCTTTTCCCCGAAAACGTTACATAGTGAACTCGTATAATCATATTTCACCAACCATAATATTTCTATCCCACATATTAATATTCCCAACATCCACATTTAGCATTCATGACTCTAAAGGTGTATACCCAAAATTCATAAACTTGATCGCAAATCTCCAAATAATATGTATATTCTTCTATAAAATAGTCACAATGTCGTTTAATCCAATGGCTCACAATAATCACAACATTACCTGCACTTTAGTATAGACTCATCAGATAATTTTTCCCAATTTCATAACTTTGAAATCCGTGTGAATACATGCATATCATAATTATACGATTGACGACTACCGCCTGACATGAATATTTTCAATATATGAATAATCATGAATTTATACGGTTGACGACTACTGCCTGACATGAATATTCTCAATATATGAATAATCATGAATTTATACGGTTGACGACTACCGCCAGACATGAATATTCTCAATATACTAAATCATAAAATATCAAATGTAAATTTTTAAACCGAGGAACCAAGAATTACTCACCTCAAAATTGCTCCGAAACCCAAAACTTTAATCTCCTCTTCCTTTTCCTTTTTTCCTTTCTTCTTTCTTTCTCCTCCTTCTCCCTCTCTCTCTCCTCCTTCCTCTCTCTCTCCTCCTCTCTCTCTCTTCTTTCCCCCTCCCCTGACCCGTGTGTGTGTGAGATATGAGAGCACCCCCCCCACACCATATATATATATATGGGCACGAGCAAAATGGTAAAATTAGTTTCTCTTTTTTTTTTCAGGACTAATCTGAAACTTCCTTTTTTTTGGGGAAAAAATCTGGAAACCTTTGGAAAAATCTTTTTTTTTGAGTTGGTTGACCGGCATTGACCGGTCAAACTGACTTTGACCGGTCAAAGTCGGTTTGACCCGACTTTTTTTTTGGGGGGGGAATTTTGCGCGATATTTTTACGTGAGCAGAGCAGATGTCCAACTATTCCTTTGGAAATTTTAACGAATTATTTTAGGAGTAACCAAAACTTTATTTTCGATGCCATTCTGCCGATTTAACCTGCAATGGTACAAACACATATGAAGAAAATGCTGAATTGAAATGAGAAAATGACGGATTGAAATGCCAGGCCCAACTTGATAAATTGTAATTAGGATGATTCAATCTAATTAATATGGTCATTAGGGTTGGGCCGTTACACTAACATTATAGGCTTCCATACTATATATGCGCCAAAGCTTTCAAGGCATCAATCAATAGTAAGAAAAAAATCATATGAAAAAGAAGCATAACATGATCAGAGCCATGGTCATCATCAGCGTCATCTAGGAGATATTATTAGTCATCATTATCAACGTTCCCCCGGAGTCCTTTAGTAATCAAATGTTATCTTTCAGCTTTTGAGTTTGGTACAATTGTTTAAGGACTTTTCTTAGTAAAAAGCATGCATATTGCTATAAGAGAAATATGAATATGTCAATACAGAAGAATAAGGCATAAGGAATGAAAAAAGAAAATCTTATAACAATGACTTAGAAAATCAGTCTGTTACATAGAATTATTTTGCATAGAGGAATTGACCTTACTCATTATGCCCAAAGAGGAAGGCAAAATTCACACAAGGGGGACTTTTTTTTTACATAAATAGTAGAAAACGACTAAACGTTTGACTTAGAAAAAAGAGATGCGTTACCGTGCCGAAGTCAAACATAAATAGTCCGCAGAACTTCATTTGCAATTGCAACTTTGCAAGTCAAGGTTCCAACATCCATCATTTTGGCAAGCTGGGCGAAAAAATAAAAACGCCCACTGTGGTGCTCGAACCCACGACCACAAGCTTAAGAGCTTTGCGCTCCCCCGCCTGACCTAGACGGGCTCATGGACAAGGCTTCCTGGTTTTGAATATAATAGCGTTCTGCGCCACTGGGCTTAAACCCCACCGTAAAACCTCCTCTCTTTCTGAATCTGAAAAGAAGAAAGAGAGAAGCAAATGGCTGGGCGCTACGCTGCATCTTCACTGTCTCGATCACTCATCTCCTCCGCTAGGGTTAGGGTTTCCGCCCTCCGGTCACCGCCGGCGGTCCCTCGTCTTCGCCCTCCATCGTCCTACACCCATCGCCGCCGAACATCCTTTGGACCCACCAGGTTCGCCTAGAATTTTCATTGTTCTCAATTTGCTTGATAACCTTGATGTCATTTCTTGTCTCTATCTTCTTCGGCTAAATGTAGACTTTTCATCTCGCATTTGCTATATCTGATGTTCATTTCGCTGGTTAATGTTGTTGTTTATGGGATATTAATTTTTTTTGATGTTCAAATTGGGCCTTTTGTAATGTTTCAAGGCTTATTCAGTGGTTAGTATAAAGACTGCTTGTTCGGTATGAAATTTTATCCTGTATAAGTGGGTCTTTGAATAAGCATTTGCCATCACTGTATAGGGTATTGATATTCATTTCTGGTTCATAAAATGTGAGGACTGCTATATCAAAATAGGGTTTTTTGTTCCTGTTTATTGAAATTGATGATGTTCAATTCGGGATTTCTTGTAAACGTGTAACTTTCTATATGGTTGATTGTAGGAATTTTGGAGAATTAGGATGCACGCAGTCATTTCTACCTATCAGTAGCCTTGCTGCTATCCCCCGGTTGATGGCGCACCTGTCTGCTCAGGCACGGGCTTGTTGTGAGCTCTCCCATGGTACCTTCTGCCGCACTTGTCAGGATCGCTAGTAGTGTCTTTGTGAGTCTGTTTCTGGGTCACATTTGATGATTCTTTGTCAATTCAGTTTTTTTATTTCTTCATTGTTATACACTATTTACGTATATTTTGGTCTGTCAATTGGAGTAATATAGTATTTCATGTGCTGTTTGTATTAGTATAGGAATAAGATGATGGTTAGGTTTTGTTTAGTTTTTCCCACCCTTTTCATTAAGGCTTGGTCATTAAGAAAAAAATTGTGATTTTGATATATAGGGAAGAACGGAAAAGATGGGTGATAGTGCTTGGAGTTTTCAATCATCAAAAGGATAGAGGCTCTGGATTTGTAGGTTAATATCTTGTTCCTTCTTTCTTTTTACTTTGCACATTATGTCTCCTGCTTCCATTAATTTTATTCAACTGCTTCCAGTGATTATCTGATCAGTATTCAATGATTTGAGGTTCAACAAATGTGAGATTGTAAAGGACTAAAAAGAAGAGAAATGCCATGATTATTAATTTCTTGAAGAGTCATAAAAAGCATTTTGTACGTCTGATGGCAGTATGGCACAACGGTTAACATTTCTTGTTCCCTCCTGGTCTTTTACAATTCATTTTATGTGTCCATGTATGTCTATTGAAGGCAACTTCCAAAAGGAGTGCACCACCTTAGATACAGAAAAATATTAGGAATAATCGTTGCAACATTGTCCTGAGCTCATGTTCAAACAGACAGCAACAACATTACCCCCAAATCCAATTGTCTCTGCAGCCATTACTAATTTTGCATCCGATCTTTGTTGATCCATTGATCTTACTTGTTTGCAATTTCCATCATACAACCAATGTCGAATGCAAGCTCAGTTACATGATAAAGTGGATGGATATTTTTCCGGTCATTGGGCATTCTATCCCAAATTTCATATCAAATGATTACAATAATTGTTTTACTCCTTATTACAAAAAGTTCTTGGACCAGCATGTTATGTTCGAATGAGGTGTTATGTTCGGATGAGGTGGTTAAATATCACACGGAAATGTTTGAGTAATGTATCCATAGGATTCGGCTCGAAAGAAAAAATTTGGAATCAGGCTGTCGTTCGTCATAATGAAGTCATTTTCCATTCTTTTTGCAGCTTTTTTGTCTTAATATGAGATTTACTTCTCTCATTTCTTGTTTGATATTGTTGTGACTACCACACACCATATCAGAATCTATTAAAATAGATGCCCAATTGGGTCTCACTTCATGTAGTATTGGAAATTTTAGACTAGTTGGGGAATCAAGTCATTTTATTTGCAGTTTGTGTGCAGTTTTGAGGTTACTAGAGTGATTGCTTATCTGGTACTGGGCCTTTTGTGTTCTGGCATCCATGTACTTGCCAAACAGAATGATAAATCTTATTTGTGAATCAGCATATATATTGCAATTTGATGTGGTGGTTCCTTTGTCATGGTTAGAATCACCTCTCTCTGGACGTACCTCCATACAAGCAGGAGTTCGTGAGTATATGCTTTCTTTTTTTATAAAAAAACCCCCTTCATTTTGGTTCGGGGTTCTTTCCTAGGTGGACTCTGGTATAACTTTTTACATGACAGTAACTGATTATTGATTGAAGTGATCCATCTTCTAAAAGAAGAATGGCATGTCATTGGGTCTAACTGTAGGCTTCAGTATATCATAGCCACATCCAAGTTCACTTGCTGAACATTACTAATGTTCAGGTCAATGGAAGACTCCGATGGGGGACCCACACTAGGTGTAGGTGATGATGCTGAATAGGTCAATGGAAGAGTCCATGTAGCATAATTGTGCATAACTGCATATATTTCACTTGCAATCCATTTTGCATCCTACTATCTGCAAGATTGGTAGCTAACCTGACATTGGATTTGTTGGAATTTCATGTGTGTACACTGTACACTTCTATATTCAAGTTCCTATCCAGCACTGCCTGGCGAAGGTCAAGGATTCTGTCTATTTTAACATGTTTGATGTTCTCAGATGTCATTTCTTTTACATGCCGACTTATGTCTTTGATTTACCTATTGGTTTATTGTTGTGAGCAGTTTGTTGATGAAGGTTCAAGGTCCTGGTTTCACCCTTGGCATGGATCAAATGTTTATTTTTACTTCAGAACAAAACATTACTCTCAATCTTGATATAATCCACCTCATTAAATTTGTAAAGAATTATGGATAAAAGGGAAGCCTTTTTTTCTGGTTTTTTTTTTTAGGGGGGGGGGTGATTGTATAAAATGCGCTTCTTTTTGCCGTGGTCAATTTGGTGAAAATAATTGCAGATCTGGGTTGATTCTCTTGCTACTTAGTATTTTGTTTTTTTAATCCCTCTTTCTTGGATGTTTCATGTTGTAGAATGTGGAGCTGTGGGTGCTGCTGCCTGTATAGTTCGAAGCAGCTGTCTGGGTTTGTAAGCACAACTGATGAAATATCTCTGATTGTTGCTATTATATTTGACTGTTTCAGGTTGTTGAAAGGACATGGAGCAGCACAACTGATCTTTATGTTCTCTTTTAAGTTCACAGCGGTGTATTGTATGCATTGTGTGGTACCGACCTGCCGGAATCGACGAAATAGGGGGAAAACAGATTCAAGTATTACTTTCATGTTTTGAGCATATTATATCTACTGATTAAATCAACTTGTGACATGATGCAGTTTGGTTGCAGTTAGAGATTTCAAACTATCTCACTGTCTATTTCTTTAGTCCACATAGTTTGTTCTCGTATTAGACTATTGTGTCTCATCTGCTGAGAGATGTTGTATTCCCTATGTCCCATATAACTTATCCTGCCTAGAAAATGAAATTTTTTAATGGTGTATTATTTAATACATTATCTTCTATTGATTTTAGAAGAAAGAAGTTTTTTTAATACTAACAATATCAAAGGGGCTCTATTTTCGGACTTTCCTAGAAAGAAAACAGGACAACTATTTTAGAACATAGGGAATATTTGTTTATCCATCTTGATTCCGTCTGAAACTTTTTTGATGTTGATGGCTTTCTTTAGATGAGATTAGGAGGAGGGTAATGGCTCTGGTTAAGGTTGGCCCATTTACAAAATGGATTGGGTTGGATTATGATTGAAGTATTTGGTACATGTTGGACCTTCTTGTAAAGAAATGGGTCAGGGTGACCCGCTTTTAGTCTATTAAAATGGAATAAAATTACACAAAAAATTAATTATAGTAATTTGTTATGTATAAACATTGGTAATAAATTTAATTAATTATAGTATGTAAATTATTATGGCAAGTAGGTTGAAAAGTAACGGGTTGCTAAATGGGATACTAGTGGACCAATCTAGTCTGACATGTTAATATGTTTTAGTCATGATTGATCCGATTCATTATTGATCTTATTCTTTGGCCTTGTTTGGCAAACAGCTTTTTGAAGAGCTTTTTGACCAAAAAGAGTTTTTTTGACCAAAATTAACTTTTTGACCAAATGAAAAAGCTAATTTGGGTGTTTGGTAAAAGAGCTTTTTAAAAGAGTTTTTTGGGTCCAAAAAACTAATTTGAAAAAGCTAATTTCATTAACTTTTTGGAAGAGCTTTTTGAAGAATTAATTTTTTGTCTCACAACTTTATCAGAAACAGCTAATTTTATCAAAGAGTTTTTCAACAAAAAGCTAATTCAAACAGCTAATACAAACAGCTAACAGTTAACAGCTAATACAAACAGCTAATAACTGTTTACCAAACAGAGCTTTTATTGATCCCATTCTAAATAGGCTAACCTACTTAATCTAATAGATCTCCAATTCGTTGCCACCCATAGATGGGACATTATTTTGTCTGGAAACTTTAGTTGCTCCTTGACAGCTGTGCTTGTTTTATGACTGAGCTCAGCTGTGCGGCTGTGCCTGACTTTGTGGCGGAGATCTGTTGAGTATGGAACGGGGACATGACTAATGGATCTTATTAGAGCTTAGTGGGAGTGGCTAACTTTTTAGTTGTGCAGTACTTTCCTTCATCAAGGTCCCTATTTTCTGGAGCCATTTTGTTTTTTTCTGCTAGGCGTTATATAGTTAAAGACATCAAAGCTTTTCGCGGAGCACATCATAAATTGTCCTATTTGCTAATGTGGGCTCTTGCTAGATTCATTTCTTAGAATTGTTTGGTTTGGATAATCTCAGTGGGCCAGTTAGTTGGTAACCAAAGTATTTAAAAGGTGTTTAGTAAATAGCTTTTTGACAAAAAAGAATTTTTTTAATCAAAATTAACTGTTTGGTCAAGTCAAAAAACTAATTTAGGTTTTTAGCAGAAGAGTTTTTTGGATCTAAAGATCTAATTTTGTGAGCTTTTTGGGAATTAGCTTTTATCTCACAACTTTATTAAGCAATTAATTTCACCAAACAAATTTTCTACGAACAGTTAATGTAAACAACTAACAACTAACAGTTAATATAAATAGCTAACAGCGGTTTGCCAAATAGAACCTTAGTTCACAGTGGAACCGTTTTTAACTCTCATCCATGATGTAGTTCAAGAAAAATTCCATTAGATGTGGTGCAACCCTCCTTTATGTTATGTTAGTGTCCTCGTTCATAATCTACAAAAGAAACTTATGAATTGAGTGTGACATGTTGAAGCTAGAAGCAGAAAAGTATGCATTTTGAGGTATTTTGCTTCCCTGGTCATATTTTGTCATAGAAAAGTAAAAAGAGTTACTTAAATTAAATCCTTCGATCCACGAAAAAAGAAAAGAGGGAAGGAAGAGGAAGTACCTCAGAGAGTCACAGGCTCTCCTTTTGACATAATCCATATTAGGTCAAGGTGGCCATGGGTTACGTTTGTCGTCCTATAGTTCTAGGTTAGATGACTTCCTAGAAAATTGGCATGTTCAACACTCTTTCTTCGCTGTTACTAGCTCTCTCTGCTAGTGAGCTTTGGATACGGCTTTCGGCTTTCGAACCTACTGACATAGGAGCTTCATGGATACTTCAAGCTGATGAAAAGTCATCAGCCAAAATACGTGGATTGAACAGATTGCAAGTTGCAAGAAACTTCATGAAAACAAATGAGTGAATGATGACTCTCTCTCTCTCTCGGGGGGTGACTGATGCAATGCAGTAAGTGTCTTATTCTGGGAAGTACAAACTACAAAGAAGGCCTTCATCAGCAAGCTGTTAGGCGTCCACATGATGTTGGGTGCCACTCCTTTTTTTTTGGGTGGTTGTTTTTCCCTCAATCTAGTCTGGCTTTGGCAAAAAAGAAGCACAAGATGCCAAAGGGATGTCCATATCCTCAACTCAAACTCGAGTACTTTACATCTCTGCAACATGACTTGTGAGCTTTACTTCGTCTGGTCCTTTGCCTCCTTTTCCAATTTCCATCAGATTCTTGAGCTACGAAGTTTCTTCTCATATTATCCTTCCTTGTTTGATTTGAACTACGAAGTTTCTTCTCATATTATCCTTTCTTGCTTGATTCTTGCAGTAACACTTGAGAAATCTTAAGACGAATTAATCAGTGTCTAATAATTAGGGTAGCTTAAGAACCTATCGACTATCACAGTGGCCCTTTCCCTCTCATTTCACACGCTAAGGGTGAGTCCTTAATTCAAGAGAGAATATGGACACAACGCGCAAAAATCCTCCAATCGAATGGAACAAGCGCCCACGCAAGGAACAGTTATACCACGGATTTAGGTCTATAAATCTGAAGTACAAGGCGCTGTAAATTCTTAAGAGAAGCAAAGAAGAGACGCAATAAGAAGAGAAGCCTCTGTCTTCCACAAGTTCCTGTCTTCTTTAGACTATTACCAAAAGCAGTAAAGCACTTCCCATTTCTCCTTTTACCCGAAAGAGCTCCGATATAAAGGAATCATATCTCTAACATCAGGCAACAAGAAGTGAGCACATATGCGGGGAAGGTCCACCCAGGGTGATAATTGACTCAACCTATTGGCAACTATTTACAGGCCAATCAAAGAGGCATCCGCTTTTCGTGCATAAATTCAGTTCAATAGTGCTCCAAAGAGAACCTGCTTAAATATCCAATTGCCCCACTGCTTTTACGATGATAAAAAGACACCATAAACCACTCAGACATAGAAGACATCACAAAACCTCATAATTACTCAACAGTAACTGCCACTGCATTATTCAAATCAACATTCAGAACTGAAATGCCTCCCCAGAATAATGACATGATTGCTATCAAACAAAACTAAGGTCCTATTCTTTTGGTTAGTAAATCCAAATTTATCAACCTCAATCAACTTCAACTCACATCAACCTATTTCAACTCACTTTGCAAATTTCAATAAAAAAATATCAACTTCCCACTACCAACTTCTACCCATCATACAAAAAAAAAAAAAATCAACTCATTTCAACCTACCTCAACCAACTTCAACTTACTTCAACAAAAAAAAAATACTCACTTCAACCCACTTCTATCAATCTCAACTAACTTTATCCATTTATCAACCCATATTTTTCTGCAAAAAGAACATGCCCTATACTAGGATAGAATCAAACTGAGGATCCATAATTCAATATCTTGGTCCAAAGTCTTCATTATCAGACTAAGGGCATGTTCTTTTCGCTGGAAAATACAGTTTGAAAAATGGATGCAATTGGGTGAGATTGGTTGAAGTGGATTGAAGTGGGTATTCTTTTTGTTGAAATCTGTCGAATTTTTTTTATATGATAGGTGAAGATTGATTAAAATAGTGGGAAGTGAATTTAAATTAATTAAAGTGGGTTAAAGTTCGTTGAAGTGGATTAAAGTAGGTATTTTTTTATTGAAGTTAGTAAAGTGGCCTGAAGGTAGTAAATTGACAATTTAGTATGAATGCGAACATGTACCTTGCTGCTGATACGCAGATAAGCTCTGATTTTGCAGCACTGTATCGTGCCATAAACTTCATGAAGAATATATCATGCCAGTAACATATAAAGGTTCTCTGGCCTGGGCCTCTCTCTTCGTCTCTATGTTCATTTGCCCTCACTCCCCTTTCTTTCCTTGGATTATAATCAAAGACAGCATTAGCACATTAGCTTCACTTGCTAAGTGATCTTTCCAGCAGCTGACGACAAATTCTCAACCTCCTAAGTATTTTCCTACTTCATGTTATTAAGCATCTTCATTGTCCCCAAAGGCCCAAAACCTGAAGTATTTGTGTCTGACTATCACAGACGCTTCACATATTACAGTTGGACGTTCCAAATTAGACCAAAACACAAGCGGGCTGAAAAATCCAATCACATTGACCTTAACAGTCTGTTTGGATTGAGGTGAGAGAAGGGGAGGAGAGGGAAATGAAAATTAATAAACACTTATTTTCTTTATTTAGAAATATTAAATGAGGAGAAAGGAAAGGGAACCGAGGGGAACATTTCACCCTCATCCTCCCCCCCCATTTTTCTCATTTTTATTCACCCCCAAAATGAGAGGGAAAGGAAAGATTTTTGATAGTTCTCCCCCCTTCCCTTCCATTCCTTCTTACAACATATCCAAACAATGTGAATATGAATTACTTTCCTTCCCCTCCCTTCTCTTCCCCTTCATTATCTTCCCATCTCTTCCCCTCCCTTCTCCATCTCTATTTCAATCCAAACAATATGCAAGAGACACAAGTCCTAAATAGGTTAATACTAAAGGCATTCAAGCGTTGCCAGGGTTTCCAGTCTGATAATTTTCCCACACACGATGTATGTGTGCGCGTGAGAGAGAGAGAGAGAGAGAGAGAGAGAGAGACCAATAATTACAGACAGAAAATAGGCCAAGTACACAAGTGGCTCTTAGTGCTCTTATCCAATTGTACACACAATACCCACTATGTCCAAACGGGATCTCCCAAGAAACCCAACAAGAAAACACCAACATAGATAGCCTTGTTCTTCGAAAAGGACATTATCAGTAACGGTAATTCCAAGTCTTCTCACCATTGGAAATCCCCTGGGACCCACTTCTTCCACAAAACGTCAGAATATATATCTACTATTAATGATAAAACTCAATCTCCGAGCTTTAGTAGCTTCACCATTCCTTAAGCCAATCCTCTTCAAATAGTTTACGCACCACATAAAATAAGACATACCACATAAAGATAAAGACAGTAGGGCCAACTTTTTCTGGGCGGTTTCCGTCTCATCGGATATGACATAAAAAACACCATATGCATTCGAATATGAGAACATGTTATGACACTAATTACAAGGATTTACCATCTACAGAGCCAAAAGAATAGTGAATATGCCACCACCACCATCAGCAACAGTCTAGAGAGAAGTGAGGCACCTATTTACTCCCAAGTCCTGGGCACCTTAATAGCGACAAAGACAGAACAGGTCAATCTGTGCTTAACAATCTACTGTGCCACGATCTGATCAACAGCTTTTAGGCACTCCAACAAATGCCTGATCTGAGAATACTGTGAGAAAAACTAAAACAAGCATCAGAAAGCACCTCAAAGAGAACTGCCGCACCAAGCAAGTCGGAGCACCATAGAAGGTGGTAATCATTCTGCGGATAAGAACTAATAATAGATACTTCTTTAAGCTGATGGTAAGTGCATGACGTTGACCATTGATCAAGTAGTCTGTTGGACTGTCAAGTGGTGTTCCTTCAGCTACTCCAAAAGGTAGGGTACCATAAAAAAATGGCGTGAATTGATTAGAGAAAAGAAAAGCAAGAATGAAAGTGGGCATCCTAAGCTGTAACAGGCAACAATATGACTGAAAGTGAGAATTTTCTAGTGTACTACTACAACGATTATAATATAATAGTCAGTAATTTTTCATTTCAGATCAAGTATCCTGTATCCATCTTAGGCACCCAAGACTCTCACACTTCATTTTAGACCCACAAAGCGAATCTTTTCAATATATGGGTAAGATTGACACCTAGACAGTTACCCGTCTAGGACCTTTGCAACCAATTCTCAAGCAATATGACTGGACCACCAAATGAAACATGAAATAAATTGTTTAAATTCTCCAATCTCTCTCTCGCCCCTCCCTCTCTGTCTTGTACCTCCCCATCATAATCTCAACCCATATCTTTTGTGGTGACTTTCCTGTACTTTTCCATCATCTCCTCCATGGTACAATCAATCTTACTCTAAAAAGTCAAGCCACAACCAGAACACAAATCTCGTTCTCCAGTTTCTTCATTGTATCCTTTCTCATCCTTGAGGATTGCATTATTACAGGGGAAAATGATTCACCAAAGTGTAGAAGCAGCTGACATACCTTCCAACAAAGACCAAGCCATTCAAACAACAAACGAAATTGAGGAATGCAATCAAGACTGGCTAAATCTGGGCTTAGGCGCAAACCCATCTTCCACAGGTGACGACATTAGTTCCCCTCCAAGACCAGTTCCAGCCAAGATTTTCTCATGTAACTTCTGCATGAGGAAGTTTTTCAGTTCCCAAGCTCTAGGAGGGCACCAGAATGCACACAAAAGAGAGAGAGGCGCAGCAAGAAGATTCCAATCCCATAGAATGATGTCAATGGTGGGCATCCCCATAAATTCACCAATGAAATCATTGGGCGTGCATCCTCATTCACTGGTACACAAACCAAACAGAGAAGGATATGTATTCGCTGCAACATTTCAAGACTCAAATACCAGATTTACTGCTCCCTGGAACCAATTTATAATGGAGGGTACAACAGATGTGTGGCCAGGGAGTTATCGCTTGAATTCACATCCAGCAGAAGAACAGCCAGAGGGACCAAAACTTGATTTGAATCTCCGGCTCTGAGTTTCAGCACAACCACCTTTTTTGGTTCAACAACCCAACTTCATTGTCGAGCTGCTGGGAGACAACTTTAAATGAACCTGACCTCTCCAAATCGAAGACGCAGGCTGATGGCTTTCTGGAGCGAAATTCAGAGATATTCTGAGACTCCATCATTCTGGATGCTGTAATTCCTCGTAAATCTTAACTGTAGAAGCTTCAATCTATGTATTAATAACCTGATCAGTGATCATGCTTAGTTGCTCATATGCTGCAGTCAATAACCAACTCAGGTAAGTTGTGTATATGAACTTTGAAGTGGCCATGTGTGATCAACTTCGGGTCATTAGTCTCCATCCCTCACCGATCAGTATCACAACCACAAATTGGAAATTTCAAGAAAGTAACAATAACTGCCCGGTTACTACAGGAAAATAGGACCACTTGTTCTACGCTAAAAGAGATTCATAATCTCTCTGACAAAACAACACCATCAAGAGTAATTCTTAATTAAATGACTTTCACGTTACTGATTATGCTGTACCTGGTACCTAACCTGAGTACAAGTTGAATGAATCCCCTCGTCAAGAACAAAGGAAGAAGTAAAAGACAACTAGAACAACGGAGACTTCTTTTGAGCACAAATTGTATGCTCAGAGAAAGACAGATAGTTTATTTTATTTTGTTTCCTGATAATTTCAGGAGTTGAAAAGAATGCCCTAAGTTGTCCAAATGGATGAAATTCCTGCAGGAAAGATACCTAACAAAACTAGCTTTTAAAATTTTCCATTCTGCTTCTTCCCTTTCCCCCCTGCCCCAACCCCCCCAACCCCCCCCCCCCCTCAAACAGACAGCAACGGGAGAAAAAAAATAAATAAAACTGCAAATGCCATTACTCTTGGAGAATTCTTTAGAGAAAATGGTGACTTGTTAGATTGATTAGCAATAATTTCCCACGCTCTTAACCCAAACTCTTTCCTTATTCCCTTGTATATACCCAACAACCTCACTACTGCAGGAAAGCACTGTAGGTGCAGCCGTGCAGGTGACTTGAGCGAAAAATATTCCAAGAAGGGAAGTACCGAATACCATCCAGCATATATGGCCATACATTATAGTCATAATAGAGCCTATATTCCACAAGGAGGATGATTTCCATCAAGCATATGTGCCATCCATTATAATCATAATAGAGTCCAGCCGGCAATGAACTATGTTTGCTAATTAGCCCCGCAGTTGCCTTTATCAAGTCCTCAATTCATGATGCTAAAATTCTAAGAATGCTAGAACCATGAAATTGAAAATTTGACCTGACATTGAGCTATTTTCAAGGATTCTTTATTGTCCTTTTTCTTTCTTTTCTTTTTTTTTTTGGGGGGGGGGGGGGGGGGGTTTGTTCATCACATTTAATCATTCATATACCCACCAAGACCAAAGGAAATTTTAGGTCCTTTTCATCCTTTTGGTTTACTAGCACAGACAGTTGAAGGTGATTTCCTCAACCATTCCTTGGGCTAAGATAACCAAAGAACCTATCAGCTCTTGTTGTAAAAGAGTTGATATCTCTTTCGTTGCGGTTCGGAGGATGTTGGTTAGTATGATCAAAGACATTTCATATTCGTTTAGCATAAGCAACTTTCTGGAACTTTTTGGCTTTATAGATAACAATAATGATGATAATTAGATGGGTGGACATGGGTTGCAGAACGAAGTGATCAAATATAAATTGGAGTGGCTTGTATTGAAGATAAGATACATGAAATAGGGCTGAAATACATTAGAAAGGACATCTCAACACACCATTGGTAAACACAAGACTACCTAAGTCAATTGTACGAGAAGAGGAGGAAGGCCTTAGAAGAACCCGGGAGAAGCCCTCAGACAAGGCTCGTACCAACTCCAACTGACCTAGGATATGGCCTTTGATAGGCATCCATTAAGGTCTAAGATTGTGACTGCAAATCTTAGATGAGAAAATCTTAGCCTCTTAATCAGTCACTAGATTTTAGTCATCTCTTTTAAGCCTTGTTCTTAATATTAGTTTGTCGATATAGTTCTTAGCGTGAATTCCTATTTACCATTATTTCATGTGACCACTTTATGTTTCCCCTTGACGTGAACCCCTTATCTAACTATACTATCCATGTTTATGTGACTCAACATCTTCCATTAGTATTTCATGTCTTTGAACATTACTACCTCTGCAGATCCACAATAATATATTTCTATGTCTTTTCTTTTCTAGTACCTTTGCACTTTTTTGCAAATTCTTGAATGCATTCCAACCTAATTACTGAACTTTTTTTTGGAGGACTCTTGGTAAAAATATAAATACTTGGAATGGTAAGGTTGCCTGAATTTGTACCCCCACATCCCTTGCCCGAGTGTGATCTACACTTTGTGTACTTCATTCTTGATTTTGTGGTTGTCATCATTGATTAAGATAACAATGTTGATGACGATGTTGAGATGCATATCCACATTATGAAGAGCCTATGTTTGTGATACTATGATTGTGTTTTCATTTCCCAGGAAGCCATCCATTGCCATAATCCCTCAATCCTTAAAAAGGTGCTGCTCTTAGAAACAAGAGCCCACTTCTTGTGAGAGAAGAGGGGGGCTTTTATTTTTAAGAGGGACATTGTTCTGCATGGGGGGAGTACCTGGAAATGGCCCACTTGCTTATTCAGGGCGCGGGAAGATACATGTCAGCCTAGTCAGACCCTCTTGGCTGATCATTTATATTCTTCACAGACGCCAAATGGATTGTGGGCCTTTTAGGCATCCACGTGGGTAATTCAAACTGCAATAGACATGCATTAAGTGCATCTTGTCTTCAAGTTAATTACCTCATTGCAAAAATGAGATAGCCATATTGCCCATATATAAGACGAAGAAAAGAAATCTATTCATGGTAGAAAGAATTCATTTCGAGCAATATCAAGTTACTCAATGAATATAGCAAGACAATTTGACTTAATGTTTTGAAATTCTGTGAACTTGCATTACCGACAAGCAATGGAAACTAGCTGTTACAGCCTCACTCAGAGCCATTCAGTTTAAGCTTTTGTGTTTTATGCATGATGATAGGAAGCCTCTGGCTGAGGGCACTTGGATCATTATATGCAGCAGCATCAACTTGATAGCCTTTCTGCAATATTGTGACAAAAATAATAAATGCAACGAATCCACCAAATATCACAGAACAAGAAGGAGACAGATAGGAAACAAGTTGATAACTAAAATAAAGTTGCAGTTGCACATGTGTAAACTGCAAGCTCGGCAATAGAAAAGCACGTGCTTCTGCTTGCTTACAAAGCCCAGTCACACATATGCAACCCTTTTTTCTTGTTTGTTTTTCTTTTTCTGCTGGGGGTGGGGAAGCTGAGGAGAGCATGGAGGAGAAAGATTTACAGCAGCCAAGGCATTGAATGTACACTCCCTCCAGCAGCTTTCACGGAGAATAACAGGAAATGCGTGTTCACTGAAAATGCAATGCATACGAGTGTCTCTTAGTCTCATAAGCACACCATCCACCCTAAGCTGTAGACAAGATTAGATCATAGCTGGGTAAGTATGATGATGAACATAAAAGCCTAACAAGAATATTCTGATTCTGTACAAATAACCCTAAATTTGCTTGAGACTCGCAAGAAAAGCAAAGTAATTAGACAGATCTTATTAAAAGAAAGAAACAGCTAAACTGCAATCCTAGCAAGACCTTGCAAGTTTAAACAGGGGTAAATACAAAACAGTAATAAGCAAACAATATGGATCCTGCCAAAGTAGAGAAATAGAAAGATCCATATGTATGCTACTATATCCTTGAGAAGCTTAGAGACTGTGCCTGAGATTAAACAGGGATAAATTACTCACCCAAAATCTCAAGAGAAGAAACCAGCCACTAGGCATGACTCTCTGCAGAACATCACACATTATATCAGTCCTCTGAAGTATCATCAGTTGCCAAAGTACAATAACTACGTAATCTATGTTATCATATCAAAACATCAAAAACATCAGAATTACCACTTTGACAGTCAAAAGTGATACCCCATTGTCAGCTAATTCATCTTCATACAGAACTACCTGCTCAGGTTGAAAAGCAAAATCCATTTTAGCCAACAAGTATACATATAATCAAGCTGCGGTCAGACATTAAGCTCAGAAGACAATTTAAAGATTTGGCAAACCACATGAATCTAGTTTTTCTTGCTCTAGCTAAGGAAAGCTAACAAAACCAATGAAATTTTTTTTAAAAAAAACCTCCTTGGAAATAGATTTCATTCATCAACAGCATCAAGCAAACAGCAATATACACATGATTATCAACTGCTAATTTGAAAGCAATCTCTGGTCCGCAGCCAAAAAGATTTTTTTAATAGACACAGGAAAGATTATTAAAGCTCCAAGGAAGCCTTAAAACACATATTTTTGTTGGTAATATAGTAGAACAATATGAAAATGTCGTTGTACTAGATTAGCTAATGTCAGGACAGAATACTAACATTGAACCAGGAGAAGGAAATGAAAAAGGAAAATAAATAACGAAAAAAATTATGTATCATTCGGTGAAACCCCAGTTAGACTTTTGAGAACTGCTGCTTGAGTAATGCATTAATTGGGGGGATGACACTCCATTGAGATATGTATTAGTAAACAAGAGGCATAAATTCTCAAACTGCTCCAATGACAATACAAATTAAAAGTGGCAAAGTTCCCCAACAGCATACAGCTTGGGAAGCTCAGACATTTTCAAGACTCAAACAAAATAGTGACACTAAAAACATTCTTACAGAAGACCAAGCTCAAAGGGCCTCTTAGCTTCTGTGCACATTTGCGATAGACTAGGTTAGACATCATTTGGGAAGAGTCATATGAGAATTGAGATAGGCACTACTGAAAGTCATACATGGTTGAAGACACATGAGAAACATTTGAGGGCTTCATGGCATGATCAACAGTCATTGTTTTAGTCATCCTCAAAAATACCAACCTCATCATAAAAAAGGATAGGCTCTTTTGATGCCAGAGCGACCACATCAATTTTTTCCTCGCAGTCCTCCCAGCGAAGACCATCAATATAGTCCACGGCAACCTGTTCATCATAAGAATTAAATGAATCATATTATTAAATCTTTCGGTGAGAACTAAAAACAAGCAATTAGGGAACACAGAACTGTGAGTGCTATCATACAACTACAAAATCGTTGCCAAGAGACTGTCCACTGTACACATGAGGCTGGGTTGTTTGTTGTATTCTCTTAGACATTTATGAGATGAACGAATATTTTATAGCCACCTCTCGCGTAAATCTCATAATTCAATTAAAAAATTCAATATGCAAAAATTTCCATCAGATGGAACCAACATAGCCATTATATTATACTAGTACGGACCCGTACTTTGCACAGTACATGTTACAGTAGATATATATATATATATATATATATATATATATATATAGAGAGAGAGAGAGAGAGAGAGAGAGAGAGAGAGAGAGAGAGAGAGAGAGAGAGAGAGAGAGTCAAAATAATCGATGAATGTTAATTGTAGACAAAGTCAATATTGTAATTTAGAAAAGGATACTTAAATTTATTGGAAAAAATGAATAGATAGCACTTTTATGCATAACCATTGAAACTCAATAATTAAAACAACGTATGATTATCAAAGATACGATATAAAGTATGACAAAGCTTGTCCGCCTTGTTCTCCCGCAGCCTAGTCCGCGAGACCCATTTGCGTGTCCAATGCCAAGCCAACCTGAAATCCCAACTTCCCTTCTCTCTTTCTCTTTTCTCCTATGAGGGCCAGTTCTCTTCTTTTCCTTTCCTTGGCCCGCACGCGCCCGTTTTCCACCTTCTATGGGGGCCTAGATTCCCCTTCCAAACTAGCCTATTTCGCCGCTAATCCAGTCCCATCCAAGACCAGTTATTTTTCTTTCTTTCTTTCACTTAATTCAGATGTGCTTGGACGTGATATCCAACCCTCCCTCCCTTCTTCTTTCTTTGCTTTGCTACCCAAAAAAGCCTGACTCCACCTTCTTGGCGTGCTGGTGCTTCATCACCATCATTCTTGTTTCCACTTGTAGATTTAAACTCTAAAATTTGGTTCAAGATTCAGAATTTTGCTAGAACTGATTTTTGATTTGTTAAGATTTAAAGTCAAGCGATAGTTGCAAATTCAAGTTCGTATTCTTCGCGCATTGGCAGAGCTTCAGTCTGGCCTATATTCGAGTTTTCGGTACAGGTCATTCTTTGGATAACTAGATTCTCTATTCAGTTCATATATGCGTTTATATCCATATTTTCATTCCAGGCCAGAGCTGAAGGGAGTTGGAGGTGAAGAGGTTGAACTTAATTTCTCTCCTGTTTGTTAAGTTATCTGTTTGTGTTTCGGTTATCCAAGTTTGATTTTACTTTGCATGATTTGCCCATAATTAAAGTTAATGGTGATGGATAGGGTAAGCTTCTTCCTGATATTGATCTTCCAGTATAGCGTTTTGAAATAATTGGTTACTAATTAACTAAACCTTGACAATTCAATTCAATCGTATCATATTTAGTTTTATAGCGATCTAATTTCATAACACATCCCTGAGGGTCGACACCCGTACTTGCTACAGCAATCAACCATACATTTGCGACATTCACAACATAAATATACAACTGAAAATGTATAATCAATAGCACTTAACAATGAATAAGTTAGATAATTTTTTAGACTATCATAATTTTCAAATTATTATACAGAAATTAAGATATTATAACTGCTATCAAAAATATTTGCTAAACTTATTATAGTATATTTCTATATATTAGAAATTTTAGTTGATAGTTTCTCATAATTTGCACCTATTAATAATTGCTTCTTCTTAAAAAGTTACTCATTATTTTATTTAAAAAACTCAAAATATTGTATATGATATGGTTGCTATTTGGAATATTGTAATATTTTATAAATAATTATTACAATTAAAAACTTATAAATTTTTTTCACTTATTATGTGGGTATAGAAATACTTGTTACAAATTAAAAAAATAAAAAACTTCATCAACCTCTTAAAAGGAACATTTTCGACCATTAATTAATTGTCATTGTGCGAATTTTTGTTCATTAAAAAAAAAAATTAGTGATTTTAGGAACTTTAATTCCTGACCAAGAAATATAGGAAGAACAACACCTTATCTCAGATTAAGAACGTTTGGAAAGAAAAATCTTTCGTCTAGGTCTAGCTCTTCTATTAATTCACATATCTTCTATTTAATCTAATAATAATATATAAAGTGGCTAATTTTGAATTTACCATTAAAATAAGAAAAGTGAAACTTTAATACTTTATTCCTTCCTTGAATCACTAAAATATTAGTACTATCATAAACTTCAGTACATATATATTTTCAGTGATTTAGAAAAAGTTATTAAAGTATATTTTGTTCTTAAGTAGTTAATAGATTCCACTACCAAAAAAAATCAAGAAATAATATACTTTTAATTATGATGGTAATTATTTTTATTGAAAGTTTGATGGTTGTGATTATATGATCAAATAATCTAATGATATTATGATGATAATTATTTTTATTGATTTAGGAAAAGATATCAAAATATATTTTGTTTTTAGGTAGTTAAGAGATTCTATTGTCAAAAAAAATAAGATATTATACATTTTTCATTATGATGGTAATTATTTTATTGAAAATCCGACGGTTGTGATTATATAATCAAATAATCTAACGGTTCAAAATCTCAAATTTATGAGAAAATTCGAAAAAGCCATGTCATCACAATATTACTTTTATATTATAGTATAGATATAACAAATCCAGATATTTAATATTTTATATTTATAATAAGCATGAGAATAACTCATCAAAAATAATAATAATAATAATGAGCATAAGAATTTATCTTGTCACAAAAATCAGTATGAGGAAGATTTCAGGATATGTTCACCTGTTCATTATTTGTCTCGACCATCTCACTTCCACAATAAGGTGTTGTGAACGTGTAATCATAGTCCAATATCACCTCTTGAAACGGTTTGCTGCAAATAAATGAGAAGTCAGATACGACCAAATGAAACTTCTCTTCGCCAATAGTTAAAAGAAATTCCACATGGCACACATGTGTCATGCAGGAAAGAACACATCCTGTACAAAAAGAAAAGAAGAGGCTCGGTTGTACAATATCCATCTAAATATTCGTGAGCTCATATGATTGCCTAGCAATAGTTTAAACAAATTAAAATTTATGTCATCCTCATTTAGCAAGTTATACTAACTTTGGCATAGCAACTTTCTTTATGATTTGCAGAAACTAGTAATTAATGCCGTGCTAACATCTAAATTGACGTTGGCACCCGGTTACCCCTATAAGCAAAGAGGTTGTTACTATAGGACCCACAAAAAGTTTTTTTAGTCAAACCTTGCAAAGAGGTTATAAGCAAATGTGATGATGATAAGAAAAAATATAAATACTCATAGGAATCTACTAAATATAGGACAATGGTGCAATAAAATCAATCAAATCACCTAGACCAACGTGCTAAAGTACTGGAACTGCAAACACCTCAATGAAAGCAACATAACGTACACTAGTAACTAATGCCATACTATAACACATAAAACGAGAAACGGGAATATGACCTAGGTAAGTGGAAAAACTGCTTATGTCATCAGGCACATTTTGACATGTACCGGACTGGCAGACAATGGATAGAGCTTGCTTGTCTGAGTTCAATAATTCCAATCTTAAACTGCCACAAGCTCCTACCAACGGCCATGTCCTTACCAAGTCACAAATGAGCCGCTCTAGTCTAATAAGCCCATCCCTGTCCTCAGATCTTCCTCTCCTTCTCTTACGACATTTAAGAAATTATCGAGTTATAGTTTATACCTATACAGGAGAGGGGGCGCACAACACAAGAATCAGTAGTGTTGTGACTCTGCATCCTAAGAGACATGTTAAGTCAGGAATGAACCCATGAATTTCCATAAATCCAGAAACCTAGTTTTCAAAGTTGCAACAGAATAACAAAGCCTAAGTAGCTGCTAGCAGTAGAAGAAGTATGCACAAAGGTACAAAGGTAGAAGGAACAAAAGAATCAATTGTCGACTAAGTTTGTAACCCCCCCCCCCAAAAAAAAAAACCCAAAAAAAAAAAAAGGTGTCGAGGGACTTGAATGCTGAAAGCCTAAAACTCATGAATTTTGAAGATGTATGCAACGAATTTTTCTCTGACAAAGCCATGACCTTTCCCCAACCTGCCAGGCTATACTTGAGATTACTGGTTCAGTTGCATTCGACTGCCTATAAAGTAGTCAGAGTTGCCTCAGGAGTATGCATAGAAGATATATTGAAGTAGAAAACACACTACTTACAGCTAGACAGTGCAATGGATCATGTCCCCTGCTTTTTGCATTTTCAAAAGAATGATAAATATTATCGAACAGTCAACATAGGGATCATCATATCATTCATATGGATCGATTGACATTTGGAGCATGCTAAATGCAACATATAACTTCATATATACTGATTTACTGACCTTCTGAACTTCCACTTTGCTGCAGCAGGAACTTCTACAGGAGGCAAAGCTTCACGCTTCCAGCCGGTTAAAGCATCAAACGCATTAAAATGAATTTTAACTCCAGTAGCCACATGCTTAAGTGTTAAAGAACTGTTCCCAAATATCATCTCTGGCAAGTGAGATGTCTGAAGTTTTTCTTCCCACCTGCGGCATGCAAAACAATCATAGATAATGGTTATGCACAAGGGAAACAATGGAGAAAACAATGTGAAGTATATAACCTATTAATTACTATTATCCTTTACAATATGTCAACAAGGCCACATCCAGTGCCACTTGAAATACTTCAACAAAGGCTTCCGCCAGCACAGAACAATGCAACGGGATTTGAATTAACTAAATAAAGGGGACACAAAATCAAGCTGAATCGGTGCGGGAAAAAAAAGTACAGCATACTTTGTCCTGATTAAAGATGTAGTAGAGGCCCCGCTTTTCTAACTCCAGCACAACGAAGAAGCAGGTTTGTGCCCTGCATCAGACATTATGCTGCAGTTGTAATCACAACCATGAGGCAGAAGTTAACAATCTCCTGACTCCAAGTCCCAACCCATTCCAAGTGCAACCTGAAAACCAATAGAGAACTCTGCAACTTGTAGGGATTCCCACGGAAGTTTCCAGACAACCCCCTCCCCCCTTTTTTCCTCCTCTTTTAAGGCAATGAAACTACATTGGAAAAAGTCACAAGTCAGACAACAGAGCCACCAGACCCAGCATACATTAGGACCAAAAGATCAACTGGCCAAAAACATATTCAACCATTTACACAGTGGACAGACACCGCAACGCTTTCTCTTTTCAGACTAGGGTCCTTTCTATATCAACCCGTAGAATCAAACCTTCCCCATTGAAGGTTGCTTTTGACGTACTTAGCACACTTGGTTACCAAAACAAGGAGCATGTATTCTAGGCCAACACCAAGCTAAATAAATTGGAGTGAAATCCTAAGAGTAAAGACAACTAAATCAATTTAGCTTATTATGGAGGTCTACTTGGAGTCTTCACCATAAAGGGAGCACTAAAGTCCATGCTGTTCTCATGGTAACCCTTGCTTACCACAAATGCTCAGAAGGATAATAGTTTCTCCTCATAAGCCATAAGAAATTTCTCAAAGAATAACTTTTACATTGGAAGGTGCTGCCTTTAATATCTAACACCTAGTTAAAACTTAAAACTGCTCTGAAAACTCAGGGCAACTCGGGCAGAATACTGACGACACACACCAAATGAAAAATATTATTAAAAAAATAATAAGTCCTAACACCGATATCTAGTTGTCTGGAACTTAATATCAACACCACGGATACATAATTATTGGCAGATAAAATGCTCATTTCAACCATGGATGCATACTGTTTCATTAACACCTACATCCAGTTGTCCGGAACTTAATAATAGTTAATATCAAAACTATGGATATATAATTATTGGAAGATAAAATGCTCAATTCAACTAGGGACACGCAACTTTTGATCACATAAAAACATCATTCATTCTTTGTCATTCGGGGGGGGGGGGGGTTAAGAACAAAACATGTAGAACCAGAGTCCTAGCTGATAAAATGTAAGTCCTAAACTCCACATGGTTTGCGCTGCCTGAATCAACCCTAGTAAAGCGGTAAGGACTACTCAAGAGGCAGAGGACAATCCTTGTACAAAAAGAACATGCCAATAAAATGAAATAAATCGTGGACTTGATTCGTTTTATTCAGTAAATTTTCCCCAATTAATACTAGTCACACCTGAAGGCGCGAGATGATTTTGTTCTCCGATATACTTGATTTTCTAAGAATTCCAGTAAAGCACACGCGGTGAGCATCAATAGCTAATCAATTATTCAATTCATCCAAACCCTAATTCAAGACAGGGCATCATCATATATCATCATATATAAAAGAGAGGGGGAGAGAGAGAGAGAGAGAGAGAGAGAGAGCGTACAGTTGAAGTTCGCGGGAGTTGAGAATGGAACGGTTGGAAGACTCGATCTCCCAGCCGCGAACGCGCAGTCCTCGCCGTCCGTCGGACAAAACCTCCACACCGGCTGCTTTGAGCTCCTTCTCGTCCACTTGCACCGCCATTGTCGCCGGAATTTCTCCTCCGGCGGGATGCTGATTAACGAGAACAACTGTTTAGACAGCAGAACACTGAGAGCTCAGGCGTAGTCAAAGTTCACTTGTAAATCGTCATGTTCTTCTGGAGTTCGGTACTTTACTTCCCCTTCCCTCAACCTCCAACACCCAAGCCGCCCCCCGCCCCCCCCCCAAAAAATAAAAAATCTCACAAGAAAAGGGGGAAAAAACCACATTCTTGTCGCTAATTAAAATGTTTTTTTTAAAAAAATGGATTGTTTGATCTCTTTTCGATAGTGTCAATTGTTTGCAATATTTGAAATTAGTCCTCAACTTAAATCGTCACACCACTATTCAAAAATAAAGACAAATACATATCCTCTTAATAAATTGGTCAACAACAACAACAGCTCTAATTATAGATTCCGCTTTTGCAGAATTAAGGAAGATTCAAATATAGATAATCTTACATCTTTAGACATCTCTACCCTCATATGGGTCAATTTCATAGTACTTAAATATTCAACTACTATTTGCTGTATATAGAGGTTTTATGATGCACTTGCCAAATGCCAAGTCATAGAAAATTAATTCATGCTTGCTATGATCCTATGGAAACTTAATATTGTACATCCTTGAAGGGTATGGAAACCTTTACAGGCCAGTTACCTAATGACTTGTACTCCGGTCGGCTTGATCTATTCTGTTCTCCTCCTCGTCTTCTCCTTGATTGGTATGCAACTCTTTTTATAGGACCAGTTACCTAATGGCTTGTCCTCCATTGGGTTAGGAGCCTGTAAAATAATAGTAATACTGGCAATGGGAAAGGAGAGACAAGGCCCACCATGGCCCAAACCATAGGCCCATGAGATAACTGTCTTCATTAATAAGAATGTTGGAGTGTAAAGACGAAGAAACAACCGCAAGATCTTCTCCCAGGTTGTTTGGGCGGTAATTCCTCCCTATTATTAGTCCTCTAATCTCAGCACCTAACTGTTGTGTCCCGGTGTCAACATAACATACTCACGACATCTTAAGTTAATACCAAATTATTAATTCAAAACTCTTAATTATATTAACTATCATGGATATTTTCCCCCCTTCTGTTCCAAATGTCAGTGTCTAATTTACAACGTTTCAGTCTCTAAGATTCAAATTTATCCCAAACATGCATGTCCTAGATGTTTTCAATCTTGATTTATCAGAACACAGCTAGTATATACGTACTTTGGGTAGACAAAAGAAAAATATTATCTTCATTGGTAGCTAATTAGTTTCATATAGTTGTTTTCGGTATACCGAATTTTGATATCAATACGGTTTTTCTCAATTCATGAATATGCACGTGAAAAGAATAGGCTAGATAATATAAAGTCCGTATCATACTCCTAAGAGTACATTCTCTTACAAGCCACATCAGCGTCAGATATTAAAAATTGTTTATATGACAAATACATGCTGAAAAAAATATATATACATGACAAGTGGGAGTAGACACTCCCAATTATATGATATACATTATCCTAGGTAATACTACCTAGGCTAATTAATGTAGTTAGAACAATGTAGTCAAATGTTGGCTTGAAATTATTTTCAGTCCAACTAATAATTATAGTCATGTTGCTAGTTACAACATATCTAGCTGCATGCCACCTGAAGTTACGGTGGAGACGAGGGATAGCCATAGTTTAACATAAAAGAAGCTTCATAGGAAGCCACTGTCAATTAAGAGTAATTAATTGCCTACTGAGGTGACCTGATTAATTAAAAGCTCATTAATCAAGACCAGAAAGATACAAAAAAAAAAAAAAATTAAAACTGCCAAATTAATTAAGGATTTGAGGGATTAACGGCCCACTAGTTTGAGCAGCGAAACAGGAGGGCTCCGGAGAACAAAAGGCGAAGCTGACTGCTTAAGAGGAAACCAAAAGACCACCTACCGCAAAACTGTGCATGTTTAGTTGTTTACTACGTAAATGCAAATATTCATTGTACTCTTTGGTACAAGTAAAAAAGTACCATTGGTACCAATAATGTCAATTGTCAACTATACAGCATCGGAAACTGTCTTATTGATGTACCACACATGAATAAAGACCGTCTCACAATGACTTATATCATATGACGTTTCACACACTTCTTAACCGCCATATAAATTTAAAAGAAAAAAGTCTTGCCACATAAGCAGTCTCACAAGAAATTTCAGTGGGGCCATGTTATATAAGAATGTGTCTGAATAAAAAGTATCATATAAATAGTTTAAGGAGAAAAACAATTCGATAAAAAAAGAAGAAACACGCAAGGGGGGGAGAGAGAGAGATCGTGATATAACATACAAGCCTCTATAGTAACCTATGACGGCTAATAATTGATGAAAACTCACGAATTGGACTTACTTGTCATCTATTCTAGTATTAATAAATGCCTTATGAATGATATAGCCATCCTCAGTCACAGGAATGAGTCCCAGTGGTGAGGCCTAGTATACATTTCCAAAAAAATGAAACTCAACGCTTGCAGCTACATGAACGCGCGAGGAGGCACGTGAGGTGGAATGGGGTAGCATTCATTCCCTCATTCCATTTTTTTGGGGTCCTTTTGTGTATTTTTTTTGTTTTTTCTTTTTCTTTTTCCCTTTCCTTAAAAATATTATTTAACTGATTAAAAAATAGATTGTGTATATGAGAAGGACTCCATCACAAATATTGAATTTAATTATCTAGGAATGAGTTCCGTTGACCGGAAATATGATGGAATATAAGTTCCAGAAAAGTGAAACTGTTGCTGATGTGGCAAATTTGAATTTCAATTTTTGGAACTGAGATTGAGAATGCTCGTACAATACGAGTGTCAGTTAATTCAATTAGTAAGGTCTATAAAACTGCTGCTGAAAATTTTTTGAATGATTCAAACTTAATAATTAAATATAGTTCAATCTTATAAAAAGACATACATAGTCATACTCTAATGCATTTTGTAAGTCACTCACTAATAATTTTGTGGTTAGGCGAAAATTATAAAGAAGGTAAAGTGAGAACATTGACTTGGATGAGGTACGTTACTGTGAATTTTCCAAAGCACGTGAGCAAAGGAGGAGGATGGTTCCCAGGAGGGTGCCCAAGCGCGCATTATCCTCCGACTTTTTTTTTTGCTTTCCTATTGCATGAATAATGATGAGTGCCTTGGACTTGAACATCGAGACTTTGACCAGGAAAAAAAAGAAAACCACTTTCTAATGATCAACAACATCAATTATTTCTTTTAATACATATATCTTTATTTTATTAAAGTCGAATTATTATAGAATAAAAGAGGAATAAAGTTGTATTATAAATTTTTTCAATTTACTAAACTCAAATTCAAAATTTTTAAATAGCAAACTATTTTAACAAACTTGTGTGATCTTAATGAGACTAATTATTAAGATGTGATGGACTTTAGAGGAATTAATTACACTTCTTAAAAACTAATTATGTTTTAGGCTCTAATTAGATTAATTAATTGTGTTGGTAATTTCCTCACTGTTTCTTAATTCCCCTTATTGCCAAACACGTTTGATCCACATGAGGGATTCTGTTGTTTTTCTCCTTTTCTTTTTGAAAATTTTTTGGGGATCAAACATGGAAGAATGAATTGAAAAGAGGATGAATGACCAGGCTTTTTGAAAGTGGCCAAGACTTGGACTTTTCTGGCCGCAAAAATGTGTGGTTTTTCGTGGGGATTGAGATGGAGAGAAAAAGAGTGATCGGGATTTGTTTGGAGACCAAGATAATTCTTCACTTTCATCATCATGTCCTTGGAATTTCAGGGCCCAAGGTCTTATTCTAATTGTGAGATTGAGATTGTAGCTTAGCTCATGTGCATAACATCATATCTCATACTACACTAACCTACACCTACACACATATATAAGAAAAATAATAAGTGTCTTGCCACAAGACATTTTCAAAGTATCATATCTTCACTTAGAAATCATATTAACATATTTTTAGATTGAAAAAAAATGGTATAATCGAATAGTGTAAGTATATTGTAAGCTATGAACTGTGTAAAATAATTTTTTTATCCGTAAATCTATCATATTTCTAAAATGTCACATATAGGGTCGATCCGACTAGAGTGTCATTAAATACTTTGTCGGCATAGCCTACAAATATTTAAACTTAGTAATTTATAATTAAATATAATCATTAAAAATTGGTACTTTTAAATCATAAAACATGTTAATTTAAGATAAGGCGCGCAAGACATTTAAAATTGCTTTGCCATAAGACATATATCATCACTCATATATATATATATATATATATATATATATATATATATATATATATATATATATATATATATATATATATATATATATATATATATATATATATATACACACACACACACACACCCACATATATATATATATATATATATATATATATATATATATATATATATATATATATATATATATATATATATATATATATATATATATGTATATATAGATATATATATATATATATATATATATATATATATATATATATATATATATATATATATATATATATATATATATATATATATGTATGTATGTATGTTTATATGTGTGTGTGTAGGGTTTCAATCAATGGAACAATTAGGATAAAACCTTATTAAAATATAAATTATAACTTGTGCTAATGAAGTCTTAGTTCAGTCGTTAAGATTGAGGTCATAGATACATTATGACTCAAGTTTGATTCCCTCTCCTTTGTTGTATTATACTTGTATTATATTACTCTATGGCACTCGAACTAAAAAAAATACAATTTGTGAGGGTGTGCAACCCGAGAGAGAGAGAGGGGGGGAGTCATTACGGAGCTAATTGAAGAAAGCAAATTGCATGAAAATACTATAGGCACGGTTGGCGAGGGTACTAAGAGCATTCGCAGAATGGGGGAGGGAAGAGGAACACAGGCCCTGTGTTGACAAGTGTCGCAAAATGAAAGGATGTTGACCCTATCCTTATGTAATGTAAGGTTTTGATGATAACAAATATAAATGTAATATATGCTTGAGTGTGTTGTTCAAATAGATTCCAAATATTGTTTGAAATACTTTGAAATTGTTTGGTTAACTATGTTTAAGAACAGGTCTTAATAACAGGTTTTCAAGATCAGTTGATTCAGGAATCCAGAACAGCTTGGAAATCAGTTCTGCAAGGTGTTTGGAGCAGCAAGTTGTTTTTCTACAAGATGTCCGGTTGATTCAACAAGAGTCTTGGTTTGTTATAGGTTTTATTTTCTTAGATTCTTGTTGATATGTCAATTAGAAAGTCTTGATTTAACAGTTACTTGAAATGGTTTTGCTTTTTGAAAATATTTCAGAACACTATCTCATAACAGTTCTGGGAATAAGATGTTCAGGATGTTCTCAAGCCAAACTGCAAAAACATTATTCACGAATTCTTCTCTGATTTTTTGGTTAACGTCTCTGAGATTTTTGAGCAAGATTTTCTGCTCATTATTTAGTCCAAAGAGACTATTTTTGACTATGAGAAACTTTGGGAGAATTGCAAGTCTATTTTTAGAGTGCTTTATTCTCCAAGTAACAAAATCTCTATTTTTAGAAAATGGCTGAATTTGTAGAGAAAATCATGGGATGATTTACTGAGTTTTTGTGGCTGAAAATAACCGTGTAGCTCAAGTAGTTAGTGGGAATTTTCAACTCACACTTTCCACTCCTTGTGGCCCAAGCTTTTTCTTTTTAGAAAATATTTGTGATTATTCCACTTGGTTTTCTATTTAAGTAAGACTTCACACTCATTTTCTTTATCGGTTTTCACAGCAATATTCCAGAGTTTAAGAGCCATATTTTTCAGAAAGAAAATCGACCCAAATGTGTGCAAGATTGAGCTTTCAAAGTTGGCATACTAGGAGCATACTTGTACCTTACACTAGTTTATTTGAGAAGCACAAAAGTAAAGTGTCTATCTTATTTTCTCTCTTTCAAAAGTGAGTTGAGTGTGTCCAAATTAAGGGGATTTTGGACGTGGGGTAACCGGTCTTAGGGAAGACGGTTATGTGTGTATTACAAGTTGTAACGGTATGAGTTACATTGTAACTTGTAACGTGTTTAACCCGAATAGTGAAGTAGTTGAAAATCCTACAGAGGTAGGTCGTGGTTTTTCACTTCAGTTGGGCTAGAGGTGTTTCCACGTAAAAATCCTGTGTTTGCTCTCTTTTTTACTTATTTCCGCTGCATTTGCGTTTTCTAGACGTGTTACAAACAGCCTGTTCAAACAGGGTTTAACCCTGTTTTCAGAAAATAGCGAAAATTTGGCAACACAATTCACCCCCCTCTTGTGTTTGTGTACTCTCATTTCTATCAAAGAAAAAGAAAAAAAGTTACACGCGGGGGGAGCACGCCTGTGCGTGTCTCCCCGCGTGTAATTTTTGGCTTTTTTAAATATTTTTTACTTTTTCTTTTTTTTGGAAGTAAGTATATAATTTTTAAATGATTTAAAAAAATAACTTGTATGTTATAAGGTGGGTTTATGACAAATATTTTTATTTGATGATTAAAATTGGAGTTTCATAAGTTGGAGAAGTGATGGAATGCAAGTTCCAAAATTGTAGAACTTTTACTGATGTGACAGGTTAGAGTTCCGACTGAAACTCTGGTTGAGAATGCTCTAATTAATGACGCAAGTTGACAACGATTTTTCGTGCCATGCAGGTAATCAAATGTCATGTTCCATGCAAGCACCTCGAATCAGAGAAAAACATCAACCAAATAAAGATTTGTACAATCTTCTACAAGGTCAAAATCCAAATAAATAGCCCATTTAATTATCACGAAATGCTAAAAAACAAACCCCAAAAAGATAATATAAAACATGATATTTCCCCAAATATTACGCGTATAGTGTACTTAACCATCATGAATTTAAGCCGTACCGGGGCATATATGTCATAACAGGAAGTTGGTAATTGATTATATCATAACATAGAGAGTACCTTACAAAACCTGGGCACACGTGTGCCAATTAGGTCGAGTTAGGTCAAGGAATTACATGCCGTATGCTTAACTAATTATATACTATTATCGGAGTATTATTTTAGCTACACAAGCACAATTTCAACTTTTCGAAAATCAATTATGTTATGTGATCTTTTGGCATCGTCAACAAAAATGTGCAAAAAATGCATATCTACTGACAAGAAGTACGCTAAAGGTAAATCAACATGTCATAATTTTTCATCTTATTTTTCATTGTTAAATTCCGCTATTTTTAAAGTGATATTTACAGTTCTTATCATAACATATCCTCTATGTTTCGGAGGCAATTTGAACAATATACGCAAAATTGGTCTCTGTAGTTGCAAATAATGCTGCCCATGTACCTAAATAATATCAGGATCTATTGAAATAAGATGTGTACGTACATATTGATTGTGGTTGTTGTAACCCTAACGACCTTAGCCTTGTTGCTCTGAGTGCCAGAGTATGATCCATACATGGGCCATCATTAAGTGCACAAACGGTGGGTTGGCGTGAATGCGTGATTTTATGTATCTACTCAAGTGATCCGTTGTAACTTGTAATAAATTCCCATTTGGTTTAGTTTTGGAATATAGTAAATAAAAAATGTCATATATTAAATCTAGTCTCTTTCCAATAACAGTTGGAACCTATTTTTTTCACTGTTGAATGCATATTTATCAACTTTTACTGACTTTTATAAATCTTTATTAATTCTTACTAATCCTTGTACAAAAATTTCAATCATTTTCAATTCTTACCAATCTTTCTCAATACTAATCAACTTTTTCTAACTCCGACCAATCTCATTCAAAATTTTCACAATTTGTAAAGTACCATGTGGAACATAATTTTTTTTTAACTACAAAAATACCCTTTGGTTATTTTTTGAGATTGGTGTATTAGACGAAGGCATAGTTCGAATTTTGTGTTTTGTTTGAACCAAATAACTATAATTTATACATAAGTAAAATATGCTGAAGATGTTTTTGTATTATTTACAAATGTGAATCTCATAATGTCATTTGCTTATTACGATGAAGATAGTGCTCTCTCTCTCTCTCTCTCTCTCTCTCTCTATATATATATACACACACATACATACATACATACACACACACATACGTGTATACACACATGCACACACACGTGTGTGTATAGAGATATGTGTGTGTGTATAGAGATGTGTGTGTGTCAAATATAAAAAAATTTTATGTATAAAAAGTCCTCTAGTCCTTGCGTACAAAGTATCGTAAATAAATAAACGTTGTAAATGTACAAAGATTTGGAACAGCACTTATCAATTTATTAAAAAAATATAATCCACAAATTTACCATATTTTAGTTAGTTTTTTAAGTGTGAAATATTGACAAAAAGTGAACTAAACAAATATTTCCATTCCTTTACATTTTTTGTCAATATATTATAACTCCCACAAACTTCTTCAATTTTTCCCAACCTTATCCAATTATTGCCAATTATTCCAAAAAATATTAACTCTTTCTAACTCTTATCAACTTTTATCAACTTTTATCAATTTCACCAATTTATCAACGAAAGGAACGGACCCTTAACATATGGTTGAATGTAATGGTCCCAACCCAGCTATATTTTTCCCTCTTGGATTCAACATAAGAACATAGAAGAGTTCATTGCATGCTTCCTCTTTTCTTGTTATAGAGTTTGTTGTTGAGTAGTCTGATCTTTTAATCCAATTAAAGCAATTTTTTCCCCTAACAACCCAAACAACGAAAAAGGCACAAGGAAATATGACACTCACACAGGTTTCCTTTCCTTCTGGTCCAGCGTTTGTCGATTCCCCCCACGCTAATTTGATCACTTCTTATCTTTTTAATGTACAATTTATTGATGCCCTAATATGCAATACTTGTAACTTCCTCCCACTATTTATATACATACGGATGTAGTTACATAATCAATGAATTGAATATGATTTTGCAACTTAAAGTCACCCCTAGAAACTTCAAATTGGATGCTCATGCATTAAATCCTATGCCTATTGGCTAGAGTATTTATCTAGCATTCTCCTTACCCTCAAATCCCTCAAAATAATTGTTCAACAACCATCTCAACTAAAAGCTTAATCTGATATTGAAAGTTCGAGAATTAGTTTTATACTCTAATATACTCCCTCACGCGGTATCTTTTGGGCTTGAAGCTTGGGTGCTGTGAAGGTCTGTCCATTCCTTGTGCAATAGATATGAGGATTGCTGATATTCGAATTCGAGACCTTTTACTTAGAAAGATTGTAATGCCATGTTTCTTTTGTTGTTATAAACTGTTCTTTTTCTGCTCTCTTCATGAAAAAGTTATATCATGGAATTCCAATACTTCATAATAGTATTTCATGCTGATTATCAACCCAAAAGATAATGAAGGTACGCAATTTATATTGACAATTCATCAATATTGTTGATCTAGGGTAGACTAGCTGGGAAGTTTTAAAGTTGAGACTAGCATGAATACAAGTAGTAGGTATACTTCGACATCATTGACTGAATGACACCAACATTATACGATGGATTTCCTAATCACCCTAAACAGTCTTTGATGAACTCAATTCATGCTTTCTATTATTCTTGCTTTTGTCCTTAAAACAGCAAAGCACAACCACATGAACCACTCCAAATCCCTACTTGAAGAAAGTGAGTGAAATTCAGATTTTGCTACTTTCCTTGATGTGGGGATGCATTGCCATCTTTGGCCAATCATGAGAAAAGACTAGACATATCCCAAAATATGCAAAATTAAAAAGCAAAAGGCAGTCCAAGAGGCCCTATCTTAAAACTAACATCTGCCCTACCTAGATTTGCACAGAGAGAGATAGATAAATAGATCGATCAGAGAGAGACCTAGAGAAGAGATGATACCAAATCATGTATATGTGCTGTTGTAGATCGCTAACTAGCTAGGTTGCCCACTAGAATGCACCAATAATATTGATGAGGTGATAGATTGGCACACGTTCAAGTTATCGGTGCCACAAGAAAGGCAATGGAGAGCGAGCCCGAGGGGTCACATATGGAGGAAGCAAGGAGGACCCTTTTAGCTGTATCTCCCCTTTTTGCTTTTGGTATATGATTGGAGAATTAAATCCAATGCTTCTCCCATCTGCCAAAAAGCCACAAACAAAATGACTTTTCCACATCTTACAGTCTAGCCATGTTTACATCGAGATATTAATGCTGCTCCATGATATGCCTTTTAGTGCCTCTCTTTCAATAGGCACGCACCGATACTTGACTATAACGATTCTGATACTACATGACTATGCATTATTAACTATCCCGTGTCGTTCCTCTCACGGGTCCTACCTGGAGAAAGCGGGGGACAAAGATGAGTGGTGTTATCCCTACAAATGGAAAAGCTAGCTGTTTCGTTACTAGATCGATCTAGATGGAGTTGAAAACTTATTGGCTTGCATATTAATTAGCATTCGCGAACTCGTTTGCTGTTTTCGTTTGATGACAGCATATAGGACATTAATTGATGTCACATAACATATTATGATGAATGATAATCTTATGATTTGTCATATCATTTCATCTGCAGCTATTGCTTTCATTATAGTAGTAAAAGAAAAGGTGAATTGATGGGCGCAACAAATTAAAATTTCCAATTGCTGTGGTCCAATTAACAATAAATTCGTCAACCTAAAATAGTTTTTGGTTTTATTCACAATTAGTTCAAGTTGATGAAACTATGGAGTTGTTTATGCATATTATTCTTCACCTGCCCAGTCCTTAATAACAAATGCTAATTAAAACAAGCCCGATAATGATATGTATACATAAACAAGTGAACAGTATGATGCACGAGACGGTGGCTGATGGAAGTTGTACAGTAACCACCCCAGAAAGAACCTCCATTACAATTGACTGAAAAGACAAATTGAATTAATTAATATCTTGTTAGATTAATTAAGTACGAATAATATTGGTTAATGCTGTGGTCCTTGCACATAATTGAGTATATTTATAAGAGTTTAGAGCTTAGTTAAGCTTTGATGGTGACGGTTATTAAAGTACATACGCTAATCATAGTGAGGGAGTTGTTACTTAAAAAACTGAAGATACTAGATTAATATCATTAATCAACTAACTAATTAATTAATTAATTAATTAATTAATTAATTAATATTACGATCTTAGAGCATGATAGAGGGCCAAAATCGTGTCGTATAAAATTGTACGACCCTTAGACGAAGGACGAGGGGAGTGCCATTTGGGAGACAACTCATTTAAATCCTCTTAATTAGATTACCTTCCAAAACCGGCTGATGGTTTTGAACCTTACCCAAAACAAAAAAAAATAAAAAGGAAGCAATTGGTACGTAGATTTAAATGTCATTTAGCGGATACATAGAATAAATTGGCCAAATGTACAAGTTACGTATATTACGGGTTTCTTTAATTGTGAGAGTTAGGTTTCTTTTTTTTGTGTGACAATTAGAATTTCTCTCCTTTTTGTAAGAGTCAAGGTTTTCCTTTCTTGGATTTTATTTATCGTCTTTTGTGCGCGTTGTTTATTTTATGTAGCTATCCGTGCAAATTTTAACAAGATCGCTAAGTCAGTTAGAAACTATTTTTTTTAATTTATCAGTTCATTTCATTGGATTTGCTTAACATGATGCAACAATAGAAATTCATATGGGTCGATCAAGTTGATATTTCTTTCAAGTTAGATATGGTATACCACACAGATACCTGCTCTACAAAGTTATACGATATCTTGCAAATGTTCAAAGAACATAAACTGAAGCTGAAGAATGTGTTTTGTGGCTAGAATGATGTTACAGATTGGAAGTATATTTACAATTAATGTTGCTTAAATATAAATCTATTTTGATACCTTAGATTTATTCTTGTTAGAAAATTATTATCATAGATGCCATATATTCTTTTATTAATGAACTGTTGGGAAGAATTCGAATTTTGAATTTATAAACCCCAAGTGCAAGATGCATTGTTGAATACTCGGAGTGTCGTCCGCAAAGAGTTGTGTTTTCAGGTACCAGAACTAACTAAAGCGTCTCAAGTTAGGCAAAACGAAAAAGGAGATAGAAAATAGAAATAAACTACTAAAACAAAAACAAGACCTTAATTATGATTAAACCTAAGATAAACCAACTAATCAAGTCAAACTTTAATATTTCCAAGTTATACTATTATTTAGAGATGATCGGTTGCATCATTAAAGACCACTAAGGGTCATGAATTACTATAATTATTCTAACATCTTATTTTCATGGGATTAGCTCAATTAAACTAAAAAATTGACAACAATTGACCTAACTAGCGACCCAGACTATTTTCATATCCAAATTCCAGCCATTCTTTCTACCCGTACTAGATAATCAGTCTCACCTCTCAACATAAGTCGATTGTCCCAAAACATAGACGAAAGCTCTTTCAAGCATTTCATCGAACACTTAGCGGACATGAAAGAAAACATTAAATTCAAGTATAAATAAGGTGAGTAAAGGCCTAAACAAGATCAATTAGCCATCAAGAGACTAATCACCGTCTAAATCAACATAAACTAACAACTAAACTTCACAAATACGATTAAACATAATTATAGCTAAACACATAAACATGAACACAGACATGAATTAGGGAGAAAATTAGAGCAATAACAAAATCTAACAAACTAATAAGTATGAATTAATCACAAAAACTAAGAATCAAATATAATCAAAACAAGAATAAAACATACGAAAATAGAGAGAGAAAGAGAAGAGGAAACTTATGTTGATTGAATTAACTTTGGAAATCTGCAAGTTTGAATCCAAATAACCAAAACAAATTCTAATCTTCATAATCCAATTCCCCCAAATGAGATTTTTATTGGCTAAACCTAAATTGAGAACTTCCAAAAAGTCGCCAAATGAGAGCTGGGGAGAGCCCCCAACAAAAACGTCCGAAGGGGCTTTAAATAGAAAATCGGGCGAGCGAGCGTGCCGGGAGCGGCGCACGCTTGTGCTGGGGTGGCACGGCCACACCGTACCAAATTTTTGGCACGGTGGCACCGCTTTCCCTGTCGTCCTTTCTTACCTTCTTTTGTTCTTCTTGTCCGTCTCTGCTCCTTTTTGCGGCGTTTGCTAGATTGAGGTTATTGCCTACAAAAGTAAATAAAATAAGTAAAAAAATCCTAAATATTATATTATTATACGAGCCAAAATTAGGTGAAAAAGGCATGTAAAATATGACAAATTATCGCCTAACATGCATGAATTTTGATGAAAAAACTACGAAAATTTAGCTACGTGGAAGAGTTTAACATTGACTAGAAAGCATTTGAAGTTGATATCTTCATTTGCAAATTTCTGTTTTTTTTAAACATTAATTTCAGTTCGTATGAGCCAATAGATTCATATAAATCTAACATGCATGCCAAAAATATGACGCGCACAATTATATATATGTGCGACCCTACTATAAAGGGCATGTATAAGAGCTTAAGATAAATGAAAATTGACATAATAGTACATAGACTTTAAATGATGATTAGGTATTAATAAGATTGCATGTGATTCTTATTCAGAATTGAATTTAAGAATCAAAATTTTTTATGTTATAAATTACATAAACAACTGTTTTATAATCAGAAAATTTTGCGTTGTTGGCGAAGTTGTCTCAAGCAATCGTTTGCAATTTAAAAAAAAAAATATAAAATTTGTTAAAAACTTATAAAATTGGTGGATAGCCATAAAAATCAGTTGAAACTAATAAAATCCAAGAACACTCAAAAATGAACTACATTCAACAAAATTTATCCTAGTTATTGTTTTTGTGTGTGTTCAAGCTAAGCTCCACAAATACATACATGCAAAAAAAAAAAAATCCTATTACATGATATTTTTCTATAAGAAATCAAGCAGGAGAATAAACACAAAAAATATCTAATGATGAAATTAATACAACTGAACAATTGACCCCTTTTCCTAATAATAAATGTGTCAAAAAGTCAATTGAAAAATAGCGAATAATTCATGTCACACACAATAAGCAACAAAGCATAGTCTCCGTGTACAAATGTGTATTTTTGTCTCTAGTCTTCCCTATTTTGTTGAATACTTATATATATATATATATATATATATATATAATATATATATATATATATATTATATATATATATATATATATCAGAAAAATAACGCTAGTCCGCCTAACAACTGATAAAGAGTCCGAGAGAGACAGACGACCAATATTTGAGCAGCTCTCAGTCTAAAATTATATTTTTAATCTTTTGGGCTACTAATTATTATTTTCCACGAATTTTTAAGAGATAATAAAATTTATTAAACAAGACACATAGGGAAGAAAATAAAAGAGGAAAAAAAAAACCGAAACGTGACAAGTGTTTGTTCTGTCCCGTGCGGCTGTGGCAATCCAACATAAAGTCGGTCTAACATACCTAACTTTTAATTAAGAAGTATTACTTAGTTTAATTTATTTGCATGGATGATTAAGGATAATTTAGAAAAAACCGCATCACAGACGATATCATAAGAAACGCCTGTTTGTCACATCACATCGACAAAGTTAATTTAGTTTAAATGTAATTGTTGGAGTTCCACATGTTATCCACTTCGTACACGAATTACTAGCAGTAATTTAAAATTTTTAAATGTCAATTAATTAATTAATTAATGAACTTTATTTTGATTATGTAATCATAATTACACCTTGTTAGTGAACGATCAAGTTATACCTGAAGAACAAATCTAGTTTTGGCAGATTTTGAAAAATTGCATGTTATTAATTATCACTGTGAGTTGATCTCAAAATTACTTATGAAAATTTGCTAAATTATATGACTTTTTGTTCTCTTTTTGGAAGGCGGGGGAGGGGTGATGTTTTGTAAATTGCGTATAATGACTCAAGGTATATCTTAAACAAGTCCTTATTTATATGCAACTCGATCTAAGCAAGAAAAAAAGCATCACAATTGATGATAAAAATATTAGATTAGTATACTGAGAGGAAATACAATATGTGTCTATGTAGTTCTAATTCCTTTGTTGAATTATGACCTCAGATATTTGATTTTTTTTTTTACATATATATAAATATAGAGACAGAAAGAATTGCTCTTTTTAATTATACTTCTTGAGAATCACAAGTGTGCATTTTTTCTCATGAGCATGTCACACTAACCAGAAACACTTAGGACCATTTAATTAAAATAATTAAGTATATGACCCAAATTAAATTACTACACTTAACAATTTAAAAGTTGTTTACTCTTATCTTATGCATGTGCTCACCCACTAACCCTGGTCATTAGTCAAAATGTCTCCTACACTAAACAGATGCCTAACCCTAACAAATAAAAGCCCGAAAGTCAAAAGCCTCCTGCTTGAAATATACTTAAAAGCAGCCAAGAGGGAAAGTTGAGCCATGCATCTTACCACTTCCACAAAGAAGAAAGTTTAATTATATTATGCATTAAAGTAGGCTCGAAAAAAGGCAACCAAAATTATCGCCGTTACTGAGTACTAGACCACTATTAATGCAAACTAAAAAGTAATTAAACTAATCGATGTTACGCTTAAAAAAAAAAGGCTAAATAAAAGTATCTCAATTAATAAAAGTGAGGCGCCAACGGGGCCACCACGTCCTCTTTGTCTGATACTCTTATTCTTTCTCTCTCTGCCTCTCCTGCTGTGTCGCACGTGAGGGCGAAGCCCAAGCCTCGAACTGCCGAGGCCGGCGGCTCGCCGTCGCTGTCCCCGCCCCCTTATACCCCAAAACCAGCGCCGTGCGCTTCACTTCCGCGTCCTCTTTCTTAAAACAAAAAAAATTGAAATAAAAATTGGAATTAACAGGCTGTCATAATTTATAAGGTAATCACATAGTGTAAGATAATCATGCATATATTTTAAGACAATTAATCAAAAAAGCACAAAATTAATGTAAGGTAAATTTTAGAAAACAAACTCTAGTTTTATGTGTCATATTTGTCATTTATCTTCTACTTATTTCCATGATTTCTTTCCAAAGCATTAAGGAGTGCTTGCTAATAATAGCGTTTAAGTAAAAATGGTTGTTTGGAAGGAATTTAATTGTTTTGACAAAGTTAAACAGATAAATAATGTTTGATAAAGAGTTATTTAATAACGGTTTGACTCAAAGAAATTCTTTTTGAAAAAACTGTTGCCATTAGTATTTTGGAAAGAACTTTTTGTGAAAATGATATAATTTTTCACAAATTTGAAAAAATTACACTAACTGTCATCAAAAAGTAATTTACAAATAAGGGAAGAATGAAAATTTATCAACATATTTTGCTATAAACAACTACTTTTTATCAAATATTTTTTTTCTAAAAATAACTAATTCAAACAAATAATAACTCATAATTAATTAAAATAACTAACAGCTAACATAATAATTAAAAGCTATTTTCCAAACAGAGTTTCTCAAATGTCGCATATTATCGAATTTATAAATTGGAGTTTTTAAATATAAAGGGTTCAGGGTTGGTGCATATGCTGACATGGCAGTAAGCGAACCCCACATGTTCACATAGTCTAGGCCATGTCCACGTGTACTGGCCCCACCCTGTCCCCCTTCCCTCCCAACACTGTCGCTTTCCTCGACCCCTCTCGTGCCTCTCCCACCTTCCTGCTCAGTTCTCACCTCCCTTTGTCCTCTCTTTCTCTCTCCTATGTGTCTTCTGACGTGGCTCTTCCCTATTCCCCTATATATCCCTCCTCCCCCTCTCCCTCGCTTCACAACCCAACTCAAACCCCTTCTCTCTCTGTTTGTTCTCCCACTCTTATGCACTAATCATCTCTCTCTCTCTCTCTTTCTCTCTGTCTCATTCCTACTCTTACACATTTCACTTTCTCTCTCTAATTAGACAAAATTAATTGATTCAACTAATTATATAATCATCAATGGCGGTTGACTCGGTTATGTCATCACCGCTGGGGCCGCCGGCATGCGAGAAGGACGCAAAGGCGCTCCAGTTCATAGAGGAGATGACCCGAAACGCCGATGCGGTTCAGGAGCGAGTCTTGGCTGAGATTCTGACCCGGAATGCCGAGACCGAATACCTTCGCCGGTTCAACCTCAATGCAGCCACGGACCGGGAGACCTTCAAGTCCAAAGTCCCCATGGTCACCTACGAGGACCTCCAGCCTGAAATCCAGCGCATCGCCAGTGGCGACCGCTCCCCCATCCTCTCCGCCCACCCCATCTCCGAGTTCCTCACTAGGTAATTATCAACATAAAGTTTTATACAAAACCGTCTCATTCAAAATAAGTATCGAAATTAATGAAATGTAATTTAGTGTTAATTTGTATGATAAAGTGTGAGTGATGAGGGATGATGATACGTGTCTTGTCACAAAACACTCTTAAATGTCTTACCTTAATTCAAATTAATGTATTTATGATTTAAAATTACCAATTTTTTAATAATTACAACTTATTATAAGTTGTAAAACTTTAATATTCATCGGGTATACCAACAAATAAAAATTGACACAAGACATATTATATGTGTACTTTTGTGAATGTGAAAAATTATATATAAAAGGATAATTTTACATAATTTGTAAGTTTTGACGTCCTTTTACTATTTAATCATACCATTTTTTTCAATTTAATACATATAATACACATTTTAAATGAAAATAAGATACCTTTTAAATATCTTGTAATAAGATATTTATTATTTTACAACTGATGAGATAGGTTAATTTTGGTTGTGCAGTTCAGGGACCTCAGCAGGAGAGAGAAAACTGATGCCCACAATCCAAGAAGAATTGGATCGTCGTCAGTTGCTGTACAGCCTTCTCATGCCTGTCATGAATCTGTAAGTTTTTCATTCGTTTTCTCTTCTTTTTTTTTTTTTTTTCTTTGATGAAAACTGAAAAAGAAAAAGTCAGGCCTCGGTGTTAGCGCCTAATATTTTTGTGTTGGCATTGGGATTGGCAAAGTACTGACCATCAATTATTGTCACGTGACAGGTACGTGCCGGGGCTTGACAAAGGAAAGGGCCTGTACTTCCTGTTTGTGAAGTCCGAGACCAAGACTCCGGGTGGGCTCTTGGCCCGACCCGTTCTCACCAGCTACTACAAGAGCGACCACTTCAAGACCCGCCCCTACGACCCGTACATGGTGTACACTAGCCCGAACGAGGCCATTCTGTGCCCGGATTCTTACCAGAGCATGCACACCCAGATGCTCTGCGGGCTTTACGAGAGAGAGCAGGTGCTCCGTTTGGGAGCGGTTTTTGCTTCGGGCCTCCTCCGGGCCATCCGGTTCCTCCAGCTCAACTGGAAGCAGTTGACCCAGGATATCCGGTCTGGGACCCTCAACCCGACGCTGATCACTGACCCAGCAATCCGGTCCTGCATGGACCGGGTCATGAGGCCCGACCCGGAATTGGCGGACTGCGTAATCCGGGAGTGCTCAAAGGACAATTGGGAGGGGATTATAGCCCGGATTTGGCCCAACACAAAATATCTTGACGTCATAGTTACAGGGGCCATGGCGCAGTACATTTCCACATTGGATTTTTACAGCGGGGGTTTACCCTTGGCTTGCACGATGTACGCCTCCTCCGAATGCTACTTCGGGTTAAACCTGAACCCGATGTGCAAACCCTCCGAAGTCTCCTACACCATCATGCCAAACATGGCCTACTTCGAGTTCCTCCCCCTCGACCCCGTGTCAACTCGTGATTTGCCCCCGAGACTCGTTGACCTGGTTGACGTCGAGGTGGGTAAGGAGTACGAGCTCGTCATCACCACCTACGCCGGGTTGTACCGGTACCGAGTCGGTGACATCCTCCGAGTCACCGGGTTCCACAACTCGGCCCCACAATTCCACTTTGTACGGCGGAAGAACGTCCTACTCAGCATTGACTCGGACAAAACGGACGAGTCCGAGTTGCAAAAAGCGGTCGAAAACGCCTCAAAACTTCTAAAAAAATACAAGACAAGTGTCGTTGAGTATACAAGTTACGCGGATACGAAGACAATCCCGGGTCACTACGTCATATACTGGGAGTTGATGGTGAAGAACGAGTCAGGGAACCCGCCACCGAGTCAGGTGTTGGATCGGTGTTGCCTCGCCATGGAGGAATCGCTCAACTCGGTGTACCGGCAGGGTCGGGTCGCGGATAACTCAATCGGGCCGTTGGAAATCCGGGTCGTTAAAAATGGTACCTTCGAGGAATTGATGGACTATGCCATCTCACGTGGGGCGTCCATCAATCAGTACAAGGTGCCGAGATGCGTGAATTTCACGCCAATCATGGAGTTGCTTGACTCGCGAGTTGTCTCGGTCCATTTTAGCCCTAGTCTACCTCGCTGGACTCCAGAGCGCCGTAGGTAAATAGTGTGCACCCCCTCAAGAGAAAAACAAAAAATGAAAATCAAGCAGGGTCGGGGTGGTAGATCTTCTAGGAGCAGTTTTCTTTTTTTTTTTTTTTTTTGGGGGGGGGGGGGTGGTGTTTGGTTACCCCTTTGTCCGCAAGGCCCAGAAGTTCCCAACGCTTCTTTTTCTTGGACAGTTTCTTTTTTTTCCCCCTCTCTTTTTCTTTTTTAAGGGGAAAAAAAAAGTTAGCCTCTTGGAATGACGGGACAAAAAGGAGTTAATTTGGTTTAGGCAGGTCTGGAATGTTTAACGTGTAGTGCAAAATGTAATGCAAGGTTTGATGAATTAACCCCTCTTTGTCTGTCAAAATTAAAGTGATGTTGGCCTTCTTAAAAAAGAAGGCTTTTGTAATCTAAAACATCATCATGCTTTTCTTTTCTAAATTCGTCTTTTGCATAAATTAGTGTCTTTTGTCTTTAACCTTGTTCATTGAATTTGACACTAACTTTACTATTTAACAGAATCTAGAAATTGTTCACATTCATCTCTTATGTTAAGCTAGTCACATCTCAACCTTATTTGTCTTTACACACACAAAAAAGTAAATAAAAATGTTGACATAATAACAATTAATTTAAATGTGCAAGTCATCTTCTTTATATGAGACGTGGTATTACATTGTGCGCCTATGGATCAATTTTACAAACTTTTTTTTAATGCATATTTGCAACTAAGAAGTATTTGTATCTAAACGGGTCTTTTGTCACTAGGAAATTAGTTATTTTTTACAAATTTTAGCTGCTCTTTTGGACTTATTTTTGAACAAATAAATTCAAATAATTAAGTTCAGTTTAGTATAAGTTCAGAAAAAGTTCAATAAATAAGTTTAGAAAAGAAGTTCATAATAAGTTCATTTCAGAACAAATTAAAAAATAATTAGTTTAGAAAATAAATTTAGAAATTTGTTCTTAATCAGTTCAGAATAAGTTCGATTCAGAATAAGTTCAGTAAATAAGTTCATAACAAGTTCAATAAATAAGTTCAAAATAAGATCCTATTCTATTCGACTTATTTTTTGAAGAATAAGTTTAGAAAGTTTTGTTCATAATTCGTTTAGAATAAGTTCGATAAATAAGTATAGAATAAATACAAAATAAGTTCAGCAAAAAAGTTAAGAACAAGTTCAGCAAATGAGTTTAGATAAGTATAGTTTAGAATAATTTCAGACAAAATAAGTAGAAGAGAATAGGACCTCACCAAATAAGTTCAAAATAAGTTCAACAAATAAGTTCAGTTTAAAATATATTCAAACAAAATTAAATCGAAATAGGATCCTAAAAGAAATTAGGATCAGGTGATACGGATAGAATAGGATAGAACGGAACATAATACTCAAAATATCACATTACAAGAGGTATATAATTATTATATTAGAGATGACGTAATCAGTTAGTGGGTCAATCAAATGGCATAAGCAATTTATGTACAGACAAGTTTTGGCAAAAACAGGGGCGGATTTTCATTTGGTCAGGATGCCCCCTCTCAACTTTGCTTGGCTCTTTCACATAAGTTCTATCTACAGTGCACACAGGGTTTATATTACAATAGTGATAAAAACTATATCTAACCTAACAAACAGATTAGAGGTTCAAATATTCATGCTGTTCTTTTGGGGGGCAAGTTCCGCCACTGGACAAAATGAATTGGTGAATTTCACCTTCTAACAGACTAACACCACTCTCTTATATCGCTTGGCACCTAGTCTACATAAGTCTTTTACATTAGGATATTACTTTGTTTAAATCGACATTGAAACAAGATTGTTTAACTCAGAAACAATAGTTTCAGAAAGTTATAATTATGGGTAAGAAATGGCGAGGATTGAAAGCATAAAAACATTGGCACTACGTTACACTACACAGTAAAGATGCGTTAATTAGTGAGCAACGCTAAGGCAAACTTTATGGAAGGCATAATTAGAAAGGTGTCGTGTGGAGTAGAAATGCCTCACTTCAGGAGGGCGGATAGCACACAAGGGGGAGTGAATATGGATCATCTACGTCTTCCCAAGTCCCTGTTCTGTTTAAATGGATGACCAGCTGAAATAATTCTTCCTTTAATTGGGTCATTTCATGCCTTCTTTGGTTTCTTCTTTGGACCTTTTCCAGTAAACAATCCGTGTGCGCTTTAATTATTGGCTAGCTATCATTTTCCACCATGACAAAAACGTGGGCGATTGACCCCCCATCATAGCCCTCGCGCTCTATCTACACTGAGTGTCAGTGATGAATAATGATATGTCTTTTTTTTAAGAGTCTGGTGCTGACTCCCCATCATAGTTATAATCAGTTGTCAGTTGCAGAACTTTTATATTTGTCGAATATCTCAACAAATATAAAATTACACTTTGATTGAATTAATTATATGTGCAAATATACATCATACAGGTAATTTCTTCTAGCACGGGAGTTGTAGAGGACACTAAAACAAACCGGCCTTTTAGAGATCGAAGAAGTTGTTCTCAAAGTTATAAAACCCGGTCTCCATTTAATTTTTGAGACCGAACAGAGACCGAAAATCTCCGGTCTCGAAAAGCTTGGTAGCAATTGAAATTTGGAGATGGAATTACAAACATCAGTCTCTACCTGAGACCAAATTTTAAAACCACAGAGTGTTGGATTCCATTGGAGTCTGAGCCATTTTAGTCTCTATTGGAGACCGAAACTTTTGGTCTCTAATTGAGACCGGTGACTTTGGTCTGTGGTTGAGATCAAACTGGGTCAGTCTCCATTTGAGACCGTGAACTTCGGTCTCCAATGGAGACCACTATTCTCGGTCTCTATCGTAGACCGGTCCTAAAATTTGGTCTCACTTAGAGATTGGGGCCATATTTTTGCCGATTTGGAGACCGCGACTTTGGCTCGGTCTCAAACAGAGACCGTGAATTTTATTTCGATCTCTAATTTGCCTATATTTTTTTTGCAATAATTTTGGCAACGTGCCCCTACTGCCTACATTGTACACAACGTGCTAATTACATATCCGGACCACAATTGCCACGGAATACAGTAAATCAAATTACATGGCACACATTCGGCATCACAAATCTCACATTACATCAAAATATCCGCAATTCCATATTCCAAAATATATAAAACCATGTACAACAGTTCCATATCCAACACTTTCTACAACGCCACCAACAATTACAATCCAACGCTTTCACATGAAAGCGTTCACTAACAAATGGTTATCCAGCATACATTAAGCCCCGAGACCAATGTTCCACATTCAAGCGTTTAAGCAATTACACTTACGCATCCAAGTACACAAGTTTTGGAGGAAAACCACAAATACCTAAACCTATGACGACGCTTGAGAGTTGTCGGCACGTGTAGGTGGTCAAGGAGCGTTGAGAAGCTGTCAAACCGAGCATTAAGCTCCATTAGTCAAATTCGTTGCTCATCCAGTAGCTTCCTAGTGGCTTCCAACTCCTCCTTAGTACTCCTTAGCTCTTCCTCTGTGGAATATAGCCGAGCTTCGGTTGTCTGCAGCTCATTTTGCGTCATCTACAACTGATCCTGGAGTTGGGTGACTAACGGAGAGGAATATGTTGATGAAGTGCTGCAGCTACTACGCCTGGACTTGGCTGGTTTGTCAAACATGGCAGGACCCTCTCTACCAAGTTAAATTCGTTGCTCAAATTCGTTGCTCATCCAGAAGCTTGTATGCCAAACAACACAAAATATGATACAATTAGCAATGTTGAATAATGTGCTATGAAGGTAAGAAAATGCATGTCAAAAATTTCAGCATAAAGTAACACGCACTCCGACATGAAAATATGTCATTAAAATAACATAATAACATAACAAATACAGGGAGAAACTCCAATAGAAGTTTGCATACATTCAAAATACTCAACACAAATTCCAACACATAAAAGCACAAGCTGCGTATAAATTAGTCATCAACGTGCACTACATAAAAAGTGAATCGATGAAGTAGTCATCATCATCCTCATAAACATTATCATCGTCTTCTTCTAGCAACCCTTCGTGCCAATCCTCTCCATATGCACCATCGATGGCGTCAACCTCCTCGTCGACGTTGCTGAGATACTTCCCCTCTATTATATTGTACATGCATTCTCGGCTTGGATCCATTGTCTTGTTAAAAACTGTACATATCACTAGCCAATCATGTTAATGCTATTCGGCACCATGCAACGAATGCAATTGCATATATTTAGGTTCATATTCGTACTCATATACATATGCAATTACATGCAACGAATGTTAATACTTGGGCAAATGCTCAAATCACTAAAGTGTCCGTGTTGCCCCTCCCCGAACAAAAGCCCAAACAAAAAGAAAAGAAAGAGAAAGAAAAGACAATTGAAGACACCTTACCCTCAAGAAAACTTTACCAATAACGTCAAACGGGCCTAAGAGTTAAGGACATATGGATTTCTGAATTGATTTTTATCTCACCTAATTTTTATATCTAGCCTACTCATATGGAAGTTACAAATTTGAATGAGAGGTTTGAAAAAAAAATAATATATATATATACACACACACATTTATACATCTATATATAAATATACATCTATACATCTATATATATATATATATATAAATATATATATACATATATATATTATATATATATATATATATATATAGTAGATATAATATGCATACATTTGCATATACATATACATATACATACATACATACATACATACATATATTTCTATGTATGTATGTATGTATAAATATCTATATATATGCATGTATACATATGTATATACATACATATATATATATATATATATATATATATATATATATATATATATATATATATATATATATTCGAAATACAAACTCATATAGATCTTGAGCGAGACACTTAAAAATTATAATATCATTCATTGAAATAAAAAAAAGATGATATAACTAATAGTAGAAGGTTATTACTACTTATAAATTGTCTAAAATCACCTATTTATCTATAATTTTTTACAATTAAAAATTGGTATATCATATGGATTCATAGATTGAGTGTGAAGATACCAACATTTGAAGACCCATAATGATCAAATGTTTCATTCAATCACACCTTGTAACTTTCTATTCAGTGAGGATTATTTGGCAAGACTCAATCAGAGGATACTTGTAACTTTTTTCCAGGTACTTTACCAAATGAAGAATGTATAGAAGCCACTAAACAACAAGCTATGATGCCAAACAAAAATTCTTATAACAAAGCAATCACACCTCAATACTATCTATGATGTTAGACAGTAAGTTTGAAATTTTTAACTCCTCAACTTAAATTTAAATGCCCAAAAATGTCTCCCCTTATTTCATGAAGTGTTTATATATGTATACTAACTCAACTACAAATGCATTGAAACATGCAAACAGAGAGACATGGCAGAGAGAGGCCACAGTCTGGAGAGCGGCTAGTATTGAAACCAGAAAACCAGATTTTGATGCTTATATATATTGGTGACTATTACTACTTTATACTATCAACAATCTAGTGGTTTTGCTCATTTCATCTTGAAGCCAGAAAATCAGAAAGCCATAAATCATATAACAAAGAAATCACCCTATCATCAGAAAGCAACATTTACACAAACACATGGTGTGCATGACATCCCTCACTAACCAAGCACATACCAAGTTGCATTTAAGTATGAAATGGAAAAGGGGTGAAACCAACCAGCAATGAGAAGAACATAAACCGGTACATCACATTGGGTCCCTGAATGGGAACCCTCACTTACCAAACACATTTAATTGAATGTACTTCATACAGCTCAATTAGAATACTTGCCTCACCAAGCTGGTCGTGCAAACAACTCGCCTGAAAACAACTCACTGGAACACACCAAATCGTGGCTGAGTCGGTTGTTGTGAACCCTAATTAACTTGCAATGCACAGATAATAGGGGGCCGTGGGTGAGAATTCAGGGGACATAGAGAAGATAGCGAGGAACAGGAGGCAAAAAACACCAACCTGGTCGCCAGAATATGGCTTGGGAACTGTTGCGCCGGAAGAGAGAAGATAGAAGAGGTCGAGAAGCAACTAGTTTGGTCTCGACGAGAAGAATGGTTGTGACCAAAAAAAATGAGGGCGCTTAAGAGTTTGAGACCGAGTTTAGAAAACGTTCCTGACTTTGGTCTCTGCGTGAAACCGGGATATCCGTTGGTCTCTAATATTCGTCTCTATCTAAGTCCAAAGCCATCAGTCTCAGTAAGCGGTCTCTATTAGAGTTCGATTTTGTTGTTGGCCTCGAATATTAGTTTCAAATATAGACTGTTTGGGCCGATCTCTGAATTTGGTCTCAAAAATAAAATTGGAGACCCGCTTACTTTTCGTTCTCTAAAATTCGGTCTCCAATTCACCGGAATGTTGTAGTGGGATTGGATTGGTTCCCCTCTTTACCCCTCCGCTTGGGCAACCTACTACTTGTTTAGTGAACTCAGCCTCGCTCAAGGGCTACTGTTGATATATATATATATATATATTTAAAAAAATTATAGCCAATTTAATACTGTATTATTTTATGGTGTGAAATTTCGAGACCCTATTAAAAGCCAATTTAAGAATGTCCTCTTTGTGTTGAGTTTGAGTGGATTAGCGAGGATAAAAAACAAAGTCTTCCCATCTTGTTTATAACTACAAGATTAATCATAATAAAGCTGTTTTTAATACTTTAGCCATGTGAGGTGCTGCCTATATAGAGCAGACCTTCGGATTTATTGCGTTGCTTGGTGTTGTATTTAAAGTTGTTATAATTTTTTAGATATTCATGTATCAAAAAAAGACACTAAGATGTATGTTGCCATATTTCCAGCAACGCTTTTCAATCATACTAGGGTGAATCTCGTACTTTACACGAGTTTTTATTAATATCTATTAAATTTAAAAATAAATATAAATAAAATTATAATAACTAATGAAATTATAATAATTTATCTTTTTCACATCATATTTTTAATATTCTTGATTCCTAATTTCAATATTAGATTTTGCATAAATACTAAGAAAATTATTAACTCAAAAATGAACCTATAATCTATATATAGTTGTGTTAAATATAAAAGGGAATTTATGACTTTTATATTGGTCACGTGACTCGTGTATGTGTACTACCTAAAAATTAATCATAATAATTTAGTAATACTTTTAATGCTTTATATCATTTTGTAGTAAATATATTTTTTACTTCTCAAACTATTCATTATAAACTAAATTTAATAATAAGACTATTTTTTATTTTTAAAATTTATTATTAAAAGAGCGCATTAAGTCCTTATTATTGTGATGCTTGGGATTAAAGAATTTTTTTTAAGAAAAAAGATAGCCAATGATCATGTCAATCTACCACTAATTCGTTCATACCATTCACTTTTATATTATATATATGATAAATGTGATGTGACATATATATGATATGACATATGATATAATATATGATATCGTCATTTTTTTTCATGTCAATAGCAAGACACTTAAATTTCAACAATAAGTATATGTGTAAAAATAAAACTTATCATAAGTGCCGGTATTTAGAATGATCGTAAATTAAAATTTTGATAATATATACACAAGAGATATGTTGGTGCGACAAACAGTTCGGAAGACTATTCAAATAAAACGGCACAAGAGCACGAAAAGGCTGGACCAAATCCCCTTGTGAGCCCAATACGTTGGGACAATGGCCAATTAACCATTTAATTGTATGTCTGGCCCTTTTTTATTAGCCACTTATAAATGGGTACTGCATATTGTGCATTGCCCTCTACATAAAAGAACCGCAACGTGTGGAATGCACATCTTCCCTACATGTCTCTCAAGCCTTGAATTCATAGCCTAACTGTTTTATTTAGCTAATAATAACATGGACAAATGGACAGCCACCGCCTGCACCATTTATGTATACCATTTATGCAATAGCTGCCCTAGATAGCTAGTGAAGGAGGAGACCATGAAGCGCCGCTATATTTGATAGGTACAATATGATGCATAATAATTAATTGAAAAAAATTGGTAATGTTTCTTATACTAATTGATTGACGATATTAACATTTGAGTTACAAAACTATGTAAAGAATTTGATGTGACTTTTTATCATATATCGACAGTTAGTTTTACTTTTACATGTATATCTGTGTATTGCTCAGAAAAATGAGGCTATTATCTTCGAACATTCACATTGCATCCCCCCAAAAAAAGAACCATATTTTTATTACTAGAATTGTGAAAAGGAACAAGGTTACGTGTATTGAGTTGATTCTCTGAATTAACAACTCGTATAATCTTGTAGGGTTATTGCTATCTTAGTTATTAAATAATATAATTAAAGTTATTAAATAATATAATTAACATATTTTTATTTTTCACCTAATTTACCAAAGCATGTGTTGCATTTTTATAAATTTCTTTGTGGCTGTTTTTGTTCTCTCAAAGAAAAGATTGCTACATATTTATACATACATACATACATACATACATATATATATATATATATATATATATATATATATATATATAATATATATATATATATATATATATATGTGTATGTATGTATATTTGAAATAAAAAAGTAGGTAAAATTGACTTTAATGTATAGTGTTCCAATAATTATTCTCACTGAACAAATTAGCATTACATGGGATCGCGGAAGATAATTTTGAATCTTGATTTTTAAAGAATTGAGGGTGAGCTACCTCCACAAATAGGCGAGAATAAAAAAAAGAGGAAACATGATGGAATATATATATATATATATATATATATATATATATATATAGAATATATTATATATATATATATATATAGATATATATATATATATATATATATATATATATATTTGTGTGGAGGAGAGTGGTCACGCTCCAATGGAAATTTTATTTACTCCGAATCTATCTGGGCCAAGAAGCCCGTACGCAAAAATGAAGTCCCTAACCTTACGCGGAGGATAGTGATAAACATTACAGCATGAGCCAAGCTCGACTCCCAGGTTAGCTAATTTATCTACCGCTTGATGAGCCTCTCGATAACAATGAGTAATGCTGACCTCTCTCTTGGTAAATATGATGGAATATGGATATAGCTTTCGTTTTATTTCCCTCTTTGGGCTTCGATGGGTTCAAACATAAGTTGTGCCCAGATGAAACCCAAACAGTTGGGCGGAAGCCCAAACCCTGATCCAGTTGTTGCTTTCACCAAACGGACCGGAGCCAGAGACAGAGGGAGAGAGTCCGACTTTCTGAGTCGCGACTCGCAAGGCGTGGAATCGGCCACGTGATAAATTTTGTCTTGTTTGTTTTTGGTTGAATTCAATGGTATGGGCTCATTTTTAACAGCTAGGCGGGCGGAGTAAGAGAGAGGGAGAGAGACAGAGAGTTGGGTGCGGCGGCGCTGAGTTCGGTCTGATGGCAACCATCGCCACCACGTCCGCCACCACGTCCTCCACCTCTCTCTTCCCGCCGCGGCAGCAGACTCTTCTTCCTCGTCTCTCTGTTTCTTTCTCTCTCATCACTGCTTCTAGAAAACCTAGACGTTTAATCATCGCTGCTTCCTCCAATTCTTCTTCTTCTGCGTCGTCGTCTTCCTCGTTCGATGATATCAATTTCGGAGATGCTTCTCGCTCCAAGGTCACTTATGAGCTATTTCTTGGATCGGTTTATTTGATTTGTCGGCGTTGTGTTCATTCTGCTGCTTTTTCTGTTAAATTTTACATGTTTTTGTTTGCGCTTGAAATTTGTGGTATTCATAGAGTTTCTAGCCTAATTGTGTTCTGGAAATGGTGTTTGATGAACAGATTGGCTCCCTGAGTTATGTGAGGGACTTGTTTAATTTGCAACAATATGAAGCAATCTAATTTTCACATAACTGTAATTGAACGCATGAATTGAAGATCCTGTTTGCAAATTAGAAGAATTGACTTGTTATCTGAAAGTTTGTGTTGAGGATCCAACCTTGAGCTGCCAAATATGTACCGTCTTTTTTTGACATGAGGAGTGCCAATTCAGTGAATTATCACAGAATTTTTTGATTCTTATTTTAACAGTATGAAGTCTTGCTCCATTCATCAAGCCGTGCAAAACTCAAAGTACAAAGCTTTGTGCGTCATAATTCATGTTCTGTTCGTGAAATTCGAGGAATAGGCATTTCAGATATTGATATACTTTTGAATTGGGACGCAATCAATCTTGAACTTCCTGTCGCTGCTATATTCACTGGGAAATGCGATACTTTAACTAGAAGAGGGTGCGGCTGGTTTATTATTACTGAATTATGGTGTCTCACAATTCTTTGGTTGGTGGTTACTTGAAAAGTAATGATATGAGCCATCATGAGATTATGGAGTTTAGCATTGGATTGGCGGGAAATTCTCTGATTTAAAATGTGTTAGATTAGTGGAGATAAGAAGGTTTCATGTTTGGTTTTCCTGAGTATTGTGATTGGCATATATTTGTTGAAAGTTGAAACAAAGCATTTTTGATGGATGAAGCTGAATGTCATTATTTATCCCTGGCAATTGCTCCTATGTTGTTATTCTGCGCTGACTTCCTCTCCCATTTGTTATTTCAGAAATCAGTTCTGTTGGATCTGATCCAGGAGATAGAGCCACTAGATGTCAGCCTTATCCAAAAAGATGTTCCTCCTACTACGATTGATGCCATGAAGAGGACTATATCAGGCATGCTGGGCTTGCTTCCATCAAATCAATTTCAAATTCTGATTGAGGCTTTATGGGAACCTCTTTCCAGATTGTTGTTATCTTCAATGATGACTGGGTATGTTGGAATTTACTGAGTAACATGGACTTGGAATTTATGGTCATGAACTTTTTTCTCTTCACTTATTAAAAATCCCTGAAGGATTATATGATGTGCATGAGGGGTCTCTCTAGTTTTTCTTAATACCAGAAAGTTGTACAGACTAGAATACGCTGGTGCAGAGCCTGAATTTCTCGACAACTAGCATTATTCAAAATCTGGAGGAATTTTACTTTGGACTGCTACTGCCATTCAAAATTCAGATATACAATGTCAAATTACCAACAACTTTCCCCTTAATTGCAGATATACTTTACGAAATGCTGAGTACAGGCTTTGCCTTGAGAAAAACCTTGACATCCATGGGAACAATAATGATACTCATAAAAGAGAAGCCTTAAATCTCGGTGTGCAGGAGTTGTTGCTTGACAGTGTCAGAAGAGTTCAGATTACGGGTGAGAGTGAGGCTTCATCCAGCGGTGAGGAAGCTGCTGAAAACTCATGTGAAGAATTAAATGATGAAGATCTTGAGGGAATGGCCCCTGAAGTGCAATCATACATTCGTCACTTGCGGTCGCGCTTGTCTTCTACCAAGAAGGTAATAGCAGTGCAAATCTAGGATTTGCTTTTGTGAATCTTGCATATGAACTTTATCTCCTTAAAAGTCTCTTAATAATGTCGGAGGTCCAGTCTGATTGTAAAGTCTCCTAAAATGTGTCTAGAATTGTGAACGATTTTAATTCGGAAATCTCTTGGATCTTAGTCAGCCTTGTTTTTGAAAAGCTGTTTACCTGATCACACGTCATTTTTCATATTCTCTCAATTCTCATAGTCTCATGTTATTCATTTTGTTGTTGATCTAAAAGGAGCTGAAAGAAGTCAAGAGGAAGAATGCTGCTCTGCAGATGCAACAATTTGTTGGAGAGGAAAAGAATGAGTTGTTGGATTACCTACGTTCACTACAGCCGGAAAAGGTTAAAGTCCTGTTCTTTTAGCTTTTAATGGTTATGTTTATCTGTGCCTTCATTCCTCTTCTTTGTGATAGTGCTCTTTTAAGTTATGTTATCTGATGTGCTTGACAATAATTTTTCATTTAAATGTTGGATTCTGATATTTGCTGCTGTGAGCAATATTTGGCAGCGGTTCAAACACATGTTAAACTTTTTCCTCTGGTCCATCGCGAATCTAGGATCCCACAAAATACCTTATCTGAACTTAGGGGCATGGCTACTATGGTGCTACCTGTGTGTAAGCAGGACTTCAGGGTATGGGTTTGAATTGGGTTTTTGGATATGTCTGGGGAAAGGGGATTTTCCACACCTTGATTAGTGTTGTAAGTATTGATTTTCCTTGCTGAAGACATAATTTTGTCCTTTTATTTTTCTGCCTAAATCTAAGCAGTCCATCTTGCCTTTTGTGCAACTCATATGAATAGGTGGCGGAGCTATCAGAACCTACCTCTTGTGAAGTCAAAGAAACAATTCATTCTGTGGTCCATGGTCTCCTGGCAACATTATCTCCAAGGATGCACTCCAAGGCACCACCTCCATCAGAAAAGAATGCTTCTGGATCTTTAAATGTCAATAATGAAGACTGTGCAGAACTTATTGAAAATACTTCTCTCAATTTCCGGCCTATGATCTCAGTGACAAGAGACTATCTTGCGCGATTGCTGTTTTGGTGAGACTTCTTAGCTTACTTTCATTTTTACTTATTCTTTTTTTTTTCTTTTGGTTTTTTTACCCCCCGGAGGGGGGGGGGGGGGGGCTTTAAAACCTGTTTTGTATAGTTATGGATTTTTGGGTGGATGGTGATATGAGCCAACCTGACAATTAGGCCTTTGATTCTGTATCTGCAATCTTCTATTAGTATCCAGTTTATGATGGATGATGATGTGATCCCTCTCCCTTTTTGTGTTTGGAAGCGATGGTATCCCCTAGGAAGGAGTTACAAGCCTTGACTGACTTTCCTGATCTGTGTTGCTGGGTAATGCTGCAGACAACATGATGTCTAGAAACTCTCTCCCTCGATTTTGAATAGACATTACACACATGACGCGCCTGTGATTTTGCTAATTTCTCTAACAGCTAGTACTACGGCAAAATTTTAATCTGCCAGTACTACAGCATATGTGCGATTATTAAATCATTTTAAGATTGAAGCCGGTGTTGCGTCGTGTGTCTGCACAGGTGCATGCTGCTGGGGCACTACCTTAGAGGTCTTGAGTATCGAGCGCAGCTTGTGGAACTTCTTTCACTATCCCCCAACAGTGAAGATGACACCCGTGGCACTGAGCAAGTAGCTTGACAGCCCCTTTCTGTCGACACCGGGCTGATTATAAGAGGAAGATAGGGGATCCTAAATCTGCTTTCTACTGAGATGTCAATATGTGCAATTTTCCAATGCAAAAATGCCGACACTCCATTAAATAGGTGCCATGACTACCTTTCTGTGTTGAAGGTTGTATCTTTCCATGTCCATCTTGTACGCTTTAGTCATCTTTGTCGCGGTTGAGTACAATCAGCACTTGTTGATTCTATTGAATCAGCTTAATGACTGGTGCTGGCTAAACAGTTTCGTTACGCCATTGCAAAAGCCTAATGATAAGTCAGGGCAAGGAGGCGTTGTGTTAATCCCCATTACTGCAGTATTTGTTATTAATTGATATTGCTGTGCAACCTATTGCAAATTCCTTGTCATCGCTGTTCAGATGACAAGCTTCTCAGCACTATGGGAAGTCTTCAGTTTTCACCTTTTCATGTCTTCAAGCAAGAACGTCAATTTGATTTCAACTTGGACAATTATCACATCATCCACCGGAAATCCATTCGATGGATCGTAGATGTCACTCGGCGGAGTAAAAATCACTAGTCACCATTAGTGGGAGATGCGGAGCTGCAGTGGATGAAAAAAGATGGCGATTGAACAGCTGAATCATATACAGTGTATTACTGTGAACTTCCAACGCTTCTGGAACATATACAGTGTATATAGTGTCTCACTGTCACCTCCACAAGGTTAATGCGTATATATAGGATCATAATATATAATGACGTACTAGTATTGCCTGGCACATCCTTTCAAAATGGTGAGAAAAACGTCTGAAATTTATGCCTTTGGAGTCATGGACGTTCATCAAACCTTCTTATGGATACTGAATTCCATTGTATGTGTGAGACTGTTTTGGCATCTCACAGTAACTTATCGTGAAATGTCTTTTGTGGCATATATTAGACATCGCTAGTGTCTCTTAACCCAAGACAGTGTCCTGATATGTGAGGGCAATTAACATACGGCTCTATCACGCTCTTCTAGTAAGTTTTGCTCCTTAATCGATAGTGATTCAAAGAGTTAACGACTAAACCCAAGGTATTTTACCTAGTCATTTTAACTGTGTTTGAATCATTTCTTTTGGGGTCTCCTACATCAATATTTCAATTCTAAACGTAATTGTTGAGATGGATTATGAAATGTGTATGTAATGTGCACCTCTCTTTCACTCTGTCGTAATCCATGGTGATGCGACGAAAGAATGACCATTTTTATGATCAATTCATTTAATACATGCCATATAAATACTTAATATTTGAATCAGAGTTCTAATTTCGTTTCTTTCTTTGTGGTTCATTCTGGGCATTGTATAGGTTATAAAATACAATTTGATCTGAATAATATCAAATTTATAATTGTTTAATTTTGCTGATTTTATTTTTAAAAAAAAAAATAAAAGAAGCCCCTTACATTGGCTTGGGTTACATAAACTTCGACTACTAAAAATAATAACCATTGGAGTGCTTGTATAATGAGGTGTCAACGCTTGATTTTCTTAACTACAAAGTTGCACCTACATTAAAAATTTGGTACACATCTAGGCACAATTTGTTTCCTGTCAATCTTATTCTTTTTAATTGAATCTTTTGGTTATTAATGAACTAAATTAAATATATAAGACATGTATAACTATCCTCTACCCCTTTTGATACAAGGTAATTAATAACGATTGACCGATTGCTTTATATTTAACCTACTATGAAAATAAGGTTACTACGTATGTCATTGCTTGCTTGCATGCCAGTGCTCATATAATTTAGGTTAGTTTGCATGTAATTGTGATGCGGACTCAATAATTGTGATGCCTACAAAACTGAAACCACGTAAAGCATCAGTTGGCTTAGAAAGGCTGCCTCCAGCAAACATGGGATTTGATGAGTTCAAGAACAACTATTACTCTCAAAGCAGATTCCGCTTTCGCAGGATCTAAAGAGATGCAGATGTAAGCAGCCTTTTTCCAATAGACACACATGAGTTCAACGTGTATCAAATTTCGCCCCACCATGAACAACAGAAAAGTTTTTGGCTCCATGATAAGATGTGCATATTTACAAATTCTATTTAGAAATTAGAAGCCCTGCCAGTTTGTTCGAATAGGATGGATCAAAATATTTGCATAAGCTCCAACGCATTTGAACTGTGGAGTAGAAGATCAAAGTCCAAGATCAATGCAGACCCTTCATGGCTAGACTGGGCAGTATGTACATGGCATAAAAGGGCAGCCCGGTGCACAAACATCCCGCGTTCACGCAGGGTCCGGGGAAGGGCCGCACCCCAAGGGGTGAATTGTAGGCAGCATGTACATGGCATAACTTGTGCAAAACAAACTTAAAGAAGCAAACTTGCAAAATGAAAGTTCGACAGTCAACAGGCTTCTCAACAGTCGACACCACAGCCAATGTTCGCCTTTTCCATCTCTTTCAGCAAGAACATCTCTTCTATCTTAACTTCGACAATCACACAATCATCCCTCATAAGTCCTTTCAATGAACTGCTAACATCTTCTAGCGGAAGGAAACTCATATGTCCCAAGTCAGTGCAAGTTGAAGAAAACCAGGTTCCAACGGCAGTAGATGAAAAAATTAAAACAAAAAGGAACATAAAAGACAATTGCGCTTTCATAGTGTGTATCAGCTGCAGGTAATGGACAACTACCTCAATGAGAACAAGCAAAGGGATGAGTAATTTCGAAAAGGGCGTAATGAAAAGACAGGAAAACAAAATGAACTTACAGGTTGTCTGGTGATTCGAACCTTTGAGCTGATTCTTCAAGCAGAGTGAATATTCCGCAAACAATTTGGTTCCATTACCGAGCCTGCAGCTATTGTGTAGTTCCAAAAACAGCGAAAGGCTATTTTCTTCAGCTTCGCACAATCCTCTTGGATATAAAACCAGCCTCCTAGACACATTAAGCAGGCAATGTATTAAATTGAAAGAAATAAATCTTAACCTACTTAATCCAGCAATGTCTAATACAACTACAAGACCTGACATACCAGGACCATCCTTCAAATGTAAATACAGGAGAATATGAGGGACTCCCTAACTCAGAGTATTTGTCGATCTTCCATGTATATTCCCAATTACTTGTTGGCTTCAGAACAGACACTTCAGATGCATAATTTTCGACATTTATGACAAGAACCTCAACTCCAAATACACAGCAGTCTTTGACTAGATATCCATTACAACAATCAGTGAAAGAAGACAGAGGAAGCACTTTTGGCATTCCCCACTCGTTCTTTATAGCTTGGAATCGCTTCTCTCTTATATCTGGATCACATTAACCGAAGTTCGTTTAGAAATCAGAGTTTAGCTTCCACGCACATTCAAAAGTTTATACATATAAAGGCCAAGAATGTTTCCGAACCAAGGATGGTCAGGTATTTATCGCGTATCTGGTCATATATGAGAAAACGGAGTGCCACACTAACAGAGTTGCCAAAGCCAAGTTTGTCGACCATCCTAACATAGAGAGAGAGATGACCGTCTCCATTTTCTTTCTTGTTTCCATTGGGGTAAACAGTCAACACCCTAGAGGCCAAAGGAGGTTGCTTTTTATTAGTTTACAATGAAAACAGTCCATCTCTGCCTAAGAGAGACAGAGTGTCTCTTTATCAGATTATAATGCAACTCACCATCTGTAACCTCCAGCTTTGAATTCAGTAGAACTAAAATGATCTCTATATTCTGCATGATGTCTATCTTGAAGCCGAGAGAATGAACCAACTCGTAAAATGCAATGTGCTGGTGGTTGCTCTCTCACAAATTATACAACTTCTGTTTGAAAAAAAAAAAGAAGAAAAACAGACACTATGAGAAACTCAGTGTAGCAGTACTAATTAAGGGATTCATAAACCAGTTGTTGCCGAGAATTCTGCTATTGGAATTGAAGGCCCTTCCAAGTCCCAGCATTGATTTTTCATTTCCCCCCAGTGCAAAGGCGGTGCAAAGGCCAATGCATTGAACCCATGTATACACCATGAACGTCCAAAGATTTTACCAGACTTTATCAGATAGCTCAACTGACATAGTGACAGCCTAGTAAACATTAGTCTGTCAGAAAAGATTTGTTCAAATCAACCAACAACACGAATAACATGACCTTACAAAGGATTGGATCCGAATTGAACAAGGAAAAAGTCCAATATCAACTATTTCTGTTAGCTATCTTTGTCTATCTAATTCAGGAAGAAACAACTAAAATGCCCTTCCCTAGGACAACAAGAATAACAATTTTCAGTGTGAGTGTCTGTTTATGTTTTTTTTTTTTTTGGGGGGGGGGGGGGGGAAGCACAGAGGCTTATGTATATGAAATTTAACCTAGTTGAGCTAACCAAGATCACATAAGAAAGTACTTAACGTGAACCTGCATAAATTGTCCATGCTTATCATAAATCCCCCCCCCCCCCCAAATGGAGTCCGAATTAGAAAAAAGCTTCTTCCTTTTTTTCAATCAAGTAAAAGTGTAAAACACATTTGTTTAACAAATTTGGTGAGAAAGGAAACGGAGGGGTAATGATGGTTTCCACTTTCCACTTCAAAATCCCGCCAAATTGAGAGGAAAAACCAAAGAGAAAAAAAAAAAAAAAAAAAACCAAGAACCCCTGTTTTCCCCGCTGCCCCATAATACAACTTATAATAATCCATGCATCTAAAGGTAGAAGCAATTAATTCTCCAACAAATTCTTTGTTTACCACTACTCTTCTCATCAAAAGACAAAATCACCGAAACAAGGACTAAGCCTAAGGACAAATTGAAAGAAAATTATTCTACTGCAGCCCCAAAACCCTACTTACTTACTTCAAATTCAATCAGTATAATGCCTTCCCCCCCCCCCCCAAAAAAAAATCTCTGAATGCTAATATTCAGCATATATAGTAACTAGTGTAGAACCAGAAGAAAAAAAAAGGGCATTGTTTGGAACATACCATTGGCGTCATCGAAAGTGGGTTTGCTGAGTTTTGGAGGATGGAAGAGATCCTCTACCATTGTTACTTTCCTAGCTTCTGTGCGACAAAGGGTCACCCATTTTTCAGCAGTGCTTCCATATATATAGCCCACCCAAATCGTCGCACTCATTGCTTGGTCAATTGATCCAATTAATTACACGAAGCTGGCCCAATTTTTGTTGTCAAGGAAGTAGGGATCGGGTCGGGCCCTTTATGTAAATAAACATATTGGGTTGGGTCGGCTCCTTTATGTAAATAAACATGTTGGGTTGGGTCGGCTCATGGGCGATTGGCTTTTGTCCCATTTTAAAATGGAATAAACTCGCATAAAAATTGTGTATAATAATTATTGTTATGTATAAAGCGTTAGTAATAAACTTGATAAATTGTAAGATATTGTAACATACCTTAATGAGCCGGCCCACTATTGATTTGATCCATTATTGACTCAACCCTTTATTGATCCTATTTTAAACGGTCGATCCGCTTGATTCAATGGGTACTCGACCCATTGCCACCCCTAATTAGGAATTATAGAGTTGCCCATATTGTATTACATTAGGAGACATGTTGTAAAGAGTTTTGAGAGGTGTTGGATTGTGTAGAGGTCGATTGCTAAAGAAGGACACTGCATGCATATCTTTATTGTCTCGCTAGTTTTGATTTTTTATGGCATCATAGTAGTATTCAAATTATTGTTTCCTCATAAATATGAGTGACGAAAAAGAAACCTGTTAGCTTTGAGCTGGAAAAAATGTGCAAATTAAAATTACAATAGGATTACAACACATGAATTACAGTATTGAATATGTGGAATAGTGTATGGCTTTTCACATCTCAACACACTGACATATGTAGTTGAGTTGGCCGGTACCCGGTGGTGCTGATTGGTACAGTATTGGAAGCATATGCTATTAGGAGCATACAGTAACAATGCACATATTCACGCATATGCTTTACAAATGGATTTGAAGTGATGTTTGCCTAATTTGATTAGTTTAGACGTCTTTGAGAAGGAATATGACATTGATTTTCACTTCAACGATCACAACTTCGTTAACTTTGAAACCCTTAGAGGGATTATCTAGTTCAGTCAATGGAAGAAGGTCCACTGAGCCCCAAGTGCTTCTTCCCTTTGAAAACCAACCGTGCACTGCATTGATATACAGTCAAAGAGAAGCCACATTAGTTAATTGTTGTTACATTAAAAGAAAATCAGTCTATATATGAGCAATTTCATTCTCTATCAACAAACTAGTCACCAGTTCTCCTGCGGTCGTGGCCTTTGAGTTGATTCTTTATGCAGAGATCAAACTCTGCGTATAATGTCCTCCCAGCAATAAGGTCCGAGACATCATTTAGGGTTAAGTATAACGACAGGCTTCTCCCTTTCTCACTTCCATGTCCCCTTGACCATAGCCACAATTGCCTGCATCATATACCAACATTAATGTGATGTTTAGTTTTTCGTTAAGTGTAATGTACACAATCTACCTTATAATGCAGTCATGTTACATACATATGTCATTGCTTGTCAGTCATAACATCTTGTAAATAAATCGCAGGTATTAGTACAGTAGTACTAATATAGTTTAGGTCAGTTTACATACCATTGACGGCCCTCAATAGCGAAGGAAGGAGACCCTATTGACTCCTTGAGTTCTGCGACCCTCCAAGTAAATTTACGAATGGTTTGAGGTTTCACCATGGAGAAACTTGCAGCCTTGTTATCACCCTTCAAAACGAAGACCTCGGCGCCCAATATGCAACAATCGTTAAGTAGGAATCCCTTTGAAATGTCGTGGAATGTCGATAGGTCAATCGCTTTCGGGATGCCCCATTCCGTCTTAATAGGATGAAAGCGTCTTTCTTTTAAATCTGCACACTCACCTCTTTTTTTAGACTAAAACTTGATAGGGATGAGGCTATGTTCGTATTTTTTTGTTTTTTTAGCTTGCATGTTTGTATTAGAGATAAAGGTCGATATTGACATTAATTTTCAAAAATTTTACTAATTGTATCAATTAACTCTCAAATCAAATTGCATTATAATAGCTTAGCACGCTTCTAAACTTTCATTAGTTTGGTTCACAAGGCAGCATTTGGTGCCTTGGTGTTTAATTACCACGATACACCGATCTAAGGGTGTTCATTATTCGGTCCAAAACCGGACCGAATCGAAGACTTGTGAAAACCGAACCGGACCGGTCCGGGCCAAGTAAATTCGGTCCGGTCCACGGTTCATGAATTTTTCTTATTCGGTCTTCAGTCCAGTCCGGTCCGGTCCGGTCCACCGGTCCATCGGTCGAGACCGAGGACCAAATAAAAAAAATTATGGAGTATCAAGTTGGTCATCAAAGTTTTAATCTCAAATAAACTTTTAATTTTTTTAATATAACTAAATGATCCCAAAATCCTCCTTCTAGATATTCTAACTTAGTTCAAGTTGTTTAATTCATAAAAATTGAAAACTTGAAATCCTTAATCAATTTAATTTGTTCGGTCCGGTCTGAATTTTCTAGGTCCGGTCCCGGTCCGGTCTAAGTTTTATTCGGTCCGGTCCACGGTCCATCTTTTTCTTCTTATTCAACCCTCGGTCCAAACCGGTCCGGTCCGGTCCGGGTTTGGACCGATGAACACCCCTGATCAATCTACGTATTTATTCAGTCAAGAAAATTATTTGTTTAAAGATGTGTTTCTAATTAATTAGTCTCCTAATAGAAATGACACCGTGGTAAGTTGGTAACATGACCTGGGTAGGAACGAATAGGTCCTCATTATGGGCTTGGCCGATCCTTTAGGCCCAATTGAATGATTTACTGGGCAAAATCACTTGAACTGCATGTAACAGGTTTAGGTTCGCTTTGATTCTCTTCTTTACTTGCATTAAGCACAAGTTAATTAGTTGGCCCAACAAGATTTCTATTATAGAGCTGGGAAATGAGTCGGGTCCGGTCGACCCATTTAATAAACAGATCGATTTTGTATTAGTGTTAAAAATAGCCTAGATTTGCCTTAAATTGAAAAATAACATGTTTTCATGGTAAATAGTTTAATCGTGTCGACTTCGGGTCAAAATCGGGTCGGGTTCGGGTTTCTCTCAGTAACTTCGGGTCAGGGTCATGTTATTGTGTCGGATTAGACGTTCCTAGCTCTGGTTTCTAATGGGCATTCAACAAATAGAATTACACTATGATGTTTTAATGACATAAATTACTGGCCTTTGGACCCCCAAGGGGGGAAAAAAGAAGAGAGAGACATGAAATGAAATTGGCGCCTCACCTTGAATGACCAGATAATTATCTTGGATTTGATCATATATTAAAAATCTGGACATAACATTGATGAAGCTCCCAGCACTTAGCTTGTCGACAACTCGTATGTAGAGAGAGAGATGACCCTCTCCATTTTCTCTATCGTTGCCTTTTGGGTATACTGAGAAAACCCTTAATTAAGACATGCAACTCCATTGTCAGTTATATTATTCTCAACATTTTTCTCAAAAAAAAAAAGGTTTTAGCATAATTAACTAATTACCATGTGTAACCCCCTGCTCCAAATTCAATGGATTCAAAGCTGTCATTCTTCGTTCTAACTAGTGTCTCTTCGAGCTTTGAGAATGATTCGATCTTTAAAGTGCAATGTGCAGGCGGCAATTGTCTCACCATTCGTACAATTTCTTTGAAATTTTTCAATAGTTTATTTATTAATTAGTAACACATCATCAACAAGAACAGTAACGACAATATATATGAATCCATTAATATAATAATATTTACCTGGTGTCCCGTCTAGAGGAAGTTTGGAGCACTGTGTAGACAGGGGCTTCAAGTCTGCCATTGATCAAATCTTTTGCCCCCCTTGATGACCTTCGTTTCAATTAGTGGCTTAATTAATGATCTCCCTGCCTACTTATAATATATAGAGGGATCAGATTATCGTAATTTGTATATTTAATTTCCTCTCCATATATTGCTCTGTGGGTGACTTAGCTTATCCCCATTTGCTTCATTTCGAATATTGCCAAGGCGCAGCCAAGCAATTCTTTCTTGCTCTGTAGTTGAAGTAATTCCAACCCCAATTACTTCGTCGAATCTTTAACTGTTCTTACGTAGGACACACTACAAGAAATCGCCCAGTTAGAGACCAAAGCGTTTCGGTCTCTAAATGAGGCAACCCGGTCTCTAAATAATTTTAGAGACCAAACAGAGATCGAAAATCTTCGGTCTCTAAACCTTTAGTAGCAATTCAAATTTAGAGACCGAAAAGCACACAGTGGTCTCCAATTGACCAAATCTGGCCGGTCTCTAATTGAGACCAAGTTAGTGGTCTCCAACTGAGACCAACCTGGGCCGGTCTCTATCTGAGACCAAAAATGAGCTGGTCTCTAATTGAAACCAAATGTTCTGGTCTCAATTGGAGACCAGCCACGTCGGTCTCTAACAGAGACCAACTCTGGCCGGTCTCTAATTGACACCCAGTTCCGTGGTCTCCATTGGAGACCAAATTTGGCCGGTGTCTAATTGATACCAACAGTGTTGGTCTCAATTGGAGACCAACAAATTTGGTCTCGATTGGAGACCAATATATTTGGTCTCAATCTGAGACCAAAATTATTGCTTCGGTCTCCACTGGAGACCGGTTACCGGTCTCAATTGGAGAACGATTTTCAGGTTGGTCTCCAACAGAAGCTCATGTTCCTGCCTGCCTGCGTTTGAGACCAAACTTTCATTTCGGTCTCAAACAGAGACCAGAATATCAATTTCGGTCTCCAACCTGGGCATATTATTTGCTATATATACACCGCGTAGTTCAACATCCCTAAATTACATCAAAATTACACAAAATGCACCAAAATATCCACAATTTCGCATTCCACGAACACAACAATTACAGAGTTCAATTGGTCACGTGCATGAAATTCATAGCCCAATGTTACAGAGTACGACGATGCCTACATCTATACATAGCTGAAATTACAATTAACGGGTACGACTACACATACCTACATCTACGACGATGCTTAAGAGTTGTCCGCACGGGTGGGGTGGCCAAGCAGCGCCAAAAAGCTATCAAACCGAGCATTAAGCTCCAGCAGCCCAATCCGTTGCACATCCATCTCCTTCCTGGTAGCTTCTAACTCCGCCCTAGTACTACTCAACTCCTCCCTAGTACTCCTCAGCTCCTCCTCTGTCGAATGAAGTCGAGCTTGAGTCGTTTGCAGCTCATTCTGTGTCGCTTGCAACTGATCTTGGAGCTGTGTTATTATGGGAGAAGAATATGCCGAGGAAGTGCTGCCGCCACTACGCCTGGACGTGATCGGTCTCTCAAACATGGCTGCACCTTCTCTTCGAAGTCCGTATATGGAGCCCTTGTCACTCCAGCCTCCACTTGCCTTGAAGAACAGGTGATCATCTGCTGTGGAACCGACTTGCACATCAGTTCCCACTTTCAGCTGCTCATATTTTTCCTGCATCGTTTGAATCAAATCAGGAAGGCAAACAAGTTACATATGCGTACAGTTCAGACATCTACATATTGAAGGAAGCTTCAATGTAATACTTACATACACACTATGTGCGTACTCATCGCACCAAATGCGGTGACCGCTCTCATCAACCTTGGAATAAGTGGTGGCAAATAACTCAGCAGCCGAAGGTCTTCTTCCCAATTGCTTCGCCTATCACATACACATATATATTTCCACATGGGCAACTTTTCAAAGTGAAGATAATATATTTCACTACAGCAGTTAACATTTTCATACCAGTCTCTGAGCCCACATTGTTGCAGATATTGACCCCTGACTGTGCCCAATCTTTGCCTTCGGCGCTTCTACCTTGTTCTTCCTGTTTCGCTCCGATCGCTTCTTGAAATCCTCATCTGTTTCCCTCTTGGTCTTCATTGCAGTGTGAATACCATCAGTCATCCAATGAATGATCTTCTCTGGCGGGTCCTTCGCGGTCTTGTGCACTATATCCTTCGGTCTGACACGGACCTTCTGCTGCCATTCCCTTCTGACTAAGTCCTCATGCTCAGGATCCCATGTGAATCGTTCCTGCACATGCAAGTCACAAGAATGATGTAGTAACATACATATTTAGTGTACTGTGCAGGTGGGTTACTGCAGTTATGAATAAATCAATTTGGAAATTAATCTCACCTGTTAAACGTACACAAAAAGCACTACCATATATTAATATATTTACGCCTTCATGTATCTCACTCTTGGTGCCATGGGGTGCGGATTTGTGTGCGTGGTTATGTATATACAGTTCTAGAATGAAACTGACACAACTCCGTCGAAAGAAACGGACAGAGTTCCGCCTTAAAATTGACTATAACCCAGGCTTCAAGCCATACAATACCTCCCTGCAATAAACAGATGAACAACAAACATTCCCGCACTCCACGGGCCATACGCCCGGAGTAAACCAATTACACATTTCAACGGATCACACATCCGGATTATTGGGGATGACATTCGAAATAAAGAGGACATTCGAAATATGTATGTGTATACATGTGCGTATACATATATATATATATATATATATATATATATATATATATATATATATATATATATATATATATATGTATGTATGTATATACACACACACACATAACTATATATGTATATCCCTCGAAAGAAACGGACAGAGTTCCGCCTTAAAATTGACCATTATCGTGGGTAACAGCCATACATTTACCTCCCTGCATTAACTACAAATACAACACACATTCCCACGCTCAACGGGCGACACGCCCGGATTACATACATACACATCTCAACGGATTACACATCCGGAGGATTGGGGTTTACATTCTAAAAAATCGGGGAACACAATCTCATTATACATTTATACATATATGTATGAACATAAATATGCATATTCGTACGTATCCCTCGCAAGAAACGGACAGGGTTCCGCCTTGACGTTGACCATAACCCTGGCTAAAAGCCCTACATTACCTCCCTGCAATTAATAGATAAACAACATACACCTCCATGCTGAACGGGCCACACACCCGGCGTAAACCAAGTACACCTCTCAACGGATCACACATCCGGAGAATTTGGGTTGACATTCGACAAAAAGGAGGAAACAAAATCAACACACATATATTGCAAAGTGTACAATCCTTACCTTAAAACAATTCCACCAAAACCGCTTGTGATCCGCAGGGGCGTCCCGCCAACATGTGAAAGCATCCTTGTAGTAGGTACGAATGGTCTCGGAGATGGCTCGTGCGACATCTCGATCACCAAACCTGCGATACAGCATTGCCCACAAATTAACGGAAATCATATGACGTCTCAGGCTTATGAATTGTGAAAGCTACTGACGCTTACCACTTGTCAGTGTTAGGCACAAGTCGGACCCGTGTGAATGTATCGCTAGCGCCGTCCAACGGGAACTCTGGAGGCTGCGTCTCCTGGGAGTCGTACTGGGTAATGGCTCCGCTCGACCCATCCATGCTTACGTACGCCTACACCATGTCATGGAAATCAATTAGAGAAGTGCATGCATTTAAATTTGAGAAATGTATGCCAAACAACACTAAATAGTATACCATTAGCAATGTACGATATTGTGTTCTGAAGCTGATAAAATGCATGAATACAGTACAGGAACAACTAATACGCAACCTGGTATGAATGCATGTTGCATACACAACATAACATGTAGTACTACATGATGCCTTTACAGTTTAAACACATTTGACGTACGTAACACAAGGTCCATGTTACGAAGACGCAAACTGCGTCTTCATCACATCGAATTGCTCTACAGGAAAATTGATTCGGTGAAGTCGTCCCCATCATCGTCGTCGACGGTATCATCGTCTTCATCCAGTAACCCGTCCAGCGATGCAGCTTCAGAGCCATCGTCGACGCCCTCAACCTCCTCATCATCAGTGTCATCCGTTTCATTCTCCTCTTCTTCAACGATGAGAACATCTTCGTGCACATCAACATCTGCTAGATTAGGCGGGTTGTTGCTTTCATCCACTTGGAATGGTGCATCCTCTTCGGGGGCATCAACTACAGGTCTCGCTTTCATTCTGACCACTGCCCACCAATCCTTTTTAGTGTTGTCCTTCATAGGATAAGGCATGAAACAAACTTGGGTGACCTGACTGGCAAGGACAAATGGATCGTACTTGGGATATCTCTTTGTGTGATTGACATCAACCAATTTGTACGTGTCGTGGACAACAACACCGTTAATGCAGTCATACCAATCACACTTAAACAATATCGTCTCATAGGAACGAATATCCCCAACATAGTGCAACATGTGTGTGTGTGTATATATATATATGTGTGTGTGTGTGTGTGTATATATATATGTGTGTGTATATATATGTGTGTGTGTGTGTATATATATATGTGTGTGTGTGTGTGTGTGTCTACATATATATATGTTTGTACTTGTAATTTGCTATATATATTCATCAACTGACATTACATGCCAGCACAACAGAACAGAAACAAGCCCATGAACGAAGCACATAATAACCCATAATACAAAACGAACCAAGTATTAATCAAAACTTTTGAAGAATTTTATCGCCTCTTCCACATGCAAAATAGGGTACGGGATCAGGGTGAGCAATAAAGAAAGCTTAACACCATAATTAAATTCTGGGACCTAAATATAAAAATTAGCTACTTTCACAACACAATCCACTCAGTCGTTCATCGATTCCAAGCTAATTCTCAATCTCAAATATTCAAAACTCAATATTTTGCATTAATAACGCTATTTAGGTTTAAAATTCGAAGCACTAATTTTCCCGATCCCCCCCTTCGTCCAGCCCACTTTTGATATGTAAACTACTCCATTACGAGGGAAGTATTACATGTATGAATCTAGCTAATTTGCTTGACCTAATTGTTTCTAAAGTAGGCATCAATAATGGTTGTATACGATAATTTTATTTGCCTTTTTATGTTGTGAAGATTAGAAGAGGGAGGAGGATTATATGTAGTACACGATTAGTACCAAGCTTCTGTGGTTGGCATAACTAGGAGTTGTATAATTAATCCACGGAGCTTATTGACACAAATGAAGTGTGTGTGAACATAGTGCATTTTGTCGAACACATGGTGTGCATAATCGGGGAACTCTTCAACCGCAAGCAAATCCCACCCAAATCATGCAGCACGCAGCCTAATTGACAAATTGAGAGATGTTTTGCACAAACAACATTCCACATAACCCTAAATCATCCTTAAGTTCCCACGTCAATTGCAACCAATCAAGATACTAGACATTGAAGCAAACCCAGATGTGAGCACAGCACTGAGGACGAAGCAAAACAGAGGGGAAATTCAGGGCAGTACCTCGGTGTGTTGGGGGGATCGGTCGAATGGGCAAGCGCAAACGAAGGTGGGCACAAAGCAACCGAAGACCAAGTGTACGCAGGAGTAGGCGAAGGGCAGAACGAAAGGGCCAGGATGCAGAGAGATGTGGAAGCTCGAAGCGTGGAGTGGGGGGAGGAGGTACGGTGGGTCGAAGATGGAAGAGAGGGCGTACGTAGCAGGAATTGAGTTGAAGAAGCAGAGAAGAAGCAGAGAGTCAGTGTTGGTGTCGAAGCCCGCTCTCGGAGTGAAATCGACATGCCTGAAATGGATTCAAATTAGAGACCGGAAATCAATTTCGGTCTCTAGTGGAGACCGAAGTACAAACTTGGTCTCTAAATCTGAGACCACAATTGGTTTCGGTCTCTGTTAGAGACCAATATTGGATTTCGGTCTCCAAATTCTGAGACCGAAATAAAACTATGGTCTCCAATTGAAGGTAGACAACTTTTTCAGTCAGTGTAACTGAAAATTTGAGACCGAACATGTTGGTCTCAAGTGGAGACCGATATTTTGTGTGGTCTCAAAATTTGGAGATCAAAAATTGTGGTGGTCTCAAGTGGAAACCAATTTCTCAATTTCGTTTCCAGAAAGCACATATGGTCTCCACACTTTGAGACCGAAAATTTGATTGGTCTGAAGTCGAAACCGATTTTAGCATTTAGTTTCTAAAATAGAGAACGAATGGGTATGTTGGTGTCTAATTGTATCCAGAAATTACATTGGTCTCCAAAATCTGAGACCGGAAACCGTTTCGGTCTCCACCGCAGCTAAATTTGAGACCAAAATGTTTTTTCGTGGCCTCTAAGTGTATACAAAATTCAAGTTCGTCTCAGAAATCTGAGACCAAAAATTATTTGGTCTCCAGTTGAGACCGTATACTGATTTCGGTCTCCGAAATCTGAGACCGAAATTGGTGTTCGTCTCTAGCGGAGACCGTATAGTAATTATTGGTGTCTAAATTATTCTTTTTTGGATACCAGAATGTTCGGTCTCTAAATTCGGTCTCCAAATTTATTTAGAGACCGATTTTGAGTTCGATCTCTAAACTCCTGTCTCAATTGGACCGGATTCTTGTAGTGACAGGGTGGTGGAGGCCCAACTTTTTTTTTTTTTGGGGGTGCAATTGAGACTATCACCTTTAAATATTATGGAAGTCCGCTATTTTTAACGTATAGGTATAACACAATGTAGAAAATTATCTTTTGAGATTTTACTTTCCTTTTCTTATTTCCTATTTTTCGAACATGTACATGTGAAACTAAAACATAACTAAAATATAATGGTATAAAAAATGCAGGAAACTGAAGTTTGGTTGGTCTTTATTAATTCTTCGAAATCAATGGTATAAAGTAAATCTTCACAATCAAATCTGATTATTAGTATTTTTTTCCTGTTAATAAAGAGATGAAAATATTAATATAACTATACAAGCAGGGTTCTAAATTCCAAAATTTTTATAATAATTTTTTAAAAACTTTAAATCATCACATGTTTAGTTGACATGGCCTATAGCAAATTAATTTCGTTTTTGCAACAGAATACGTACATTATTTTGCTGGTGCTGTTTACAGAATATATATAGTCAATTGAGAATATCTCTTTATCTTTTTGTGGTGCAATCAATTGACGAGATCTTTTGAAAAGAAAAAGAAAAGAGCCACTGTAGCAGTCTGCATTGCAGGTTAAAAAAAGTTGATATTGCTCAGCCGAAAAAAAAAAAAAATTGGTATTACAAAAACATATTATTTTAAAATAAAAACATGTTTGCTCTTGTGTAGAAAACTAGGAGAGAAAAAATTCCAAAAAAGTAAAAACTAAGTTGAAAGTTGAAAGCTAGAGTTTGTTTTCTTCCCAAACTCTGAATCCCTTCTGAAATTCGAAAAAAAGAAAAAATAAATAAAGTTGACGATTTTTTCGGGTATTATTAAAACCCTACACGCTCCAATCTTAACAGTTCCAGTCGAGTAGCCCTCCCTCTTTGCCCCCCCCTCTCTCTCTCTCTCTCTCTCTCTCTCTCTCTCTTCCTCCTCTTTCTCGTCCTTGGGCATGGAAAGAGACCGAGAAAATCATCAATGGTTTACCATGAACACCGTCATCCCCTCTCCCTCTTCTCCTCCTCATCCACCAACCCACAACCTCAATTCACTTCTCCACCTGACATCCCAATTCAACGACCTCTCCTTATTCTCCGCCGCCGCCGCCGCCGCCGCTCATCCGGGGTACACCACCCCCTCCGCCGTGAACCCCGCCCTACCCCTATCCAATTCTTGGATTCCCGCCTCCGGTGACGTGGCCCCCCTCCCCCGTGAAGTCGCCGTCCCCTCCAATTACCCCCCCTTTGACTTGCACAGACTAAGAGTCTGTTCCGCTGTCCCCTCCTCATCCGGGTCTTCCGGTTTGGGTTCGGGCTCGTTCCCGACCCGCATCGACTACATCGATTCGTATGATCATCTGTGCGCCGAAGCCCTGATGATCAAACTATCAATGTTAGCCAACGGCGACGTTTACAGTCTGAGTACTCCCAACAACTTGACAAGCCAGTTGCGGGTCAACCCGGTTCCCACTTTCAACCCCGCGGATCTTCTGGACCCGAGTTTACTGTACAATCGGAGTTCTAATTCAAACAAGGACCTCACCACCAAAGCCAGAAGATCAAGAAACCATCATCATAATAATAGTCATCACCACCACCAGAATCACAGTGATTTCAACAGCAACAACAATGGCGGAATGATGAATAATCTGCAGTCAAACATGGACATGAACCTGCCCAGTTGGGAGGAACTAAGAGAGAGAATAGCTTCTCTCTCCATGGATCAAAAGGGGTGCAGTATTTTGCAATGCATGTTGCCTAAAAGTGATCTTCATATTCACGGTGGGCTCGAAATCCCAGTTTCTGAGGTGAAATCTCATATTTCTGAGATTATCACCAACGAATTTGGGATCGAATTCTTTAAGAAATTGCTGGAGTTTTGTGATGATCGTCATGTTTATGAGATTCTTTGTGCTCTTATGGTCAATAACGACCACTTCTTGGAAATCTGCCTCCACTCTCGAGGGTATGACTAATTAATTAGTTAAATTATCTTTGATTTTTAGTTTGAATTAGGGTTTGTATGTTTTTAGGGCTGACGTTAGCATGATGTATGCAGGACATATGCGGTGCAAAGATTGCTGCATAGGTTGAACAAGAACGACCCGAGTCAAAGAGGTGTTGTAGCGTCGGCGATGGTGCCGAACGCATTGACGTTGAGCAAAGATAATAATGGGAATTATGTTATGATTGCCTGTTTGAAAGCCTTTGAAGGATTCAATGACGTCATTGCGGTAAATTCTGACCTCTCTTTCTTTTTCTTTTTTTTTGGTCAATTTTAAAATTTTGTGTGTTCTAGCTAGTATCCCATAGTAGTATATACAATTCAATAATTCATGGGATTTTGTGTTATAATTCCATGCTATATTTTTGGGTTTCATTAGACGAATAGTTCACTAAAATATACACTTGTAGTTATATTAAGTTTCATAGGAGAAGCCAATATTTGTTGTCTGTATTATGATTTTATTGTATTGTATAGTTGTGTTGTCTTGGGAATAGTTTACTTTCTGTTTTCAAGATCTATATGGTTGCCTATACATCATTGAAATCTACCAGCCTTGGATTTTAGTTTTGTTGTGTATTTTTCCATACTCATATGTTCTACTTGATTTTGTAGTGGAATAAATGGGAAATTAAAATATAAGAGAGATTTATCCTTTAGTTAGGATTGTCAATAATATCTTTTTGTTGTGATTCTCAATATTATATTTTAGAATTTTTCTTGAAAAAATTATCTTTTAGTTATGATTGCTGATCTATATTATCTTTTTCATATAATTAATAATTTAAACTCCTATGTTAATCCACCAAAATTTACGCTAGAATAGATACAAAAATTAAGATAATGTGACTTTGTTGATCCTAATCTTTCTGTTAAGACTGCCAACATTATCTTAATTTCTTTAAAAGCAGAAAAATTATATTGTCGTGTGAACTCTATAAGATAGGTAAAAACATTGATTAATCAATTGACTAATTGAAAACATAATACCAAACATTATCTATGTTCCGATTATTGCAACAAAATTATACATAATGTAAATGTGAGTTATTTTTCCTCTCCCATAAAATTTACCAAACTAAATCCATCTTTTTAAATTAATAAACAAAATCAGCAACTATATTATTATGCACTAACATTTATCATCAAATGAAAGCTTGAATATAATTAATAACTTTTTAATTTGGCTTGTAAACATTCACGTGCAGCCTATTCTAGAGGAAATTGGAAATCATTGCCTGGAAATTGCTCAGGATAAGAGCGGATGTTGTGTGCTGCAACAATGCTTGGCTCAACCAGAAGGACAAGTTGGGCGCCAAAGACTTCTGAGTCTAATCATCTCCAATGCATATCAACTCTCTGAGCATGAATACGGGTAATTTGTTCTCTTGTATATATTTTCCTTTTCTTTCTTTTATTTTTTTTTGGGGGTGGTGATTTCTTATGGTCAGTTGAATTAATGTCGTCATGCAGGAACTATGTTGTGCAGTATGTGATTGGTATGAGAAGTGATATAACTAATTCACAAGTGATTAAGAAGTTGCAAGGGTCATTTGCACTGCTGTCTAGGAGCAAGTATGGTAGTCATGTTGTTGAGAAATGCTTGAAGGATGCAAGGGATGAAAAAGTCAAGCTTATCATCAAGGAACTCACTGAAGATCCCAACTTTGTCCAACTCGTCCAAGATCCTATGGGAAACTATGTTGTTCAGACTGCTCTTCATAGGTCCAAGGTACGTAACGTAACTCATTTCTTCATCCTATCGTTGATTTTCCCTCCTTTGATTATTGTCTGATTCGTCGATTCGATGACGGTTTTGCATATTGCATGTGTACTGCAGGCAATGTCATCAGGATATGGCCACACAAGGTCGTCACTCCATCAAATGCTGGTGTGCCGCATTCAGAGTCACTATGTATTTCTGAACAGCCATCCCTTTGGGAAGAAGGTTATCTCCCACATCAAGTGCAAGTGCAAGCTCGAAGATTTCGGCTTTAATGTCGGTTTCTTCCCTAAGTCATTGTATTAATTCTTCGTGCTGGCAGGGGAGCTCTTGGGCATCTTTGATTCATCGATCACTACTCCCTGGCTATGAGAAGAACATTATATATCTTATATGTTGTGGTTTTATCCGTTAGGTTAATTTTGCTAGCTACTTAGGAATTTTGTCACGTAATATTGGTCTCTCACTGTCGAGAATTAATAGGTGTACGTACCATGTACGTTTGTTTAGTTTCTGTTGAGGTGTTGCTTCTTGTCGTATGTTGTGAATTCAAGTATTGTTGGCCGTTGTTATAATAATCAATAATAATAGTAATAGTATGAGTCTATATTGTGTTCTTACAGTCTTCATTTTAATGAGATACAATGATTAGTGATGTTACTGCTTGGGTTTTATTATTTCAAGAATAGAAGATAAACAGATGTTCTAAATTGACGATACATTGAGTGCCTTATATAATCAACGTGAGACTCAATTTGATCTTCCAATCAAGTATAAATGGCAGTGTTATTAGTTAGTTAGCTTGTTTTAAGCTTTTAATAATTAATAAACTTTAAAATTGATATTATAACCAAAAGTCCTAAACCCAATTTAATATCAATATCATCACATCAACGTTTTATATCTTTGGCTAAGTATTATATGAATCCTGCGTTTGACGTGGTTGATTATAAATCTTGCTTGAAATCGGTTTATGGATTTAGAAGTAGTGCACTGAAATGGACTGAGGAATGTAGTATAAATGTAGTTAAACATGAAATTATTGGAGAGGGAAAAATTGGAAAATTCTGGGATTGACTATTGAGGCATGTAACACTCAATTGTAAATTGGATTTCCTTTTTTTTTTTTTTGGTTTGTTATGTCTCTCATAAATCAATATCTATCAATATACAGAGATTTTGCAAAAAGATGCACTTTAAAAAGGCACATAGAAATCTGAAATATAAGATTTATTTCGGAATTGAGAACACAAGTAAAAATATAAAATGCACATAAGTTGGGATAGCTTTTGTATATGCCCTTATTATTTTCACAATAAAGATCCAAAATCTAAAATAAAACAAAACGGAGAACTTGAAAAAACAATAGATATCGTAATAAGTGCACAAATGGACATGGAACAATATGTTAACTCTATTAGGAACCGTTTGGTTCAACTTTATTAATTGTGATGAAATGAAATTGCAAATGAAATTAGGAGGTCCGGGAATATTTTTGATTCTTGAAGATACTAGTTTATTTGGTTAACTTTAGAAATGAATTCAATGCATGTAAATAAAAATTGCTACCTAAGTGTATGGATTTATATAAACCTAAGGGATGATACCAGACCTTTACTTTAAGGTTCTGTTTGGATCTTGGAAAGTTTGGTGGGAAGAAAAAAATTTAGGAGAGTTACTTTTTTTCTTGTGTTTGGTTTAGAGAAAATCACAAAGAAAAAAAATATGGAGGAAAGTTTGATGGAAAAATTGTTAGAAACAAGTGACAAAATTTTCCTCATAAAATTGTGAGGAAAGTTTGAGGAAAATTCCCAACCTTCTCCAACCTTGTATTATTTAGATGGTATCAAAATGATTTAAATAGTTCATCAACATTTAAATTTCTCATCCAAATTCTTGTATTTTTTCCTTGATCCAAAATAGGGAAAAAAACTCATTTTCTTCCTACTTTTTTTTCCTTCATATTTTTTTTCCTTTAACTTTTCTTTCCACCAAATTTTCTAAGGACCAAACAGAGTCTAATATTTCATAACAAAAATATCAATAATGAAGTAGTTCAATCGTTTTTGATATCCTAAAGAATGATTAGAAAACGCAGTGTGAAAAATAATAGATAAAAATGACAAATTAAGAATTCAACTTTTTGGTTGCTTTCAATTTGTGCTAGTTATGACTCATGCCCCATAAGCTTTTGAAAAACTATATATGCTGCAATAAAATGCGATTGTTCACAATCTGAAATATATTTGCTATGATCCATTAGTATAGGCAATTGACTAAATTATTACTACTGACTATATATAGTGTCTTGGCTTTAAAGTTTAAATGATTTCTTTTAAGCAAATTTGGAAAACTATATATACCACGACACTATACAATTCTCTACAGTTTGAAACACAAATGTTATGATCAATTAGGACATATAATTGACTGCATATGTCCTCATATTTCAGTATTTTTTGTTCGATTATTAGTTAGGCAAAATTTAAAAAAATGTTAGAGCATTTTCAGTAGAGAACCAGTCTTTTGCTCACTAACGGGGATCTACTTCTATCACATCAACTTGTGAACTAACTTTTTGGCTTATAATCCTTTTCTCTCTAATGCAAGGCTCGTTATTTTGGCTCACTAAATAAAATAATACTCATGGACTACTTTACAACACAAGCATTTTTTAAAAATCTAAAACCAAAGGAAAAATAAATTAAAATTAAAAAATTTTAAAAGGTAAAAAAAAAAGGCGTGAGCCGACTCGGACTTGTGAGCCTAGCTCGCGAGCCGCTTAATCGCTCAACCACCGCGCAAAGCGCGAGCAGCGCAATGCAACTTCCAAGACGAGGGGTCAACCGCCAAGTGTTCTTACTCAGTAACTTGTCACAAACCTAGTGTCACCTAAAACCAAAAATCAACACTCTTAACTGGCTAACCTGACTTTGCACCCAAAAAGGTTCGCTAATGTGACTGCTTTGCTTTAATTAAAAATAAACATAGAGAACTCCTTGGTTCTTCAGGCTTGAAAATGATTTTGCATTTCACTTTTGCAACAGCCGGCCCCTCACACGCAGAGTAATCGGCGCTCCCCAAATTGGTTGAAGATGGAGAACCCTAATGTTAAACAGGTACTCAAAAATGTCCTATGTTTCACCATATCCTCATATAAATTCATGAATTTCAATAACATTCATGAATCTCCATGACCCAATTGGCTGAATTGAATTTTGTTGATGCAGATTTTGGAGAATCAAGTTCTGACGGTGGCGAAAGCGGTGGAGGACAAGCTAGATGATGAAATCGCAGCCCTAGATCGGATGGATGTCGACGATCTGGAGGCTCTGAGAGAGAGAAGGCTTCAACAGATGAAGAAAATGGCGGAGAAGCGCAGCCGTTGGATCTCCCTTGGCCATGGCGAGTACTCCGAGATCCCCTCAGAGAAGGACTTCTTCTCCGTTGTTAAAGCCAGTGAACGCGTAGTCTGCCATTTTTATCGCGAGAATTGGCCTTGCAAGGTCAGTAATTTAAACTTTTGTTTCTCTACTTTGATAAATTTCTGAGATTCTTGTGTTTAATGTTGGTTGTAAATAACATTTTCTGATTGCAATGTCGTTAATTTCCTCATCTTTTTAGAAGAAAGAAGATTTGAATCCATAGATTTAGGGTTTTGTAGTTCGAGTTTAATGCCTATGGAAGTTTGGAACCACAGTTTACGAGCACTCTCCGCCCTGTTTAGGGCAGGGTTGTGGTGGGGGCATTTGGATTTCAAACAATCTTCCTTCAATAGATCATTGTAGAAACTGAATGCTCAGTTTTCCATGTTGATTGTTGAATGCAATCATGCGTAACTCACACTAGGCGAAGTTTACCGATCTCCATCCATCAAGCAAGAATATTTCAATTCAAAACATGTACAAAGTAACCAACTTCGATAAATCAAGGCATTTATGACGTATAAGTATGGATGAATTTGAGGTCCTTTTGGTGGGGGTGAAAACTCTGTCCATCCAATTTTGATAGTTGCTTTTAGTATCCGTAGAACTGTAAGATTAGGGCTTATTATTTCTGCTTCATGTTACAGGTGATGGACAAGCACCTGAGTATTCTGGCAAAACAGCATATCGAGACGCGCTTTGTGAAGATCCATGCTGAGAAAAGCCCGTTCTTGGCTGAGAAGCTGAAGATTGTTGTTCTCCCTACACTTGCTCTTATAAGGAATTCCAAAGTGGAAAACTATGTGGTATGCTGAATATGAATGGCTTCTTCATTTCCCAACACTGTGCCCCTTCTAACCCCCAGAAAAAGTAGAACTCTATCTCTGAAAAAGTAGAATTCCAGGGTCTGATATACTAGCCTTACCCCTGAATTGCAAAAATTTACAGAGAGAGACTGGTTCCATTGGACTCTAGATTTAAAAACTGTAGACTGCCTACAACTCTATCTCTGAATGTGATGTTTCTGATTTTTTAGGTTGGTTTTGATGAGCTTGGTGGGCGAGATGACTTCAGCACAGAGGAGCTGGAGGAGAGATTGGCTAAATACCAGGTTATCATATGTGAGGGTGAATCCTCTCTAAATCCTTGCAGATCCAAGGGGCGAACCAGAAGTGTCCGACAAAGCGAGAACCCTGACTCATCGGATTCAGATTAGGCGCGCATGAGCTGCCTGTCCTCTGTATGTGGATTTACTCGGCTTATAATGTTGCTGTGCGAGGGTTTAATACTGGAGCATAGATTTAGTCTTTGGACTAGTCGACTCTCTTTTTTCACCATTTTTTTTGGGAAGTTTACTTTTTTTTTTGTTTGGGGGGGGGGGGGGGAGGGGTTGTCACTTGTTATTGTAATCATGGCAACTGTTGCTTAAGAGTTGCTTATGGAATCGCGCTGCATGAGCTGTGTGTATCAATATAATATGACTCTCAAACAGCTGCATACTTGTGGTTGGGAATATCTTTTTCCCAATTAGATTTGAGAAATGTTATTGCTGTTTGGGGACTGAGTAACACTCCTGCAAGATATGTGTGACTCCTGATGAAAGCATTTACTGATTTCAAGTTGCTAAGAGTCATGGATATTGAAAACATCAGGGCATCGAAATTACCGAAAGAAGTTGGATTCCTGATCCACTTGAGGTACTTGAGCCTGAAAGGTAGTTGGGTGTTCAAGTTGCCATCAACGGTCAAGTATCTGAGGTGCTTGCAGACTTTTGATTTACAGGTTCTTTCATTTGCCCGTCTGAGGATACCAAATGTTCCGTATAGGCTGAGTAGGCTCATCAATCTATATTTACCTCCTAACTCATTCCTTGCCGGCCAAAACACGGAGAAGCTACGACTTAAAGGCTTCCACAACTTGGAGACACTCTCAAACTCCAGCTGCATATGCCAGGCAGCAGATCTTCAGTGGCTCGCTCATTTCATGTGATTTCATGGATGAAACAAAGTGTCTCAGACACATGCTTGGATCTCTAAGCTTTAATTTGGGCCACCTGGAGCATATAGTAGTTAGGCCTGATGTGCAAATTCAGAAAGAACAGGGGGAATGCACTGGCAAGCTGCAAACGCCTCCATAAGCTCTGGGTGAAGGGAGAGACAGCAAGGCCGATCAAATGTATGTTCTTCCAGCTGACAATCTAATCCTGTTAACATTTCATGGTTCCAAGTTTCTCGCTACCCAATGCCAGTCCTTGGAAAACTGCCAAAGTTGCAGAGGCTAAGCTTAGAGCACGCTTCTTACAAGGGGTCTAAAATGCGCTGCTTCGAATCAGGGTTCACACAGCTTATGTTTCTGACTCTGCAAGGCTTGAAGGCTCGGACAAGTGGTAAGTGGAGCAAGGGGCATATGTCCTCATACCGAAGATGATTCCAGAAGGTTTGAGCTCTGTTGTGAGCCTCCAAGAATTGGAAATTTCATGCATGCCTTTATCATTCTATCAAGGTTGGGTTTGTGATCCTGAAAAACAGCTGGGAGAAGTGGCCTGATTTCTGGGAAGTGGGGCATGTCCCTTGTGTCAAGATCTCTTATGTCATGGCTTCACTACTAACTTCCAAATTGCATTCTTGATGAGGCTTAAGCTTCAAATGCCATTTCAAATACCGTTACTTGCTTCCAAGATCTGAGTTGGGCTCGTGTATAGAGATAATACTGTCTACATTTGGATTTCTCTAGATTTTATAATGTGAGATCCACATTAGGGGTTGCATTTTTTTCTGTTCCCTGTTTTTGGTGTGTGTTGTTTTTTGGTCGGGGAGGGGGGGGGGGGGGGGGGCTTGCTGCTTTTTAGATCTTGCAAAACAAAGAGAAGAAATATTTTGTGTGTCTATAATTATTCATGTGTCATACATCGATATGCAGTGACTATAATCAATGGATTGAACCATAATCCTAGCATGTGGAGTAGTTGGAGTGGGAGCACTCTAATGTATAGTAGTAATCTATATTTTATTTTGGAAAGGTCAGGTATGCAGATTCTAATTTTTTTACCGTTACTTTTTTCTCATTTTTCAGACCCGTGAAAACGAGGTCCATACTGGAATGTGTTGTTATTGTATTTTTTCTCATTTTATGATAAATAGAAGAATTTCAATTTAAAAAATCATGAAAGTAGATATTAGAGATACCATGGAGTAATAATTTCTTCTCGAACCAAACAGCAAAAAGTTTGACATGATAATTTTAAAAAAAATTCTTGAACGATAATATTTTGAAAAAATCTACAAACACTACATTAAAAAAAAAAAATAAATAAAAGAAGGAAAGGAAGAAAGAGCGAAGGAATTGGCGCCATCAACCCAAATCTACGCATTATTTATTAATCAACCAGTTAACTAACAGAAAGATGAAAGATCATGAATTAACGGTCTTGGGCCTGTTATAGATAGGATAGTGTCATAAAGTCATGCCACGTTTGGCACGCTAACGTCCGAAGAACGTTGCAAGTTGCTACCGTCAATTCTCGCTCATATGCTCCATCGAAGGCCACAGCTTCCTCTACTTCATCATCTTCTTCGTTGTCACCTGCTTTCTCTCTCTCTCTATCTCTCATTCATTCACTCTCTGATGGTCGATGGATGCAATCTACTCTCCATCAACTCAAGCCTTTGCGCTGATTCCCCGATTCTCCTCGTCATCTTCTCCATCATCATCATCATCTCTTCGTCTTTCTCTCTCCAGAATTCAATCAATTCGCGATGAATTTTTCGGCTGTGGTACCAGATTGAGGCATCGAGCTCTTAGAAAATGCAAATGGAAGAATGATTTTGATGAGGTTAGTTGAATTCTCTCTCTCTCTTTCTATTTTGAGCTGGCTTCCACGACAATTTCTCAAGATAGAATTAACAATGGAACTATCAACTAAGAACAAGAGGTTTTTTTTTTTTTTTTTTTTTTTTTTTTGAGAAGGAGAATTTTCGGAAAGAGTTTGCGATAACATTTTCGTAAATCTGCAAAAGGGATTAGGTTTTGCCGACCTATATCTTGGTGTACTGAATTGTAGCTGCCAAGCTCAAGCAGCATTTATTGTTCTTTGATTTTTTGAGAAAACTGATCAGGAGAAGGCGGTGCATGAAGGAGGAAGTGCTTTACGTAGGGATGATCAGAAGAATATACAGGTCGCAGAACTGCCTCTACTTCTGGAATATCTTTGTTGATCACTCATCAATTGAGAAAACATCGTATAAAAGAAAATGAAAAATTTGTGAAGAAAACTATGACGTGTTTTTTCGTATTTGGGAAGTGTTTACTACCTTGTAAAGTATGTGATATTGCGAGAATGGAATTTGTGGGAGTCATGTCTTCTAAGCTTTGATTTTGCTGTTCTGGAAGTTTTTGTAATGGATATCTGGTGACTTGAATGAGCCAATTAATTATAGGTAAATTCGCTGATTGGACAGCATGTAGTAATTAGTAAGCATTCTGTCCCATATAATCCACCTGCTTTGGCGGAACCCACTGTCGGATCGTTGTCATTGCTGCTTCCCATATAACACGCGAGTCATGCCCAACCTGTTGTTTGAATCTATGCTTTGAACTTCAGTGGTGTTGCGAGGTTTCACATTGTATTTAGATGCAGGATACAACTAGAAGTCTATTTAACTTTCAAGGTGTTTCTTGTGAAGTTTATGCTGGCTGTTCCCTGAATGGATCTCACTTCTAACTTTTCATGTCTGAGCTGCTGAGCAGACTGAGCTCAGTCTTCACCTGATTTGGCCTTTTTAATCCCTGTTATCATTTTGTAGACATCTGGTCTGCCAGCTTCTGAACATGATCAGGAAGGTAGAGTTACTAATAAACATGGCTTTTGTACTCCAATGGAGGCTGAACATCTTCATATAGACAATCTGGAGAGCAATAATTCGATATTGGAGGAGACGGATAGCACCCAAGAGGATAAGGATGGTGGAGTCAAACCATTATATCAGGAGCATTCTTCATCACCTGAAGATGCACCAAATCCAGAGCAACGAGATCTGCCTGATTCTAACCTCAGTGATCTAGGCGCTTTTGCTTCAGCACTTTCTGAAAAGAGTGAAAAAGTAGGCATTGCTCTGCCCGATGAATCTTCTGAATTGATTTCTGTGCAATCACTTGAGATTTGCACAGAAGCTTCAGACTTTGCTGATTATGGCAGGGATACTCATTTGGATATCCTACCACCTGCTCCTATGATTGAGATAAATGGTGCCGTGTCTGGAGCTGTGGAAACAGCCCCTATTAAGGAGAATGATTATGAAGAATCAAACCATCAGCATGATGAGCGTCACATTCAGGCTTCTATCTGTAATGAAAGGACAAAGTCTGGCAGGGAAGAGCTCCACTTGTTCTATGAGGATACATCCATATCAGACCACCCACAAGATTTGCCTGTAATATCTGCATTCACTACTGAAACTTCTCTAGGTGTCCCTATTTCTACAAGGGAATCTGCGTCTAAGATTTTGCCAAGGAATCATTCCTCATCTGCAGGTTATGCTGATCAAATATGTGGAATTTGATTTATTTTCATCTTTCAGCTGTGTGTTATAACTTTGTTGCTGCTTACACGTTGGAGTTCCATAATTATAGATATACAGTCTGACTTGCCTTACTTTCTGTTTTTAACAGGTACTGGAGGAGACATTTCTGTTGCATCCCACACAGGAGGCTTTCTCCGTGAAAGAAAAGACTCATTGAAAGGGACAGCAAGTCCAAGGAGTGATACCAGGGGCCTTTCTTTTAAAAAAAGCCACCAAAAGTTCGATGTCTCTGATACATCTAAGATGAAACACAGTGCAGCCAGCAACATGAGCTCTTACAATAGCTTGTTAAGAAGTGGCAGGTAGATATTTACTGAGGCCCTGTTTGGTGAGAAAAACTGGAATGGAACTTGAAACCTGAGGGTTCAAGTTCCTTTCCTTATTGTTTGGTGAGTGTTTTAAAGGAAAGGAACTTGATACCCCCAGGTTTCAAGTTCCCCTCCAATCCTCAAGAACTTGAACCCCCCCATTTATGAGAGGTTTCAAGTTCTAAACCCTCAGGGTTCAACATTATTGTTGTTGTTGTTGTTGTTGTTATTATTATTATTATTATTATTATTATTATTATTATTATTATTATTATTATTATAATAATATAATTATTATTATTATTATAATATAGTAATCATTATTATTGTAATAATAATAATTATTATTAGTATTATTATTATAATAATAATATAATAATTATGATTATTATTATATAATTATGATTATAATAAAAAATAATAATTATTATTATACTATAATTATAATAATAATAATTATTATTACTATAATAATAATAATATTATTATTATTATAATATTATTATAATAATAATTATTATTATTATTATATATATAATAATTATGATTATTATATAATTATAATTATAAAAAAATAATAATAATTATACTATAATTATAATAATAATAATTATTATTACTATTATTATTATAATATAATAATAATTATTATAATATAATTATTATTATTATTATTATTATTATTACTATTATTGTTATTATTATATAATAATTATGATTATTATTACATAATTATAATTATAATAAAAAAAATAATTATTATTATACTGTAATTATAATAATAATAATTATTATTACTATAATAATAATAATAATAATAATTATTATTATTATAATATAATAATTATGATTATTATTATATAATTATAATTGTAATAAAAAAATTATTATTATACTATAATAATTATAATAATAATTATTATTATTACTATAATAATAATAATAATATAATAATTATTATTATTATTATGGTAATTATAATTATAATTACAATTATAATTATGATTATACTAATTATTATATAATAATTATTAGTATTATTGTAATTATTATTATTATAGTAATTATTATTGTTATTATAGTAAATATCATTATTATTATAAATATTCATACTTGCATATAATATTTTCAAAATAAAAACAGAGTTGATTCCATTCCAAAACTGCTCACCAAACAGCAACCAGTGAGATCTGATTCCATTCCAGTTTTCACCAAACAATTGGGTTCAGGATTCAAGTTCCATACCCAACCCCCCAGGATTCAAGTCCTGATTCCATTCCATTCCAGTTTGCCTCACCAAACAGGGCCTGAATATGTTGCAGTAACTTTTCAGATCCTATTTTGTGTTTGATGTTTTAGTCGAGCACTTCATATAACTTCTAAATTATGGAATATATTTAAACTTGAGCATAGCGATATAGTATTTTAGGAGTGTTGGCAGATGGAGATACAAAGCTATAGAAGAAAGGGAAAGAAGATTGACAGAACTTCCCTTATCTGGGTTTTTAACTCTTCTTTTCCTCTCTTTATAGTTTTGTGTTAGCTTGCTGCTGTACTTTGAATTTGTATTTTTGTGGTCCTGCTTTGCCTCTTTTTATTAAACATGTTGTATCTCTCCTTGTAGTGTATGCCTCCATGATTCCATCTCTTTTGGATGTCTAGCTTACCTTCAGGTTCTTTCTGTACTGGTTTTCTCCGGTTTCTCTTTACTTTAAATTGCCTTTGCAAGAATTCAAAATGCTCTTCATGGGTCATGCTGGAACAAGTTTTCTACCTGCAAGGAATGAGTTGTGTCGAGATCTCCACAGAGCCCGCTTCAACGTTGATCAAAAGTGGAATTGTTGTGTTATTTTTTCCCCCCTACCAATAGTGATATATGCAGATATTCTAGTGAATCGTTCACATTGGTACTTCACCGTCATTGGTTTGTTGTGAAGTTCATTTGCTTTATTTGTCAAACATCATGCCTCTCTCTACTTCCTTCCTTTGCTTTTTCCTATCTAATATATGCTGGTTACTAGGTTAACTGAATGCATAGAATTGCTTGAAGACATGAATAAGAAAGACATGTTAGATATGAATAAGGTAAGGCCGAATGTTTACTCTCTCTCTCTCTTTTTTCTTAATGCTTTAAGAGTACAACTTTTGCGTTTCTACTTAGCCTGCATACTTTGTGATGGTTTGACAGATTTACCATGCTAAATTCTTTGATCTCTGCCGACGCCAAAAGGCGGTCAAAGAAGCCTTCCGTTTTGCCAAGCTGATTCTAAATCCTACCCTTAGTACATTCAATATGCTTATGTCTGTATGTTCTTCTGCTCAAGATTCAGACGGTAAAATTTTAGCTTCATATTGCCTTTTCAATATGGCTGTCTGCTGTATTGTTTGTTTGTTCCCCTTCCCCCAGATTTGATTCTGTGTTGGCTCCCTAGCAACTACATTCTATTAAACTCTTTTTTATTTTTATAATTTAAATATTTGAACTAAGTCTGTGTATGTGTTTAGGAGCCTTTGAGGTTTGGCAACTAGCTCAAGTGGCTGGATTTAAAGCTGACTGCAAACTTTACACTACTTTGATATCTACTTGCGCTAAAAGCGGAAAAGTTGATACTATGTTTGAAGTACGTTTTCTGCTTTGTTGGCTTTTTTTACCAGAGCTTTTTTCTACCTTTGAGATGTTCCTCATCATTTATTTGCTTGTTTGCCATAATTATAGTTTGTTAAATGTTTTCATTGTCTTTGCTGTAATATGTGAAGATTCTGAGACCCCCCCCCCCCCCGGGCCGTCTCTCTTAAATGCCTAGTTCTGGTTTTAAGATTTGGTCTCCATTGGTTTCCTGCACTATGAAATGTCTTTTTAAAGCCAGAAGACGTTTCTAAGGTTGCTACATTTGGATCTTCTAACTGGCCAAGACCCTGGTTGGGTACAATGCCTATGGGGCTTGTTTTGTTGTCTTAAGTGAGTATTCTATCTTCCCTTTCACTTCTGATAATTTTTTCTACCACTTGCGAGGCATAGTTGCTTGCCGAAAAATTGTTGCTTCCTTGCTTGCTCAAAAATCATTGCTTCCTTCTTGTCTGTTCTGTGCTCTATAATTTATTATTTTCTGATATTGGTGACCTGAATTGTGACGAGTTGGAATTTTTTCATCAGGTTTTTCATGACATGGTGAACCGTGGGATAGAACCAAATGTCCATACATATGGGGCTCTTATTGATGGTTGTGCAAGAGCTGGACAGGTTGCTAAAGCTTTTGGTGCATATGGGATTTTAAGATCTAAGGTATGTAGTCATTGAACATGAGATACCACCAGGCCTGAATTTGCTGGATGCCTATAATTATTTTGACTTCACTACATTTACAATGTAAACGTGCTGTTTATTGATGGCATGCCTAATATGCAGTAGAATGTGAAGCCAGATCGTGTTGTATTCAATGCACTTATCACTGCATGTGGCCATTCTGGAGCAGTTGAGCGTGCTTTTGATGTGCTGGCAGAAATGACATCTGAAGCACACCCTGTAGACCCTGACCATGTTACAATTGGTGCTCTAATAACAGCTTGCATGACTGCTGGCCAGGTGAGTAGTCTCCTGTACTGTTTTTATATATGACGACATGACTATTTTGCCTTTTGTTGATTCATTTCTATGTGAGTCAATCTTGTTAGCTTATTGCAGGTTGATCGGGTGAAAGGAGTGTATGAAATGATAGATACGTATAATATCAAAGGCTCGCCAGAGCTTTACACAATTGCTGTTAATAGTTGCAGTCACAGTGGTGATTGGGAGTTTGCATGCAAAATTTATGATGACATGAAAAAGAAGGGTGTTGTCCCTGATGAGGTATGTTCAGGGGCCGGATTTTAATATTGCATGTTGCCTGGTCTTTCATTGTCTATTGCTTGCTAGTTACTACATACTCTACTCATCCTCAAATTCATCCAGTTTTCAGTCATATAATAAATTGAATCCGGGAAAGATTTTTAGCATCAGTCTTTTCAATAGTTACGGTCGCTTGGTTCTCACTTTTTTGTACTTTCTGTGGTTTTCATGTGCAAACTGATATATCCTACTAGTTGGGGAGGGAAATAATAGAATTTAGGGAAAAGAAATGCAGAGACCATGAGGCTGTAACAAGGCTTTGACTCTTGCCACATGAGTTTAGAATGTGAATTTCTCCTCACTTGCTATGACTTTCTACATGATCCCACAAAGCATGTCCCATTTCCCTATTTGAGGATGATCCTGCAGAAAAGAGGGTACAGATGCTAATATTTATTTTATTGAATTGGACAATAGGAGGAATAACTGACCTTTACAGTTGTATCTAGATGTAACTTCTAAGTTAAGGACTTAATCAATGTAAAATTAAAAAAAAATTTTTAAAAAAAAATTCAAGAGGCAAATATGACAAGACATGTTCATGTGTGCCTAATGAAGTGCAATTCTTCTAATTTTCTAAAGCTGTTTGATTTTCCGACTTTTATTGTTTGTGGGATACATCTGCAGATTCCCAAGTTTTAATTTGTGTCATATATTCCTTGTGGTATTGTTCATTCAAGCTTCTCATTTTCTGTGCAGATGTTCTTCAGTGCACTGATAGATGTCGCTGGCCATGCTGGTAACCTAGATACTGCCTTTGAGGTTCTACGAGAAGCAAGTATTCAAGGGATGAATCCAGGAATCATTTCCTATAGTTCGTTGATGGGAGCTTGTAGCAAGGTATGTCCACACACATGATCTTCAGAAACCTAGGGCACTAACAATAAGGGTTCAACCATCCAGGTTCCACGTACATGATCTTAAGAGTTAAACCTAGAGCATTAGCAACAAGGGTTCGACCATCCAAGTTCCAAGGCATCGTTCCATGCACAAAGTATGCGAAATAAACAACCCAAGTGGAAATACTCACCCCCACACCATTGTTAGCTGGCTAGAGTTGGCTAATTCGGCTTCAATATGTACTGGATTATGTCTTTGTGCTTATAATTTGCAATTATGTACTCTGATTACTAAATACTTGTTTGATGCTATGTCTAGTTACAAGTGTTAAGCAGAGATGCGAATTTGAAAAGAGAGAAGATTCATCCCAGCAGATTTAATGTTGGGTTTTAAGTAAATTTCTCTAAGACTATGCTTGTTGGCTGTTGCCTTTGTTTGACTCAGTCCTATTTGCTATCAAAAGTTTGTAAACTGGATATTCTAGTCACACATCTGCTGGAATTTTCAAATGAGTTATTTATATATAGGCAGCTTATAATCTCTGGTTCAGTGACTCAATCTAATGTATTGCCACTACTCGTCTACTGCGCATGAATCTGGGATAATGGCTAAACCGAGATTGTTGAATTGTGAGTGATTATCAATTTAGGAGTTGTAAACGTGATAAATTTGTTTTTCCAAATTCTTTTATTTGTATCTATAGATCTAAGGGAATAATGCGCAGAACCTGCCATGGGAATGATCATATGTCCACTCTGGTTTCAGACCCAAAATTGGGAGAAGGCGCTGGAGCTATTTGAGCAAATCAAAGCTTTGGGGGTAAATCTTACGGTTTCAACTGTAAATGCCTTAATCACTGCGTTGTGTAAGTTGCTTCAATTTGATTTCTTTTACACTTACTTTTCTATGCTGTAATTGAAGCTTTACAGCCCCGCATTTAAGATCATTCTGAGCCCTGTTTATCTTTTTTTTAGCTATCCATGTATGACTTACTGTTGATATCCCCCCCCCCCCAAAAAAAAAACATTCTTAGAAAGACACCGGGGGGGGGAGGGAGGAGATGAGAACACTGATGGTTTAGCACTTAATTATGAAGATCCTCGATCACTAGGGTGGACAGATTGCCTGAATGATGGATCATAGTGTTTGAGCGTTCCAATTCATATGGTTGAAACAGAGAAGATGCATGCATTTGTCCTTACGATGTCTTCTGTTTATTTTCCTAGTAATGTATGTATTTTTAATAATTAATTTTTAGGCTGTCATCATGTTTTCTGCAACATTAAACAACCAGCTTATGGCCATACTTTCTTGACTTATAACTGGCACAAATCTAGCTGTTACAAGTGGACATGACCATGGTTCATGTTATGGGATAGGGTATCTACAGGTCTTAGGGCAGACTTCACTTCTCTGTCAAAGATATTTTCAAGAAGTTGATCTAGCAGCACAAAACCCCAAATACCCAACTCAATAATTGGGTAAACTTGAGATTGACTCCCTGAACCCTTGCTGTAGGCGATGCTGAGCAAATGCAGAAGGCTCTGGATGTTTTGTCACAAATGAAGAAACTAGGCCTGTGCCCCAATGTTGTCACTTACTCCATTCTTTTAGTGGCAAGTGAAAAGTAATTTTTCTGTTTTTTTAAATTTTTGGGTTCACGTTCTTAGGTTTCATTTGTGAGTCTTATTTAAACCTTTCTTTTTACTTTTGGAACTTTTTTTTAAAAAATTTAAACATCTTATCAATTGTCTGTCTTAAGCCACCGACAGTCACCTGACTACTTGAAAGGAGGATTTATGCCTCCTATTCTTTGCAGAAATGATGATTTAGAAGTTGGCCTCACTCTTTTTTCTCAAGCCAAAGCAGACGGTGTTCCTTTCAGCTTCATTATGTATAAATGTCTTATACGTAAGTTCAAAACTGCTGTATCTTTTATGCTCCATTTATCAACACACCATGCATATCAGCATACCCGTTCTTTTAGGATTATGCATTATTTTCTAGTTTGAAACATTTAGTTTCAGAGCATGGTCTTCTGTTAGTTTGTATCAGCCTTGGAAATGATCTGTTTTTCAGGAATGTGCTCACGGAAATTTGAGAATGCTTCTAAGATTGGTGAGCCTGTTTTCTCCTTTAAATCTGGAAAGCCGCAAATAGATAGCAAATGGTATTCCACCTTTCCTGTAGATGTGCTGCTGGATTTTTAGGCTGCATATTATCTTTTCCATTTTGATTCACTACAAAATATAAACATAAAAAGTAAACATACAAATAGTTAATATTATACGAATTAGTGATACTGCTAACTTTTCCGAAACTTTTCTTCAGTTTAAGCAGGGGTTTTTTTTTTGGGGGGGGCGTGGACATTACTTAAAATTATTGGAGACTCACTTCTCTTTTGCTCGTGTTTTCACAGGGCATCCTTGGCTTTAATGGTTTATCGTGAAGTTATTGGATCTGGTTTGACCCCTTCTGTGGAAATGCTGGCTCAAGTTTTAAGATGCTTGCAGCTCCCTCAAGATGTAGTCTTGAAGAAGAGGCTGACTGAGACTTTGGGAATCAACACTGAAAAATCAAGAAGCGCAAACCTGCTACCGCTAATAGATGGTTTTGGAGAATACGACCCTCGTGCTTTTTCTTTGTTTGAGGTCAGTTCTGCTGCTTTTGCCTGCTTGCACTTATATGCTACATAGGGTGTTGTTGACACTGTTGGTTGTGATTATTGTGAATCTTTCAAAGTTACAAGACTTACTTTTTCAAAATTATGTTCATCATTTGACTTCAGCAGCAGAGAAAAAAAGAGATAACATGCAAGAAGGGTGATTGCTTGTGATCTTTCATGTGATAAGTCACGCTATTGCAGTTGTTTGATTCTAGAATTAAATATGAAAATATTTTTTTGTATGATATGTCTACCTGAAATGTTTTTATGCTGACCTGATACCTACAGTGCTGGTAACTAAAACCATGATATTTTTCTGTTTGTAAAATCTGCGGAACTAGTACACTGACTATTACTGACTTGAGCTATACAGCCTATACCTGATGCGACCTGAATATTTTCTGCAGTTGTTGCTTTGTTTTGTTCTATGGGGAGGTTTCTTAGTTTCTTCTATATCTTATCTTAAGGAATCTTCTGGACGATTCTCATTTCAGGAAGCTGCTTCACTTGGCATTGCACCTTGTGTATCTTTTAAAGAAAGCCCCATCTTCATTGATGCAAGAAGTTTGGGTACTCACATAGCTGAGGTAAGTGCATTTTCCAGACACTGCTGAGTTTCAGCAGATAGTTAGTGCTGTTAACTTCCCTGATGCCTCTGCTTATGTTCATCAATATTATGAGTACTTCATTAACTGAGTAAATTTATCCAAGCAGAACATGCTATTTTGATATTGATGGCATAATACAAGGTCCATCACCACTATGGTCATTTGTCTTTGAAATCTAGTTCATCTTGTGGTTCTTTGTTCTTGTCTATTCCAGTAATGTACTGCTGGAAAAGGCATCATGATTGACACTTGGCTCGTAAATTCAAGAATTGAGTTTCAAGCAGCAAAATTGTTGGGCCTGTCTTTCTTTTTTTGAAGCCTGCTTCGTGTTCCCGGTTTTATGAATTTGGGAATAATTCAGAGGACGTGGGCGGGAAAAGGCAGGGTGGGATGGGAGTGCTTGAAAAAATTCCACATGAAATTACTAATTACTTGCGCAATGCAGTGCATCTTTTGAAACTAATTGGCTCTTTTCCTCCAATCCTTAGGTATATATCCTAACTGTTCTAAAAGGACTCAAGCATCGGCTTGCTGCGGGTATGTTGACATGCATTTCTTGTCTTTTTAAGTTGCATTTCTGGTTGTATGTTTTCCCTTCTTTTCAACGAAAAGGTTTTCCATCCTATTCTTTTATGCATTAATGATGCTTCAGAAGTCAAGCAAACCCCCCATGTGGTTTCTGTTTATTTTTAGACCTTAGGGAGTTGCTGTTAATGTTCATTAGACTCATAGACCAAGTCTCTGAAAGTGTTCTTTCCTGTGATTTCATTTTTGTGCAAGCTTCTCCCTTGTTTTGTTCTTCTGGATGAAGCTGCTTTCTGTAAGCTTCTCGCCGTGATTTTTGTACAAGCTTCTCTCTTATTTTTAGCCTTTTAGGAATGCTTCGAACACAAGTTGATCTTCGACCAATTTGCTATCTTATTTTTCCCCCAGATTTACCGAACACCACACTGCTATTTCTTTCTTAAAAATGCATAATTGCATTCTTCATGTAATTTTTTCTAGGTTTCATTTGAACCAGCAAAGATTGACTGTATGATCCAAACTAACTAAACTGATAAATGAACGGAGAAGATTGAATGCACATACTTTCCCACTTATGCAGGTGCGAGGTTGCCCGGCATAACTATTTTATTGCCTGTGGAGATGGCAGAAATTTCGTGTCCAAAAGGTGACAGAACAATTAATATATCAGGAAGGTGAGATATGCATCATAGAATTCCAGCAAAGTATATGTGACTAGGTTTTCCTTCATGATCCATTATTTGTGATTGCTTTGGGGTATCATCATGTGAATAACATACTATTAATCGTCAACTTGATGTCGTGAAGAAACAAAAACCATAGGATTACTTCAATAGGGGAGAAATTAATTCCTATTTACCTGTATTTTCAGGGTTAATCAGGCAGTAGGAGCATTACTTCGTCGCTTACAACTACCTTATCAGGGCGGTGAATCACATGGAAAAATTAGAATCAGTGGACTTGCTGTTAGAAGGTGGCTTCAGCCAAAACTTGTTGCTTCAATCAATGGGAAACAAGCACAGTTGGGGTTATCTCAATTGGGATTAGCAAGTGGAATAACTCGTCAACAGCGCAACATTCGCACTGGGTATCTGTCCTTGTATTAACAGGAACAATCTGTAAGTTGAAAGACCCAAACATTATTACCTGTATCGGTTGTTTTTTTTTTTTTTTTTCATTTTCTTTACAAAATAGTGAGTTTACATTTACAAGTTGTCTTGTAAATCACCTTATATATCTGTATAGCAAAATGCTGGAAATTTTCTATTTTTTTGTATGTATTTGGCCTCTTCTCTTCAGAGTCCTCTCAAATCCGTTGCGCACACTTTTGTTGTAAATAGCCTCAAGAAAGAATCAAGCGCTGCATTGAGACGGTTGCACTAATCAGTTCCCCATCTTGAGCCACTGGCTTAGTTGCAGTGAATTGTGTAATTGTTCAGTCTTGGATTAGTTGTGCCTTGTTAGGAATAATATTAGAGCAACAATAATAGCGGAAGCGATAGGATGAGTTAGAGATTCAGAAACCAAGTGAATAACAGAAAACAGAAATAAGAAGACAAGAGATTTAACGTGAAAAACCCAAATCGGGAAAAAAACCACGGACGGCGACAGCACCAGAACAATTCACTATGAGCAGGAAGAATACAACACGATCACAATCACCACAGTGATTTGATCTAAGAGCAGAATTACAACCTCTCTATTGTAATCTCTCACAAAGTACTTCTACCTCTCAATGTATGTATGAATACTGGAGATATGGAGTTGTTTAGATCCTAGGCTTGACCCCCTTTATATAGGGTCTAAACAGTAGGAGTTTTTCCTTTAAAGTAGAACCCTATTCGCCAGGAGGAATCCCCCTCGGAGACAGAAACCCTAGCCGTCATCCGAAAGAGGCGGCGAAAAGACACGTGGCACGACCGTGCCAATTTTCTGCCTCCCTCGGCTTGGTGCTCCTTCGTCGTGGCACGCCCGTGTTCGCGCAGCGTCGTCCCACCGTGCCGGTACTCGAATTTTGGGCCATAAAACCCAACAATCTCCACCTTGGACCAAAATCTTCAATGTTCAACTTTCCGTCGCCGTCGTCTCACCCCAAAGGGTGATGCCCCCTATGGGGCTATGCCCCGCAGGGCCCTCAAAAACTGCGAATGCCAACTAAGTCCAAGCAATGCTTGAACTTAGCTCTGGGAGATGACTTATATGAACTTTCCGTCATATAACCTGTCACAGTAGATGCCTGCAAGACATAGAGGCCTCCTTGCCTCAAACCCTTCAGCAGAATCCTACTGCCTTTTGAGACCTTCAGGACTCCACCTTCAGCTGAATATTTGCACCCTTTGGATTCAATGGTGCCCAACGAGATGAGGTTACGCTTCAAGTCAGAAACGTGACGAACATTCGATAAAGTCCTGACAACACCATTATGGGTCTTGATTTTAACAGTACCGATTCTAGTTACATTACATTGGGCATTATTGCCCATGTGAACAACAGTTGAGTCAACTGGATCATATGTTGAAAACCAGTCATTGTGAGGACACATATGATAGGTACACCCAGAATCAAGAATCCAATCAGAATCGCTCCCCCCTTCAGTAGAGATAGCGAACAACACGTCACCATCAGAATCAGATTCAGCAAATGAAGCTTCAGCAGGCTCCTGAAGATTATCTTCCTCTTTCTCCTTCTTCTTTTGCAGTTTCCAGCAGTTAGCAATAATATGACCCAATTTACCACAGTAATTGCAGGTCTTACCAGCATGAGGATTTTTAGACTTAGAACGGTTCTTACTCCTATTACCGTTCCCCTTTTCAGTTGTTGTACCCCTTACTGCTAATCCCTCAGCAGAATCAGTATGAATGTCAAGATCAAACTTCTCTTTAGACAACAGGTTTGACTTAACATCTTCAAACGATATAGTATTAGAATTACTATATAGCATAATCTCCTTAAAGTGTTTATAAGAAGGGGTAACGACACAACAAGCAAAATAGCCTTATCCTCATCATCCTCAACTTTCACATCTAGACTCTCCAAGTCAACAAGAATAGAGTTAAACTCATTCAAATGTTTTTGAATAGGGGTACCTTTAGCCATACGAAAGGTATACAACCTTTCCTTCAAACGGATCTTGTTGGCGAGACTCTTCGTCATGTAGAGTTCCTCCAGCCGAGCCCAAAGATCCACCGCAGTTGTCTTATCAAGCACCTCTCGCAGGACATGTGGTGCCAAGCACAACTGTATGGCTGAAACCGCTTTCAGCTCCAATTCCTCCCATTCGTCCTCCGTCAACGACCCACGTCTCTTCTTTACATCTTCAGCCCACTGTTCTTCTGTCATCTTCTCAGGTTTTACGTGAGGTCCCTTCAGAACCTTCCACAACCCGTGCTGAATGAGAACTGCTCTCATCTGCACCTTCCAGAGATTAAAACTAATCTCCCCATCGAATTTCTGAATATCTACCCTCATGATAGAAGACATCCTATAACCAGAGTTCTGATACCACTTGTTAGGAATAATATTAGAGCAACAATAATAGCGGAAGCGATAGGATGAGTTAGAGATTCAGAAATCAAGTGAATAACAGAAAACAAAATAAGAAGACAAGAGATTTAACGTGGAAAACCCAAATCGGGAAAAAAACCACGGACGGCGACAGCACCAGAACAATTCACTATGAGCAGGAAGAATACAACACGATCACAATCACCACAGTGATTTGATCTAAGAGCAGAATTACAACCTCTCTATTGTAATCTCTCACAAAGTACTTCTACCTCTCAATGTATGTATGAGTACTGGAGATATGGAGTTGTTTAGATCCTAGGCTTGACCCCCTTTATATAGGGTCTAAACAGTAGGGGTTTTCCCTTTAAAGTAGAACCCTAGCCGCCAGGAGGAATCCCCCTCGAAGACAGAAACCCTAGCCGCCATCCGCAAGAGGCGGCGAAAAGACACGTGCCACGTGGCACGGTCACCCAGTGCCACATGGCACGGCACCCCCGTGCCAATTTTCTGCCTCCCTCGGCTTGGTGCTCCTTCGTCGTGGCACGCCCGTGTTCGCGCAGCGTTGTCCCACCGTGCCGGTACTCGAATTTTGGGCCATAAAACCCAACATGCCTAAAGCATGCGCAAAAATAAGGGTGTAGCACTACATGTAGAGGGGGCGATTTTGTGGCGATAGAAATCGTGTGATTCTCTCACTGTCTCGCAACAAATGCAAAACATGATAAAAGATGGTGGTATTAAACATCAAAAAATTTGGTAGGATTGAGTAATAAAACAGTGTTCTTATTTACATATGGTTTAAAAATATCTTTTTATCTACAATTTTTTATTGCTATATAATTGCACATATGATAAATAATACCACTTTGATGCAATTAAAGTTTCATTTTATTCGTCACATATGCAGTCATTGTTTAAGATTCACTACTAATAGTTACTGATGTTATTGATAATTTTGGTAATTTTGGATACTCTTGATCCCAAAAACATTTGTTTTACTGGATTGTTCATAGTCTTGAATGCAACACTGCAATTGACAATTTCTAACATTATACCTTGGTAAGAACTAAGAATGACAAGGTTGTTTCCTTGTAAAAGTATTTTTTACTACAAATCTAATGATGATAATTTTATATAACAGATCAACGTACGTATATTTAGGCAAGGCAAAAGATAAATGTCGCTCTAAGGGCAATGTTTAAGCAGCGTCATATCATATATCTTATATATATATATAATATATATATATATATATATATATATATATATTATATATATATATATATATATATATATATATATTAAAAGTTGGATACAAAGAATGTATGGATGACATGTGGTATCTCACATAGCACAAAATGATGACTTGGCCACTTGCAATTGGTCAATGTTAGTTGAGACATGTTAATCAATATTAATGCTATTAATTAGAATTTATTATATGTTATTAACTTAATTATTTATTACATAATTTTACACTCCTAAATTATTTTATATTTTAAGTAATCACAAGGATAATTTAATCACACAGGATAATTTATATATCTTACATATAGTAACAATTTAATCACACTAGATAATTTATGAATGATATAAGATAACATGTACAAAGATTGTGTGATTAGTTGGCCACATAAATATTCATCTAGGGTTAAAAAGTGACTTTTTATGTATCTTACATAGAGTAATCTATAAGACTGTAATATAATTTTTATAAAATTAAGTTAAATTAAAATATAATCCATTTCACTCTTAAAAAATATCAATTATAAAATCATTACACTGTAACGTGTTCGAGAATCATGAAAAAAAATAGTAAATGATAAATCATTATTATATGAAAACAAAAGCAATTTGGAGTTATTTTAAAGAAAAATATAAAGGAAACAATAATTATGTTATTATGAAATCGTTAATCTACTTTTAAAATAATGTATTTTTATTGATTATTTATACTAGTATTATTAAAACAAAAAAAATTACTTAACATCCTTACGTCGCAAAGGTATAACACTAGTTAATTACAATACTTATACACTTTCCATTGTACAACAATTAATTGGGAGAGTAGAAATAAATGTATTATAACACTTTTTTTGTTATTTATTTTTTTAAATAAAAACTTCCTTATTTAACAATTTCAATTTTCCTAAATTAACCCTCCCACTCCCTAATTTTCTCACTCCCCGTCCCCCCTGTCAAATTTTCTCTCTCTTCAAGACTCAGTTCACTCCCTTAGTGCCTCTTAAGCTATCATATTCTCTTCAATGTTTGCCGCTTACCAATCGACCCCCACATTCCTGATTCCTCCACCATTATTGTCATCCCTACCATCAAATCACCGACACACACACAACTGCATACAGTGTGCCCTAAGTCTCCCATAGAGGAGGCCAACGGCGGTGAAGAAAAACTAAAAACTTTGATTCGTTGTCAAACCACTGCCCGGATCAAAAAAGTATTCCTAGTTATACGATTTTTAATTAAATTTAAATGCTTTATTCTGGGTTTGAATTCTTAATTGTCTCTAAGGATTGATCATGATTGATTTTCGAATTCAAAGTGATCGTAGAATATAGACAGATGTATGATGCCTTTTACGATGACCGTAAATCCTAACTTTATAACTAAGATTAATTTGTGGTTAATTATTCTTAATTTCGCTTCGTTCACTGTTTGTGAACTACTCGGCTACACCTTTTTCTTGGATCGCATCAGAAGCGTGAGAAAACTGAAAAACAAGAACTTAACTTGATAAACCTTTACAATCTAAATCCATCTAGAACCACCTCCTTCAATGATACAGATCGGGGAAAAGTAATTCTGTACAACTTTCCTCCTGAGTTTCTTTTCGTTGAAAAATTTAAATTTATCAACTTCAATCAATTTCAACCCATATTAATATATTTTAATTTATTTTACTAACTTCAATAAAAAGATATAAATTTCAACTCACTTCAACTAATTTTAACCCACTTCAATCAACTTTAACTGATTTTAACTTACTCTCTACAATTTTAATCAATTTCTATCCATCGTACAAAAAAATTCAACTCATTTCAACCGACTTCAATCCACTTCAATTAACTTCAACAAAAAAATACCCACTTTAACTTACTTTAATCTATTTCTACTAATTTTAACTAACTTTATCTATTCACTAACTCATATTTTTCAATGAAAAAACAGACACTAAAGAATAATGATAAGATGTACGCCGGAAAAGAAAAAAGAAAGAAAAAAAATCTCAAAAGTTAGTATCAGGTAGTTAATATTTCTGATTGTTCGTCATGTCAATATGCTAGCAATGTAGGGCAGAAGGTATATTAAACAATGCTTCTTGAGTGGCACCACGTATCTGTTCTTATCAGCTTCATCTCCCGCATAAACTGGGATATACCCCTTTGGAACTCCTGCCTGTTTTTTGGCGAGAAGAGATTGTTGCTTCAAGATTTGCTTTGCATTCAAGAGCACAGCATGAAACCGAACTGCCATGGTTGCTAGTAACTTTGTAAAAGAGGGGGAGAGATATTGCTGGAACTTGGAAGGAATTGGATTCTTGAGATGGCTTTTGGCGAGGGCAATAGAAAAGCTTTGAACTTTGATGGGATTGCCCAAGGATTAGCTAGGTGTCTATTTATACTTGATGGCATGCCTTGTCTTCTCGGATTTGTAGAAGGAAATGTTGGGTGGACATCATGGAAATGACCCACTTCTTGGAACTCTAACATGGCTTGTTTTCAATCTTCTTCTATCTCATCCACTCTTTACATTGCCCTACATGTTGGCTTCGAGGGGGGATGCTCCACCTGAAGAGCCTGAGGGGTACAGGTGTTCATCTACTTTCTGCTTCTTATTGGCTGCTTTATTGCTATCATGTTGCAAATTATAGAGGCAGGCAGCATGCCCATGTGAATCCGTGTAGTATAGGAACCCAGATGCTAAACCCTTTTACCCTCCGGAATTGAGGCATGACTCATGTTGAGTAGGTAATTTCTTCACCTCTTCTCCAGTTCTCCATCATGGCATGTTGCATGACTTGGACTTTAATTTTTTATTCTCTAATTTTTTTATTCTCTATACTTGTCTATGACTGAACAAGCTTAATGCTTATGTTGATTTTGTCTGCTCTGGAATTGCATTGTGAAATTTTCAATACACTACTTCTACAGTAGAGTCGGAAATGGGTCTTTGTAATGCCAAATGTTAAATGAAATATGAAATCACAAGGTGATACAAAATAGCCTAGATGTCGTGACGGGGATCAATAGTGATCAAGAAATTAGAAGGCATGCTCTAGATCTTCTGTCGACTGTTGTATGTTGTGTTAGACAATTGAATCTGGATAAACACATCATGAAATAGACTATATGAGCTGGAAGATGAATTTTGTAATTGCCAGCACTTGTTCTCAAGGACATAGGTTTTGCTTGGATAACTGGGTAAACACATCATGTCATATCCTGAAAAGAACAAGTCCAATAGTGCAGAATGCATGTCCGGGTGTAATGCTAATATGATTGTTTTTGTTAACAATGTTGTCTCTTGTCAGCATGTTCTGCGCAGGAAGAAGCATTAACAAATATTGTGGCATCAAATGCTCTGAATTATTGGTCCTACATGGCCTTCCAGGAAGGTCTATTATATCAGAAGAAAATAGATAGACAATCAACAGCCTTAATTCCAAAAATTTTCATGTCAACTAGTCTACATTTACTGCATAATGTATGCTAAGTCAACAGATCACTGGTAGTAAGAATCTAACTCAATCTTGACCTGTCCTTGTGAAGTTGTCTTGTACATGTCTTTGCATATTTGCCTTGCCATTCTATTGGCTACCGTCTTGAGCTTACTTAGTGGGTATTAGAAACTGAAAATTTGCAGAGACCTATGATGAACCAACTCTATGAAGTGTAACAAACTACAGATAAGACAATGGTAATCTTGAATGAATTTATAACTGTCTAGATCCACCCCTCTGATGATACAGATTTTTTTTTTTGGGGGGGGGGGTTAGTAAATCTTTACAGATACTTTTTGGGCATTGTTGAGATACCAAAAAACCCAACAAGAAAACGAAAGTCTCAAGTCAAGCATTGACGATTTGTCCTTCATCTTGTTGTACTAGCAATTTAGAAAAGAAGTTAGTTTAACGAAAGCTTTTTCGGTGCAAGGAATTGTGAGACCACCCATAGGATGACAGAAGCCAAACTCTTCTTCAGCACAGCAAGTCTTGAAATGCAGGGTGGCTCAAGTAAGAAAGTCGCGCCATATATCTCTTCTTCTCAGTTTCATGACCTACATAAACTGGGATGTACCCCTTCAGAACTGCTTCCTGCTTTTCGGTAAGGAATGACTGTTGCTTCAGAATTTGCTTTGCATTTGAGAGTACAGAACACATATGGATTGCCATTGTTGTGAGCAAATTTTTGTAGGAGGAGTACCAATAGAGAGATATAGTGAGACTTGTGAGAATTGAGTTGTTGGAAGGGCTTTTTGCAGAAGAGGAAATCTTGGAATTTTGGTTGAATTGCTGAACGATGGGTTGGCTATTTATACACAGTTATTCGTTGTATCTCCTTGAACCTCTAGGAAGAACTCCGGGAACTGAAGACTGTAAAGCTGGCCGACATCATTTGAGGCTTTCACGTGGCTTTGTTTGAAAAATCTTTTACTTCAAACCGCTCGTCTGTCTTACCCGATATGTTGGCTTTGATGGGGGATGCTCCACCTGAACAACCCGAGGCTAGATTGGTCCTACAGGTGCTTATCTAATGGCTTGGTGGTTGTCAATTCATGCTTGCAAATGATAGGCAGCATGCCCATGTGAATCCGTGTATGTGACGGGACGCAGGTGCTAATAATACCCCCCCCCCCCCAAAAATAAAGAAAAGAAAAGAGAAACCCCCCTTGCCATGGTAAGGCATGACTCATCTTGATTGTGCAATTTCTTGCTTCACCTCTCCACAACCAGTACATGTTGTATAACTTGAACTTTTTCGTCCAACAAAAAGCCTTACTAGTCCTTATCCTTGCCTTCGAATGGATGAAGTTAATGGTTAGTCTGATGTGAAAATATGAGATATGAAATTTTGATAGACTCAACTTCTACAAGGTAGTCTGAAGTACTGTTCAAAATTATAATATAGATCTTATCTCAATTTATAAGATGCAATGATGCCAATGTTTTTCTCCTTTTCATCGCAGATCATTAGTGTTCAAGAAATCTTAAGACACGCTTATCTGTTGCATCCTTTTTTTTTTTTTTTATGTTGTGTTAGAGGATTGAACAAAGTGGTTTACAGATGATCTATAAAGGCAAATTTTGTGAATGCTCGAACTTGGTCTCTTGTATGTAGCTTCTGCTAAATACATTTGTAATTATAAACAACTATTCATGAAGGCATCCTGGAAAAGTATGAGTGCATATAGTACCTTGTGAATGTCTGGTGCAACTGCTGTCTATTATTTTTGCCAACAATGGTGATATATTTTGAGGAGAAGGCAACGGCATAAAAAAAATAGTGTCAAATCATGTAAGTCGTAGTCTTGCTGGTGCTGCAGTTCACTTCTAATTTTGAAAGCAGTTTATTTGTCTGAAGTGAAAGCACCCAAAAGCTTTATTCCTCTGGATTATTCTGTCTACATCGGCTTAAATTTTCAACCTGGCATCAGCCCTATCAAGGGGCTATAAGTAGTAAGAATTCAACCATATCTAGACTTCTGTTATAATGAAGCCTCTGGCTTGGAGAATGTTTAGACATTGGCGCGTTCTGTCCATTTGTGTGCCAGATACAAGAATTCACTGACAGCAATGGCTGTTGTAATGACCACCAAAAAACAGAATTGGGTGCATAATTATTGAGAAGATCATAATCTTGAATTCATTATAGCTGTCAAGAACCACCCCTCTAGGGGGGAAACTATGTACATCTATACAGTTTTTCTTCAGGTATTGTAGAGTTCCCAAAACAAAAGAAAAAACCTAACCCCCAAAAGAATTAGTATCAAGTCAAACATTGCTGATTTGTCCCTCATCTCGTTGTACTAGCAATTTAGAGCAGAAGTTAGACTAAAGAATGCTTCTTCAGTGCAAGGAATTGTAAGACCGCCCATAGGATGATGGAAGCCAAACTCTTCTTCGGCAAGTAATAGCAAGTCTTGAAATATGGGGTGGCTCAAGTAAGAAAGGGGCACAAAATATCTTTTCTTATCAGCTTCTTCCCCTACATAGACTGGGATGTACCCTTTTGGAACTGCTTCCTGCTTTTTGGAGTGGAGAGATTGTGTCTTCAGAATTTTCTTTGCATTTGAGAGTACAGAACGCATCTTGATTGCCATTGTTTTGAGCAAATGCTTGTCTTTGCGTGTTAAAGAGGGGTAGAGAGAGTGTGCGGGGGAGGGAGAGAGAGAGAGAGAGAGAGAGAGAGAGAGTTTGGAAGGAATTGGTTTGAGGAGCTTGCAGGTTGATGAAATTGCAGAGGTTTAGGTAGCTATTTATATTGTAAATTGGCCTTAAGAGCTCAGAAGAGAAATTTGGGATCGACATTGTGAGATGACCCACCTCATCAAGTTTCCCACATGGCCTTTTTTTTGTCCGCATAGCTACACGACCAAACCAACACCCCCCCCCCCGGGGGCCCCTTTGCTCCCTTACCCTACATGTCACCTCTGATGGGGAAAGGTACAGCTGAGGAAGCTGAGGACCTTTTTTCAGATAAGTATACAAGAGCTCATATCAATTGTCTGGCTTTAATTCACTGTTTTGTCATTGTCATTGCCAGCCATTGCTTTAAAGATAGGCAACATGTCCATGTGAAATTGAATGCATGGTGGTTTCTGGACTCAGTTGCTTGAGTCTTTCCATCCAAATTCATGCGTGTGGCTCATGTTCATGCTTGACCTTCTTCTTGATCATAGAAATGCTTTGAACTCGTCATCCAAACTGAAAGCCTTGCCTATTCTCAACAAGATAATGGCTAGAAATATATTGTCTGATCAAAAACTATAAGATCTGAATCTTTCAGTATATTCTCACGGCTTACGAGGGATAAGACTCAACTTTTAACTTGGGAATCTGGTCCCTGATTGTAATATGAGGAGGTTTGATATGAAAATATAGTATGACATCGAGATAGCGAATATGCTGTGCTTTTCAAGGTGCCCATGTGATGCTGGAATCTGGATGATTAGTGCTCAAGACGTATGAAGGCAGGCTGATGTCTTGAAGTCTGTTTTACGCTGTAAGGAGGCATATACATGAGTTGGAAAGATGAACACCTGCCTTGCCTTACATGTGTAGCCTTTGCCTGATCAACTCGATAAACAAATAATGCTGAGAAAGTTTCCATAGTCTAATCAATGCTGTCTGAATGCCTTGTGTAGCAGCTGTAGTATCACCTTTCTGTCATGATGTTGTGACTTGGCATGTGGTTGAGAGGGAGCACGAGGGTCAAATTATATGTCATCAATTTATCTGAAATGATAGTTCCTACATAGACTGCAGTTCATATCTAATATTTAGAAGACATATTAGATTCTTGTGCTAGATATATAAACTGCTTTTCGAGATGATCGATAGGAGCAGCCTTCGAAGTTTTTAAGTTTGACCCTAAAACAATGAAGACATATTCTCATTAGTATGGTAAGATTCAGCAGGGATAAGAGTATAGGAACCCTGCTTCTTAATGCAAATAAGAATTTGATCAAATTATCAAATTCTCTTATGTTCGAGCTCCTGGGTAGGATCAAGTAGCGGCTGGTATCTTTCAATTTGTGCACTTGATAAGGCTTTATAATTATGTAGCTTTTGCTTGAATGAGAGGATAAACACATCATATTGGGAACAGTTTTCATTAAATCCAAATATGCTTTCTGAATGCCTGGTGTAACAGCTGCAGTATAACTCTGGCTGATGTTGCAATTCATTATGTTTTTTGAGAAGGAAGCATCAGTGTAAAGAGATGTGTCAAATTATTTAAAATGATAGACCTACATGGAATGCAGTGCAGACGATTACGTCTGATCGTAGAAAATAGATTGTTCTAGCTGGATATATAAACTGCTTTGAAAGACTGATAATTCATTTGAGCCTTAGATGCTGCACACAAGTATTGACAAAATATTTGGGTCAGTGTAGTTCTAATGTTGTTATATTGAAGCTCCTAGGTAGTACAGTAGAGACACGGATTGAAGTAAAAAATTAACTATGTCAATTTGTGAATGTGCCAAAGTGACAAACTTTGGCTACTGTCTTAAGCTTAGTCAGGATGACGCTCAGAACTGAAAAAATTGCTGCGGAGCAGAAATACTATGAATCACCCCTCTGACTACAGAGAAACTTAAAAATAGGAGAATTGTAATCTTGAATCGATTTGTAACTATTGAGAAACACCCCTCTGAAGTGATGCAGATGGGGGAAAATGTTAGTACATCTTTACAATGCTTCTTCTGGGTGTTGGAGATACAAAAACACCCAAAAAAAATAGTGTCAAGTCAAGGTGATTGTTCCTCATCTTGTGGCACTAGCAAGTTAGGGCAGAAGTTAAATTAAAGAATCTCTCGTCGATGCAAGGGGTGGTTAGGCCGCCCATAGGATGATTGAAACCGAATTCTTCTTCTGCACAGAGCAGCAAGTCTTGAACATAGCTGCCTGGAACGTGGTACGTTCCGGTACAGGGGATGGATTCAGGTACGTGATTTGCTACATAGTAGAGAACTCGATATGCGAGAGTCGTTATTAGTACATCTAGTCATCCAATTCAAAACTTTACATGTCGTAGACATTCATAAAATGATTTAATAATAAGGGTTCTCTCTCTTCCCTCCCCCCCAGTCACGTAGGGCAACATTTTCACCTTAATCCTTATTTCTTTCTCTCTCACTCTCTTCTTCTTGTTATGCTATGTGAAAAGCTTTCTCATTCATGGCAACCTCAAAAATCCTTCCATTTTCTTCAAAATTTGGCCTATGAATCGCGAAATTATGTAATACCATTGTCGTAGAAAATGGGTTTGCTGAATTCACCATATTTGGGGAATTGGCAAGCTAAAGTATCGCGTTCTGGTTCACGCAAATCAGTTTGCGGTACACTGGGGGATTGAGAGAATCCGGTAACTATGGTCTTGAAAGGCAGGATGCCTCAAGTAAGAAAGTGGCACCAGATGTCTCTTCTTCTCTGCTTCATCTCCAAATGTAAATTGGGATATGCCCTTTTGGAACTGCTTCTTGTTTCCTGGCATGGAGAGATGGTTGCTTCACAAATTGCTTTGCATTAGAGAGGACTGAACGAATATGGATTGCCATTGTTGAGAATATATCTTTGTATAAAGAACTTGGGAGGAACTGGAGAGAGAATCTTGAGGTGTAATAGAACTGCTAAGGCTTAGGTGGTAGAACTGCTAAGGCTAGTAGCTTTTTATACTTGGAGAATTGATGTATTTCCGTTTGAGGTCTGGAGAAAAAATTGAAGCATTATGTGAATGACCCACCTTATCAAGTTTGCCATATGGCTTTTTTGTCAGCTTAGCACGTCTCTTTCTCTCTCTCTCTCTCTCTCTCTGACTCTCTCTCTCTCTCAAACTCACACACACACACAGCTTGTTCTCTTACCCTACATGTCACCTTTGAGGGGGGAAGCTCCACCTGAGTCCAGAGGGGCTTGTGTCACATAGGTCCCCAAGATCACATATCAATTGCTTGGCTCCTATGTTCTGTCACTATTGCAGCCATCGGGACTTCTTAAATGATAGGCAACAGATCCATGCGAAATTGAATGCATGTTCATTTCTGGACCGAGCTGCTTAAGTCTTTCCTGTCAAAGTCATTTTTCAAATTCAATAATGTACCCGTTGATTGACGTTCTTTTCTATCATGAGATGCTTTGAACTTGTCATTCAAACCAAAGCTTTTACCTGTTCTGAACAAGGATGATGTCTAAGTTGATTTTGTGTGACCTAAATTGTTAGATCTGAATCTTTCAGTAAAGCTTTGGACCTTAAGTGTCTCAAATCTTAAAAAGGGTTCTGGTCTCAAGGCATAATATGAGGTCTAAACTGAAAAATATAGGGTGACAGTTCTGAAAAAAAATCACAAATTAGAATATCATGTTAGCGAAGGTGATCCTATACGGTTGCTATGCCGCTCATGCAGAAAACATTATTTAGACTTTACTGATTGACTCTTCTTTAACATCATGTGTTTATCCGGTTAATAAGGCAAAACTACATACTTACGCTAATTACAGATATTCATCTTCCCCGATCATACATAAACCACCTTCAAGCATCTGACATACCATAGAAGCAGAACTTTGCTAACCCGATATTCTGATTTGTGATTTTTTGAGAAGTGTCAGGGTCAAATGGTACAGGATCAAGTTACTTGAAAAGATAGTTCCTAAATGGACAGCAGTTCAGATCTAACATTCAGTTGGATTTATAAACTGTATTGAAAACTGATCAGCACAAGAAACTCATCTGAGACTTAAATGTCAACCGTGTGACACTGAGGACATTATATGGATTAGTATGGTCTTAGTTAGAGGGGATAGGATTGCTGCTGCGACACATTGCAAGCAAGAATTTGACCAATCGTAGGATTCTGCTTTATTCAAGCTCCGAGGTTGGATAATGTCGAGGCTGATATGTTTCACTTTGTGAGCTTGATAAATGTAGGCTAGAATCTTAAGTTCTGTCAGAAGGACTTGCAGAAATTGAAAATTTGCAGCAGAACAAATAATAATGACCCCTGTACAATCAGACAAAATTAAAAATAAAAGAATTATAATCTCAAATCAATTTGTTACTGTTCAGAACTGCCCATCTAAGATCATACAGCTAGGGGAAAAGTAAGTACATCCTTACAATGCCTCTTCTGGGTATTGTGAGATGCTGAAAAAGCCCGAAAATTAGTGTCTAATCAATGTTGCTGACCGTTGCTAATTATGTTGCAGTAGCGGTTTAGGGCAGACATTAGGTTAAAGAATGTTTCTTCAGTGCATGGAATGGTGAGACCGCCCATAGGATGATGCAAGCTGAACTCTTCTTCAGAGCGGAGTAGCAAGTCTTGAAATGCCGGGTGGCTTAGGTAAGAAAGCAGCACCACACATCTCTTCTTCTCAGCTTCATCTCCTACATGAACTGTGATGTGCCCCTTTGGAACTGCCTCCTGTTTCTTGGCATGAAGAGCTTGTTGCTTCAAAATTTGCTTTGCATTAGAGAGTACTGAGCGGATACAGATTGCCATTGTTGAGAGCAAATTTGTGTGTTTTGTGTGTGGGATAGGTAGAGACAGGAATTTAGAAGGAAGTGCAAAGAGAAGCTTGAAGTTTAATTTGATGAAATTGCAAAGGCTTAGGTGACTTTTTATTCTAGGTAATTTGATGTTTTTGCTTAGATTTGTGGGAAGAAAGTTGTGAAATAGGCATTGTGGGAATGGCCCACCTCATTAAGTCTCCCACTTCTCTTTTTTGTCAGCTTAGCTACACAACCACCTTTGTTTTCCCATAGCTGGTTCTCAGTTCTCTTACCCTACATGTTGCCTTTCAGGGGGAAGCTCCACCTGAGCAGTCTGAGGTCTTACTCTACAAGAACCGATGTCGATTGCCTACCTCCTATTGGCTGTTCTGTCACCATCACTGCATTGTCACTGCTTTTGTGATATGCTGCCCATCCATGTGAATTTGAAGTTTTGAACTCATGTACATTTCTGGCCCTTATCTTTTCGCATTCTTGTCCTCTAGCCTAGATACTTGCACAGATAAGATAATGTCATAGTTGTCTTTGACTTTCAATAACCACACATGATTAGGACCATTTGTGGTTAACATAGAAGACACAATGATCTGGTAAGTCTCTTTCCGTGGATTACTATGTTTCGGAGGTGGGTTTTCATAGTTTCCTGAGCTTGTACTCGAGTATGTACCTGTCATTTTGGTAATTGGCTAAATACTTCATATTCAACCATGTTTTCATGATCGTGTCTTGAAAAGTGGAAGCCCAGATGATCATTCTGAATATCTAGTTTAGTAGTTGTAACTTGTAACATTATCTTTCAAATTCTCGATGTGGAAGAAATGCCGTGTCTAGGTTTGGTATGGGAACTGTTGTTGTGAAGTAGTATGGAGCCTATACATTTCGACTCTAAGTATGTATGGAAACAAAGTCTCTGCAACTCTCTGAAATTCGCATTCAGGTGGCTTTGATGGTGCTAGTCTAGTATTTGTTCCAAAGTCTTCCATTAACTCGAAGCCAATGGAAACTTGCTAATTCTGCTCAGAAATAATTTGCACATAACTAATGATATTTTTGTGGTCATACTAGGTTGGGCTAACTATTGATTTGAAGGCACGGAGGTTAAAGTTTTAGGATTGAAAACACAGAGTTTGCGGTCCTAATGATCTCTGGGCGTACCCTTTCTGAAGCGGAAACAATTCTATGATCGGAGAGGGAACTAGGCAAAAAACTCTATATACTTTGAGTAAATAAAATAGTTAAGATATTAAATTAAAAAACAAACTTATATATAATTTTAAATCTAAAACGATGGAGAACATTTCCCTAAATTTAGAGATGTAATATTATTTCATGTCGACTTATTTATTAAAGAACTACAATCCAGGTCTAACTTTGGAATTCTGATTCACTTAAGCCAATGTACATTGCAGACACTGGTTGCAAGTAAAAACTTAACCATATCTCAATTTGTGCCCCTGATAGGCGTTAGCTACAAGTGCAATCTTAAGGTCAGTCAGAGAGACACCCAGAAACTCGAAAATTACTGCAGAGCAGAAATATTAATAATCACTTCGAAATTAAGAGAAACCGGAAAAAATAAGTGAATTGCATTCCTTTAACCAATTTATAATGTTAGAAACTAACCCTCTGAAACGATACAGACACGGAAGTAAGTACATATCTACAATGTGTCTTCTGAGTATTAAGACACCAAAAAAAACAAAAAAAAAAAAAATGTTGGTGTCTGGTCAACCACTTGTGATTGATCCTCATCTTGTGGCACTAGCAATTTAAGGCAGAAGTTAGATTAAAGAAGATATGCTAAGACTGCCCATCGGATGATGGAAGCGAAACTCTTCTTCATTGCATAGTAGCAGGTGTGGAAATGCAGGGTGGCTCCTGTAAGAAAGGGGCACAATCTCTTCTTAGCAGCTTCATCTCCTACATAAACTGGGATGTGCCCTTTTGGAACTGCTTCCTGATTTTTTGGCATGAAGGGATTGTTGCTTCATAATTTGCTTCGCATTAGAGATCCCTGCGCGTATACAGATTGCCAGTGTTGAGAGAGAGTGTCTGTGTGTGTTATAAGGGTAGAGATAGAGAACCAGACGGAACTGGAGATAGAAGCTTGAAGTGTGACGGAACAGCTGAGGCTCAAGTAGCTACTTGTAGTTGGTGGACTGATGAATCTCCTTTGAGCTATAGAAAGAATTTTAAGAAATGGACATTTTGTACTGACCCTCCTCATCAAGTTTTCCTCATGAGCTTTTTGGTCAGCTTAGCTACACACACATGCACACGCACGCACGCATGCACGCACACACAACCTATTCTCTTACTCTGCATGTTGCCTTTGAGGGGGGAAGCTTCACCTGACTAAACCTGAGGGGATTGTCTTAGATAAGTCCACCAGAACCTGTATCAGTTGCCTGGCTCGTATCGGCAGTTCTGTGACCATTACCGCCATGAAACTGTTCAACCGATAGGCAACACATCCATGTAAAATTGAATGCATATGTTCATTTCTAGACCCAGTTGCTTAAGTCTTTCCTTCCAAACTCCTATGTATGATCAAATCTAATAATGTACTTGTTGGTTGACATTTTTTTGGATCATGAGATGCTTTAAACCTGTCATGCAGACAAGCAGACCAAAGCTTTACCAATTCTCAACAAGGATAATCACTAGGTTGATTTTCATGACTTTAGCCTATAAACCTGAACTTTTCAGTAGATCATCACAATTTAAGAGGGAGATCGATTCAAGTTTTGAAGACTGAATTTGGTCTTAAACGAGGTCTCATGATCTGACATTGTAGGGTGACATGCAGAATGCCAATATGTTGTGCTGTTCTTAGACTGCCCTTGTGTTGCTGGATCATTAGTGCCCAAGAAACAAGAAGGCATGCTGACCTGTGAGTCCGTTTGTTTGGTGTGTTAAATGCTATGAAAGGAGCTTTATCATTTATGGATGAGCTGGGAAAATGAATATCTATTATTTCCTTAGCTAGTTACTTGTCAGCCTGATTATCTGGATAACCATATGATATTAAAAGGGTCCATGAAGCCTAAATAATGCCTTTTTGAATGACTGGTGTAGCAACCTGTGTAGCATCATCTTTGCTAACCCGATGTTCTGACTTGTGGTATTTTCGAAAAGGAAATGCCGGTTGCCCTCCCCCTCCCCCCCACCTCCCCAAAAAAAAACCCCCTAAAAAAGGAGGAAAAAAGAAAAGAAAAGAAAGGCCCCAAGGGCAAATGGTATGGCATCAAATTAATTGAAAAGTTAGCTCCAAAGTGGACTTCAGTTCGGATGCAACATTCAGCAGAAAATAGATGCTTGTAGTCAAATTTCTAAACCATTTGAATCTTAAATGTTGACCGTGCCACTGTAAATGCATCATATGGATTAGTATAGCTTGAATTAGTAGTCTGTAGGAACCCTGCTGCTGCGCATTGCAAGTAAGAATTTGACCGAAGTGCATTAATCTGTTATGTTCAAGCTTGTGGATTAAACAATTTAGAGGCTGATATGCTTTGTGTGAGCCTGATAATACCGGGTACAATCTTAAGTTTTGACAGAACGAATTTAAGAATCTGGAAATTTGCAGCACAGCTAAATAGCAGATGAGCATGATCCCTCTGCAATAAACGAGCCGACAAATAATAGAATGATAATCGTGAATAGATTTATCAATTGTTAAAAGCCACCCTCCTGAAATGATACAGAAATGGGAAAAGTAAGTACATCTTTACAACGTCTCTTCTGGGTGTTGTCAGATAACCAAAAACCTAAATAATTAGCGTCTAGTCAATGTTGCTGCTTGTTCCTCATTATGTTGCACTAGCAGTTTAGGGCAGACATTAGATTAAAGAATGTTTCTTCGGTGCAAGGAATGGTGAGACCGCCCATAGGATGATGGAAGCCGAACTCTTCTTCAGCACGGAGCAGCAAGTCTTGAAATGCCGAGTGGCTCAGGTAAGAAAGTGGCACCACATATCTCTTCTTCTCTGCATCATCTCCTACATAAACTGGGATGTGCCCCTTTGGAGCGGCTTCCTCTTTCTTGGCATGAATAACTTGTTGCTTCAAAATTTGCTTTGCCTTAGAGAGTACCGAGCGAATATGGATTGCCATTGTTGAGAGCAAATTTGTGTGTTTTGTGTGTAAGAGGGGTAGAGACAGGAACTTTGTAAGGAACAGCAGAGAGAAGCTTGAAGTTCGATGAAATTGAAATGGCTTAGGTAACTATTTATACTTGGTGATTTGATGTTTTTCTTAGATAAGGGTTGTGTGAAGAAATTTGTGAGTGGGCATCGTTACAGTGACCCACCTCATTAAGTCTCCCACATGGCTCTTTTCTCTCAGCTTAGCTGCAGCACCACCTTTGTTTCCTCAAAGCTGGTTCTCTTACCTTACATGTTGCCTTGCAGGCGGGCTTACCCTAGGAGAACCAATGTCAATTGCTTGGCTCCTATGGGTTGTTCCGTCACCGTCACCGTCATTGCCATTGCCACTGCTCAAATGATATGCAGCACATCCATGTGAAATTGAGTTCATGTATCTTTCCGGACCCTCACCTTTTGCCCATTCTGGCCCCTAGTCTCAGTTGCATAGATTAGACAATATGGTAAATGTCTTTGATTTTCAATAACCACACATGATTAGGACCATTTGTGCCGAAGATCGAAGACAGACTGATCTGTTAAGTCTGTTTCCATGGATTAATATGTTCGGGAGGTGGGTCTCCATGCTTGGCTAAGCACGTACTTAAGCATGTACTTGTCATGTGGATAATTGGCTAAACACTTCATATTCAACGTTGTTTTTGTGACCATGTCTTGGAAATTGGTAGTCGAGATAATCATTATAATTTATGAAGATCTGGTTTAGTAGTCGTAACATCAGCACATCACCTTTCATACTATTAATCCAGGAGAGATGTCTTGTCTAGGTTTCGTATTGGAACTCTCTTGTTGGGGTACTGGTATGCAGCCCATGCATGTCAACTCCAGGTGTCCCTGGAGACAAACACTCCGAAACTGTATAAAAGTAGCTAGGTAAATTCCGAAAAATCTGAGGTTGCTCATTTGTCACTTGTTTCCCTTCTGTTATTTTAAAAGCATTGGTTAGGCCTACTATCATTTTGAAGGTACGAAGTTCCAAAATTTTAAAATTGAGAAGACCATGGTTTTATGATTACAGATGGAACTAGTCAAAAAATTTAGTATATTTTGAATTATAAAATAGTTTAAAAATTAATTTAAAAATAAACTTGTAATTTTAAATCTAAAACGATAGATATTTTCCTAGCTAGATTTACAGACGTACTACTATTTCATGTGGACAAACTTATCAAAGAATCACTACCCATGTCTACCTTTGGAATTCAGTGTGCTGATTAAGGGGGCAGAAAAACTGGGCGCTTCCTATTTACTATTTACAGGAGAAGGCACGGAGGTGCATCAAGCCAAACAAGTCGCTATGACGCCCTATTAGTAATTATGTTCTTGTGGTTGTGTTTGGTACAAATTATACTATACTTTCGAGATTGTATATAGACTTGAGTTATCGTATATGGTAGTTTGTTCTAATTTTTTATATTATTACTCTCAATTTTCATGGTGTCCTTTTAAAAAAGGAAAATTTTCTTCCTCAAAAGATATCACGGTATTAAATCTATACGTGCCTATAGATTCAGATTTATAATACGAGTGGTGATGATTCGTTGTCTGCATAACTCTGCTGTGCTTTTTGCATTGACTGTATCTTTTTTTCAACATGGGATTTGCTAGAATTTCCTGCCTGATCAGTTGTAATCAAACAATATTGACATTTCATTATAGCCTTGATTTTTTCCCACCCCTAGTCACTTTATTCATCGATTGCTTATCAATTACATATCATTGTCTCTTAGTGAAATGGCATCATTGTCGTCCCTCCCTAATTAATTAAACATATGTTCTATTTTGGGACAATATATTCCTAGGATCAGATTTTATGCCTTTTGAAATGATATAATTAATAATGTTACAAATTCATAACGTGTGTATATATATGCGCCAGTTCTCTAGGCCGGTGCAAGGTACGTGGGCCAAAATTGAGATCTATTATTATATAAAGTTGGTAAAAGAATAAATTTGATGAATAAGTCGTTCTATATTAAAAAAATGAAAGTTTGAACTTTATTTAGGAAATGACTAAAATTGGATGATTAAAATTAGATAATCTTTATGCTAGTGAATCTTAAAATGCGTAAGTATAAGTTCTCCCATGTTGTACCTCAAAAAATTAAAATTGGATAGTAGAGTACAAATTGATATTTACTAACAAATTATATAATAAACTTTACTCAAATCTTAGGATGTAAGTTAGTGTTTTTTGTTAGTTTTACCACTATTACTAGTATTAACCATAATTTAGAAATTATTTTGAAATCTTTTTTTTCATGGTTATAATTAATTATTTTATTATTAGTAATATATTATAAATTTTAAAGACTATATACATGTGTGTGTGTGTATAAACATATATATATATATATATATATATATATATATATATATATATATATATATATATATATATATATATATATATATATATATATTAAAAATTTATTCTTAGGCATTCAGTCATCAGCTTAAACTTTTGGTTGAGTTAATTCTTGAACATAGAATCTGAGTCTTTTTGAGCCAGAGGTATCGAGTTTGAATCTCAGTAATTCCCCTATTAATTTATTGTGCAATCATCAACCTAAACTCTTGGTTGAGTTCGTTGTTAAGCATATATGTTGCAACAATCCTTCCTAATAATTTGACCCTTTTTGAAAAAAAATTGTATGCTTACATTCATTGGGCCACATTTTCTTTTTTGGGTTTGAAACAAGGGGCTAGGCAGCCTAAGCCTTTCCTTTTTTTGTCTTTTTTTTTTTTTTTTTTTCCATGGAATCATAGAGGACAGTATAATACAATTACAAATGTAATTACAATGCAAAGAAAACAGGAAATTGAACCTACACCCTAATATACTCAGTCTTAACCACTAGACAAAACCTCATCAAGGTGTCTACCTGTTCATTCCATTCCGTCATGCAATATTCTTCACATGATGGATGTCTCATCGAATTTGGCTAGCGCTCACCACCACGTTACATCAAGAAAATTGGACCAAAAAATGATGGATTTGCGGATCAAATAATTGTCTATAAATGAATGATTAATTAACTCTGTTTCTGCATTCCTTCTCCATCCTTCTCAAAGGACTCAGATCCTATTCTTACGTCTTCTTTCAAGAAGCAATAATGATGAACATTGGCTCTAACGGGTCTGAAGAGTGTAGCCAAGTTAAACCCATATCTGAGAGCTTCATCAGACCCAAACATGAACTACCTAGGGCTTCAACCCAGCCTTATTATTTAGGTCCCGTAGATCTTGTCATGTTATCCTTAGACCATATGCAGAAGGGTCTTCTTTTTCAATCCAAACCTCATCTTGTTTCTTCGTTTTTGGACATCCTCCGGCGTTCGCTTTCTCTCGGCTTGGTTCATTTCCACCCCTTAGCTGGTCGACTTGAAACTCAAAAGTTCCCTGATGAGCATGCTTGTTGGGTTTACGTGGACTGCTCCAAGGGCCCTGGAGCTCGCATCCTCCATGCTTCCGTAGACCTGACTGTGTCGGATATACTCTCCTCCATCGACATCCACCCGATAGTCAGATCGTTTTTTGATCTTGGGGAGAGGGCGGTGAACCATGACGGCCACACCAGACCACTAGTGTCGGTCCAAGTGACGGAGCTCCTAGATGGGATGTTCATAGGGTTCGCCGTGAACCACTCCGTGGCGGATGGCGCCTCCCTTTGGCAGTTCATCTCCACCTTGTCAGAAATATTTCTTCAATTACAGAGGGCGACGGATGAGGCCTCTATTTCAGTGTCCAAAAAGCCCATCTTCGGGCCCTTCTTTCCAGATGGGTACGGCCCAATACTTAAACTGCCTTACCTCCATCCGGAGGAGTTCGTATTCCGGTTCGAACCAGGCCCATTTAGAGAGAGAATCTTCCATTTTTCAGCTGCCTCAAAGGCAAAACTCAAGGCCCAAGCGCAGGGTGAGGCTGGGTCTGAGGCCCATAACATCTCTTCCTACCAGGCCTTGTGCGCATTCTTTTGGAGATCAACGACAAAGGCCCGAGGCATAGAGCCCAATGGAGAGACGACCTGCACCATAGTCCTAAACATCCGGCCGAGGACCGCTCCCCCACTTCCCAACGCCCACTTCGGCAACCTCGTAGCTGCGGCCCAAACCTCATGTAAGGTGGGCGACATTTTGGGCCGAAGCTTGGGCTGGGCTGCCTTGAGGGTCCATCAAGGTTTAGTGGCCCAGGATGACAAAGGAGTCCGTGAGTACGTAAAGTCGTTTGCGAAGGCTCCTCGTGTGGCCCACACGGGCTCTGAAACAGCGTATTATAAGCCCAACAGTCTGTTGATCGGCGGGTCGCCGAGGTTTGATATGTATGGGCCTGCGTTTGGGCTGGGAAAGGCAGTAGCTGTTCGGCCGGATATGCTAACAAGGGCGATGGAAAGGTGACGGCAAATCCAGGACGTGAAGGACAGGGCAGTGTGGACTTGGAGATCTCTCTTAAGCCTAATGTTATGGAAGCTCTTGAATCCGACGCTGATTTTATGCGTTTCGTCTCATGAAAGCAAGAAATAGGTACCATGTGTTATTGCTTATATATATATATATATATATTTCTTAGGTGTATTTATTATATAAACTATTTTAATATATTAAATTTTTTGATTATACATATTTTAATATATTTAAATTTTGATGTAATTTTTAAGAGCATATGTTTTTAGAAATATGATATAAAAATTAGACTTTAATCCCTTGTTTATACTTGTCTTTGCTGCACCATCAGTAAATATGTATATATATTTACGCACCCTAGGCTACCACAACTAGATTCCTTCTTTCCTTTTTTTTTTTGTAACAAATATTTGTTCTCAATTAGGTTGACCGTTTACGCATAGCTATTTATTTATTTATTTCAAATATTCATTGCATTTAAAATTCCAACTTCACCTCTTTTAACTTAAAATTTATTATTTTCTCTTTTATAGGGGTGGTTGTTTAATTTCCAAACCTTACTTAAGGGATCCTTGAGGGTTGATATCTAATTATCAGCGATATGATATCGATTATGAGTTTGACGTATGGAATATGGTGGTAATTGAGCGGTTGTTGTTTCCATGCCATGCCCTAGGGAAAATTCTTAGATATAAATATACATATCTAATATGATACACACTCTAAAGTCGTGTAATGGACGCCCGTTTGATATGTTGTAATGTATCGTCTTTTCCTTGCAGTAGTGTATCTTTTATGTTTTACATTGTACCTTTTCCTTTTTACAGTGTACCATTTATTTTTTGCAATGTATCTTTTCTTATCTATAGTGTATTTTTTTTTGGTCTGCAGTGTATCTTTTGTTCGCTGTAATGTATCATTTTCTAGTTGGTTGGACTAGAAAATTACAAAAATGTTTATTGGATGACATAAGAGGTTTGACTCAATCATATGATACAGATATGTATCTAAACATGGTATATAGTTACGTATCTTAGAATTGCTGATATGCATGGGCCTGATCTCTCCCGCTTTTACCACAATTTTCTGACCTGACTCCCGAAGGTTTCAAAAGGCAATGAATGTATGGGCGCCAACTTTCACTGGATATCCACTTAGGTATTTTGCATATAATATGTATTTTGTATGTCAACAGCAACAAACTGTCAACATCTGCAATTGTTGATGTTGAAGAATTTGAGGTTGATACTAGATAAATTACGTAAACCGTGAAATAAGATATTTTTCTTAAAACTTATTTGTTATACCATAAATAATCTTAGGGATAATTTACTTGAAAAAACAAGTGTGTATTTCAAGGTCCTTTCGAATAGTAATCGATGAGGGTGCTACAATCGCTCACATAGATTTTTAAAAGTCCTCGTAATTGTGATTTCACTCCTCCTTATATAGAGGAATGATCCTGCCTGAAGAGGCACCAAAAAGGATAGGATAAGGCGTGTAAAACTTGAAGAAGCACCTTGCTTGTCCAACTTTTTCACCGAAATGAATTGGATAAGGCGGTTAAACTTGAAGAGGTATCATACTTATCCATCTTTTCGAATAAGCATTAGAAAAATTTGTCACTTTTGCTTTATTCTAAAAAATTCCAACAGTTGATTTTTTGAGAAACTCAATTGATTAAAAATAGCCCACCAACCGTGGAAGGGTGCATGATGATTGATGACCGAACGAAATCACATCAAACCTACCATTGGAAAAATAGAGTAAAAGACGACCTTCATCCACTGGTAGTTAGAAACCAAAAAAGTTGGTATCAGAGTGATTGATTGGAGCTCAGAGACGGAGCTAGCTAAAGCAAACCCAAACCAAACAATCTTACTTAGGCATACTAGTTACAATTGGAAATGGTGAAGCCTGATGATGGGATCAGAGTGATCTCAGAATGCTTTGTTAGACCCCTTCACGAAGTAGAAGCAGCTAAGCAGCCTTTCTACTTGGGTCCCCTTGATTTGTGCATGTTATCCATCGACCCTATTCAGAAGGGCTTCCTTTTTGCATGTGAAGAAGATGATCCAATATTCCAATTCAACATCGAATCGCTTGTCCAGAGGCTCAAGCATTCTCTCTCCATCGCCCTCGTCCATTTCTACCCTCTGGCTGGTCGCTTTGAAACAATCAAGTACGAACAGGACCACGCTTGCTTGATCTTCCTTGATTGCTCCAAGGGTCCCGGGGCTCGCCTTCTTCATGCTACTTGCCTAGACCTCACTGTATCTGATATCCTCTCCTCTACGGATGTCCACCCTGCCGTCCGATCATTTTTTGATCTTGGTGAGAGGATCGTCAATTATGATGGTCACACTAAGGCTTTGTTATCTATCCAACTGACGGAGCTTCTAGATGGGGTGTTCATTGGGTTCACCATGAACCATAGTCTAGTGGATGGTACCTCCTTTATCCACTTTGTTAGCATGTTATCTGAAATATTTAGATCCGACTTAAAAAAGGGTGAAAGCCCAATTCGGATCTCGCGCGTACCCCTTTATAAAATGTATGCTCCTGATGGGTATGGTCCGATTTTCAAGCTACCCTATCTTGAACCCGAGGAGTTTATAATCCGGTATGACCCGGGTCCGTTAAGAGAGAGGATCTTCCACTTCTCACCCGAGTCAATGGCAAGGCTCAAGGCAAAGGCCAATGAGGAAGCCGGTGGGACCCAAGTTATATCCTCCTTCATGGCCTTATCGGGTTTAGTATGGAGATCCATGACCCGGGCTCGGAACCCACCAGGTCACCAGGAGACCTCATGCTGCCTCGTGTCGAATGCCCGGTTCCGACTTGACCCGCCTCTATCAAACGACTACTTCGGCGATTTCGTGGGCCTAGTCAAGGTGGTCTGTAAGGCGGAAGAGTTATTGAGCCAAGGGCTGGGCTGGGCATCAAGGCTATTGAGCCTAGAGGTGAGAAAGAATGCTGAACATGAAGAAGCTGTTAAATTTGTGAAGATGTTCGCTGATCGCCCCGTTGTCGAGCGACCGGGTTTGGAGCACCCGGATCTTTACGGGGCAGCAACCAGTGTGGTGATAGGTGGGTCGCCCAGATTCGATATGTACGGGCCTGAATTTGGGTTGGGTCGGGCAGTAGCTGTTAGGATGGGCTATCCAAATAAGGCAAATGGGAAGGTGACTGCAAATCCAGGGCAGGAAGGTGGTGGGAGTGCGGACTTAGAAATTTGTCTGAGGCCTGAGATCATGAATGCCCTTGAAGAAGATGAAGAGTTCATGAGTTTTGTTTCCATGGGGTAAGAACAAACTATTCATATATGGTTAATTGTAATTTACGTTTTTTAATAAAAACGTTTTAGCATTGCCATTGCCATATGATCTTAATTAAAATTAATTGTGCATTTTAATCAAAGACACATTTATTTAATTTTTTAAACCAAATAGTGGGTGTAAATAGTACATTTAGATAAAATTAACGACACATCTTTATTAACCATTCTTGAATAACACACACTATCCCCCTTCCTCCCAAGATAAGGAGGATGCTTCTCTTTTTTTTTCCCTCTTTTTTGTATTGGATGTCTCAAAATAATAACTACCTATTAAAAATAGAACTATCAAATTTATGAACATTCCAAAATTATCCTTATTTTAAATTTAAAAACACAATTATGAGAAGAATAAGAATGTGAATAACATTGTCAATTCCAATACAAAGGAGATTATTGATATTTTATCTTTAAAATAGATTAACTCATTAATATTTCTTAAAATATAGACTTCTTTTTCCGGGGGGGGGGGGGGGAGGAGGGTTAAATGAAATGATATTTCAAGCTGGTGGCTCTATGGTTTACAGATAGGTTTCATCAATGATTGGGGCCGGCGAACTGTCATGAATCTATTTTTATTGTTTGTTTTCACATTGAAGACTTACCTTGGCTCCTTGATTGAAAATTTTGTCCAGTTCCACGCTGGAGGGGATGGACCGGAATGTCCGCCAACTGACATGAAGTTTCATAATGATAATAATAATAATAACAATAATAATAATAATAACAACAACTATAAAAATCCCCTATTTTCACAATTCAACCCAAAAAACAAACACTAGGTAAACTGATCGGCATATATATTTAAGTCGCTTAATTAAACAGATTGGGTAAGTATTTATCGTGCCAAATTATCATTACGGACTTAATCTAATTAACAAGAAAGGTTAACATGTCAAACTATTTAATTAAACGGGTTAAAAATTATTTCCCAATTCCTCTTAATTTTGTATTTATTTAGACCGGTAATTGTATCGGATTAATTTTAACAGCGTCTAAATAATTATAAAAACAGTAGGCAATTAGCAATTGTATTTTGGTAAATTGCCTAAATTCTATGGATTATTTAAAAAAGAAAAGAAAAAGGCCGGACAACCTTATCTTTGCTACGTGCCGCTTTCTCCATCTCTGAGTTCATGATTGGCGCTTGAGCAACAGAGACACTACATATATATGCAAATGCAACTCGCTAAGAACACCTAAGTTTATAATTAACTCCCAATTCTCCGACGTTGGCTGAACACAATAAGCCCAGGGAAATCAGAAATGGTGGATCAACAAGGAATCAAAGTAATCTCAGACTGCTTCGTTAGGGCCGAGCATGAAGTGGAAGCAGCTAACCATCCCTTCTACTTGGGCCCGGTCGATCTCGCCTTCTTATCCATCGACCCGATTCAAAAGGGCCTTCTGTTCCCGTTCAATACGAACTCTATCCGACCTGAAATTTCTTCTCTCGTAGAGAGGTTAAAGCGCTCTCTCGCCCTTGCGCTTGTCCACTTCTACCCCTTAGCGGGCCGTTTCGAGACGAAGAAGTATGAAGATGAACATGCTTGCTGGATCTTCCTTGATTGCAACAAGGGTCCCGGAGCACGCCTCATCCATGCTAGTTACGTGGACTTGAGTGTATCCGATATCCTGTGCTCTACTGATGTCCACCCTGCCGTCCGATCATTTTTTGATCTTGGTGAGAGGATCGTCAATTATGATGGTCACACCAAGGCTTTGTTGTCAATCCAAGTGACGGAGCTTCTAGATGGGGTATTCATTGGCTTCTCCATGAACCATAGTGTAGTGGATGGTGCCTCCTTTATCCATTTCGTTATCAGCTTGTCCGAGATATTCAGATCCGACCCACACGGGGATGAAGACCCGGTTAAGATCTCGCGTGTACCGCTTTATAAGATGCATGCCCCGGAAGGGTACGGTCCGATTTTCAAGTTACCGTATCTCGAACCCGAAGAGTTCATAATCCCGTACGACCCGGGTCCGTTAAGGGAGAGAATCTTCCACTTCTCACCCGATTCAATGGCAAGGCTCAAAGCCAAAGCAAATGAAGAATGTGGGAGTGGGACCCAAGAGATATCTTCATACATGGCTTTGTCGAGTTTAGTGTGGAAATCCATAACCCGGGCCTATAACCCAGCGGGCCATAACGAAACCTGTTGCTTCATAGCTTTGAATGCCCGACCCAGACGTAACCCGCCTCTATCGGATGACTACTTTGGTAATATACTAGCAAGAGCTAAGGGGGTGTGCAAGGTGGATGAGTTACTTGGCCAAAGTTTGGGTTGGGGAGCTAGTATTTTAAGCCAAGAGGTTAAGAAGCATACACATGAAACAATTTGTGAGAGGTTGACGATGTTTGCTGAACGCCCATTTGTGGTCCCGCGGGGTTTGAATCAGCCCGGATTCTACTCCGTGGACAATGGCGGGTCGCATAGATTTGATATGTATGGACCCGAATTTGGGTTGGGTCGGGCAGTGGCTGTTTTGATGGGATACGGAAATAAGGATCATGGAAAGGTGACTGCAAATCCAGGACGTGAAGGAAGAGGGAGCGTGGATCTTGAAATTTGCTTAAGGCCTCAAATTATGAGCACTCTTGAAGCCGATGAAGAATTCATGAGTTTTGTTTCCATGGGTTGACAAAATTCCAATTTGGAGTTGATCAACTTTTTGCATTACTTGGAGTTTATTCAAATAAGTCAATTAAGGATTTTCCCTTTTTTTTTGGGCTTGGGTTTTGTTTTGTGTTTGTGCCGAATGTCAATTTTGCGCTATTTGTACTTCAAAGTCCGAACCATGATGGAGGACCCCCAGAAAAGAAGTCTGCAGTGCTCTTGTGTGAACGCAAATTGCAGTGTCTTGATTCTCTTGATTCAAGAAACAAACTGACTTTCTCTTAAAAAAAACAAATAACCTAACAAATAATACTGGACGATAATATATACAGAGTGATGATATGCGTCTTGTAACAAGATACTTTTTAAGTATCTTATTTTGATTAAATTAACATATTTAATGATCTAAACTCACTATATTTTTAACAATTAGAATTAAATATGAATGATAGAGTTCTAGCATTCATTGGCTATGCCAACAAAAATAAAATGACACTTTAATCAAATTAACCCTATCCAGAAGACGTATAATGCATGTAACTTTTAAATTGTCAATAAATATGGTTAAAAATAATGTTTTACGCAATTTATAGGTTGTACCAATCTTCCACTATTTAATTACACCATTTTTAAAAAATTTGATACATAATAGTACGGCTTTTAAATCCAAACAAGACACCTAAAAAGTGTCTTTTAGTAAGACACTTATCATTTTGCAATATATATATTACTACAAGAAACTTTTCGAGTATGTTGTTTTAAATAAAAATTAAAACTAATGTAATACATGATTTAAATTTGATATTCATGGTTACTTCATGAATACAAATTATATCTTAATCAAACCAACCTTATCCAATAATATATATTATATGTATTAGTTTTATAATAGTAAAAAGTATATGAATAAAAAGATGAGTGTGCACAATTTATAAGTAACGACGTCTTTTCTATTAATCAATTATATTATTTTTTAAATATAATAATTGATGTTATAATTTTTAAGTCAAGATAAGATATTTAACAAGTTTCTTATAACAAGACATTTATAACTTAGTTTGTATATATATTTAATGAGTAAAAGGAAATTTGGATTCATAAATAGTATCTTCTTATATGAATTCCACACTCAATTAGGCCTTGTTCTTTTTCGTGGTAAGATCCAGTTATAAATTGTAAAAAATAAAAAAGTTGTAACAAGTTGTACTAATTAAGAAGTTGTGAGAAGTTGTAAGAAGTTGTAAAAAGCTGTCGTAAAATTATTAAAAACTTGTATACATATAATTATTAGACATATATGCGTAATTCTAGGATATATGATTTGTGAAATAAATTATTTCATGAAACCATAAAAGTAAATTACATATGGTATGTCAGTGCTATCTCTGAAATTAATTTTATACTTCCACAAAACAAATTAATTTTTTTACATTTAGAGACATATAAATTTTGATTATCCACAATTAATCATTATCAATTAACAAAAATAATAGTGAAATAAAATAATCAGTGAAAACAAACCTTTAAAAAAGCTAGTTAAATAATAATAAAATAAATATTTGACCACAAATTTATAAAAATTAAATATATTCTAAACTTGAGTTTTTTTAAAACAATAATTTCATTCCGAAATTTAATCATATATAAAATCGTGCAAATGTATTTGGAACTCATTCTTAATTAACCAGCAAGTCAATATATCCCTCACTAATTATCTTCTTTTTCACTTTATTAATTTATAATTGTATTAGAATAAGGATCTATTCTTTTCATTGATCAATTCTAAAATATCAATCTCAACTCACTTCAATTTATTTTAACTACTTTTATTATTTTAACTAAGTTTAATTTATTATATAAAAAAATTTAATTTATTTTAATCTATTTTAGTTCATTTTAATGTATTTAATTTATCTCATCCTCCTTCAATTGGCTTCATTCTTTAAAAAAAAAAAAAGGCGCCCTAATAACGGTTCTTTAGAGGATTTAGGTTAGGTGGCTGAAAATGACACAAGTCACTATATGTCTACAAGACTACAACTCTGGTGCATTATTGCAGGCAGGTAATCATGAAATAATACGGTAGCCCGGCCCATCTAATGCTGGAAGGAACACATTGTCAGTCAGTGGCAATTTTCGCCACTCCTTACACCAATTGAAGACATACGGATACAGGCAATGCATGGGTCACTGTCTTGTCACTTTACACAAATAAAAGGCAAGACGACAGAGTTATCACCATTACTTCTTAGGCATGCCCTGCATGGTCACGTCACGTACTTTCAAAGACTTGAAGGGAAAATGCCAACGTGATTGTCAGCGCATTGCAATGTAAAATTCGTGAATCAAAAATTTGATTAACGGTTAAAAAATATCATGTATTAATGATTCACTTTTTTCGTTTTATGGTTTAATTTACAGTTATGGTTCACTTCCTACATATTTTCTCTTTTTTTTACTGACAGTTAAGCTCTTAAGGGTTTAAAACTCAATAATATGTTAGTAGTGTTGACCATAAAATATTAGTTTATTGGGTAATCTAAATTGGTAATGCATAGAATATAAAGGAGAAAAAAAAATTGACTTTTAAGATGATGTGAATGGTGTGAATCCCCACTTGTGATCCAAAATTATGAATCACTATTACATATGCTCTAATGTCTCAATTTTAGCTTGATAGCTAAGTTTGAGATTTTATGAATTAGATTTTAAATTGAAATTTTTTATTGTATTATTATTAATCTTTTTGGATTTTATAAGTCCAAAAGAAATAAAGGCAAGATACTATATAGTATTATATTATCATACATTTTATATTTTATTTATGTATCTAAATGAAACGGTTTAAATTAAAATTGATTATGAGACAAATACTTAATTTTATGTTTCATTTTTAACAAGTTTGAGGATAAGTAATAATTTATTCAGGAGTAACTTTGATAAAAGTTAATATAATATATTGATTAGTTATCCTACAACTTTTAATTGAAGAAATTTATTTTTCTGTAACCCTTATGTTCTAAGAGTTTGGGATATACAAATTTTCAATTCCAACAAAATTGATTACCACAATAACAACTCCAATATAGGTCATGCTTTCGTAGGATTTTTAAAAATACTCATATGTATGTAGTCTCAAACAATTTTACAAGTACTAATCATGCAAAAAAGATATCAATCAACTCTAAAAAATTCACCTTAAAAAACTTTCAAAGGATAGTTTTCTCGTAAACTTGATTTTATTTGATAAAAAAATAAAATTATTCAGAATTTTTGTAACAAAATTTTCAAATAAATAACAATATTTCTCAACCGACCATGTTCTCTGAGGGTCCTTGATCATGATAAAATGATTCTTGACTATGGCTCCCGAACATCAGAACAATTTTGACAATTTTCACATACCGGCAGAATCCTCTTAGTGTATCCTACAGTAGAGCAGCTGTCCATCACCCTCGATCTTTCTTGATTGCAGAAAGGGTCCCGGAGCAGGGCTCATACATGGTAGTGTGGACCTCTCCGTATCGGATATTCTCTCATCCACTGATGTCCACTCGGCCATCCGATCATTTTTTGATCTTGGTGAGAAGATGGTCAATTATGATGGACACAGAAAGCCTCTTTTATCAGTCCAAGTGACCGAGCTTCCAGATGGTGTGTTCATTGGGTTCACCATGAACCATAGTGTAGTGGATGGCACCTCCTTTATTCATTTCGTTAGCGCCATATCCGAGAAATTTAGATCCGAAGCAGATGGGAGTGAAAACCCGATCCAAATATCGCGTGTACTGCTCTATAAGATGTTTGTTCCTGAGGGGTACGGTCCGATTTTCCAGTTGCCATATCTTGAACCCGAGGAGTTTATAGTCCGGCACGATCCGGGTCCGTCAAGAGAGAATCTTCCACTTCTTACCCAACGCAATGTCAAGACTCAAAGCCGCTGCTAAGGAGGAATGTGGGACTGAGACCCAAGTTATATCCTCCTTCATGGCCTGATTAGGCTTAGTGTGGAAATCCACAACCCGGGCCCGTAACCTACCGGCTCATGAGAAAACCGCATGCACTCTTTTCTTGATTGCCCGGCCCAGACTTCACCCGCCTCTATCGTACAGCTATTTCGGGAATTTCCCGGGGCAGGCGAGGGGAGTTTGCAAGGTGGAAGAGTTGTTGGGCTGGGCAGCAGGGATCTTGGGCCAAGAAGTAAAAAAGAATACCCATGAAGTAATTATGGACCTGACGAAGATACTCTCTGATCGCGCCGTGGTGGTCCCCCCGGGTTTGGAGCGGGCCAAATATGGGGCGGCAAACAGTGTAGTGATAGGCGGGTCACACAGGCCTGACATGTATGGGCCTGAATCTGGGCTGGGTCGGGCCGTAGCGGTTGGGATGGGGTATGCGAATAAGGATGATGGGAAGGTGACGACGAATCCAGGACGCGAAGGCGGTGGGGTGTGGATTTGGGAGTATGTCTAAGGCCCGAGGCAATGAAAGCCCTGGAAGAGGACGAGGAGTTCATGGGTTTTGTTATTGTGGTTTGAGCCTTGTTTCTGCCATTGGTTATGTGTATTAAACAATTTTTCATTTTTTCCCCATTTTTCAGTGAATACAAGGTTGCAAGTCCGATTAAAGGTAAAGTGTACTCATTTCTCTTACCTCTTCCTCATGCTTTTTGTCAATTGGACATTTAGTTACAGAGTCATTTTTCTCATATTTTAATTTCCTCCCATCACTTGAGATTGTTCTGGAAGATAATATAGTTAGACATACTCTTATCAGAAAATACATTTTACATATTTGATATTTTATGATCTTGTTACCCTTGTGAAGGGAAAAAAAGTAAAAAACGGAGACTTTCAGGAGCTTGCTTGGAGGGAAAACAAGACAGTTAATAATAGTAAGTACAACTCTCATTTATGTACGGAGAAAGGATATGGAGTAATTCTTATACATCCCAGCTCAGCTTTACTCTCATTTATGTACAAATTGTAATTTGGGGTGTAAAAGGAGAGTACGGGTACGTTGTAAATTGTGGCCGATGCCAGTGCAGTGAATCCTTTTTACAAAGCCCAACCGCTTGGTGATCGGTGGATCCATCAAGCTCGATATGTATGGGCCTGCAATCGCGCTTGGTACACCAGTGGCAGGTTTAGCCGGGTGCCCGAATAAGGACGTTGGAAAGGTCACAACAAATCCGGAGACTGCCTTCAGCCTGAGATCATGAATACTCTCGAGTACGGTTGGTGGTGAGTCTTTAAGTTTTGTACCATTGGATTAAAAAAAGAAAATAAAAAGAACAAAGAGATATGTGAAACTACTTTTTCATCCCCTTATTGATTGGATCTATATATTAAGCTATTTTTAGACAATCGTTAATGGCCCATTGTAAAGATGACAATAGTATCAACACATTTTTTGCTGCATTAAATTACGCAAAGCATGTTTTTTTACATGGAAAATTCTAGTACTGCTCTACAGATGATTCTTCCAGAAACATGGAAATATTTAATTTATAGGTGATCAATGCAAATAATTTTAATTTGTATATGGATTTAGAAATTTTAGACAACAATATATTTTTGACCCTGTTTGGCAATCAGGTGTTAGTTGTTTCTGTTAGCTATTTGTTGTTAGTTGTTTGAATTGGTTGTTTGTATTAACTATTTGAATTAATTATTTTTAGAAAAAAATATTTGATAAAATTAGCTGTTTTTGAAAAGTTTATTTGTTAAAATCTCATTTATGCCCTTTCTCTATACTACTTTTTAGTTAAACATGATTTTTGATTTATTGACCCTTTTATTTTCTTTTCAAAAATAATTAAATTTTTGTCATGGGTAAAAATTAACTCAATGCTTGGAACTTTATTTTCATATTAATTCTACATATTTTTTGTATTAATTGTTTATCTTGTTTCTTTTCAATTTATATGTATTCATATAATACCTCTGTCTTACAATCTTATTTGATTATTCATTTAAGGATTTTTTGTTTGTTGTGAATTGAAATTTATATAATTTTTTATTTAATTTAATCTTTTCAAGGTCTTTTTCTTTGTCTTTTACAAATTAAAATTTGTCTAAATTAAAATGACATGGTCTTCATTAAATTATATTCAAATAAACATAATTAATATCAAATGTCACTACTAACTTGCATCAATTCAAAAAGTTACTCATCTTAGCTACCCATGGCATGTCTTGTAATTTTAAATGACTAGAATTATAATTTTTGATTTCACGAATGACATGTCTTGTAATTTTAATAAAGTATTAGATATTTTTATCATTTACACAAATAATCATTTACAAAAATATAATCGTCTTAGCTTTTTGGCAATTGACTTTTTGAGCTAAAATAGATATTATAAAAAGTTATTTACCAAACATCAAATTGACTTTTTTAATCAGGTTAAAACAGTCAAGAACTCCCAAAAGTCACTTTGTATCAAAAATTTAATGAAAAAGTCAACAGCCAATTATCCCCTTTATTGAATTCAATATGAACTTAAAAAGTTTGTAAACTCGAAAAGGTTAAATAATAATAAATTTACTATATACAATAACAATTTTTAGGGTGGAAGTATTAAATAGTAAAGCAAATAAATTTTATGTAAATATGAGAGGATATTTAATAATGATTTACAAAACAAATCACGAATATATTTGTGCTTGTAACTTGTATGAAATGATATTTCAATCAAGTGGGCTCCATGATTAGTTCATGTATGGATTTCCATTTTCAAACTGATTTTTCTGACTGCAATCATCAATGCTTGGGAGTTGGGATAAGAGAAATGTCACGATTCGATTTTCATCGTTTGTTTTCATACGGAAAAGTTACCCTGCTAGCTTGATTGGAAATTTTGTCCAGTTCCAATCTAGAAGGAATCGAGTAGAATGCCCGACAAGTTACATGAATTTTCACACCCCTTTCGGCTGTCCTCAAGACCGAACCCTTGTATTTTTGAATTGTATGATAGGCAAAAAATTTGAGATTCTCGTGTATATCATCATCAGTGACCTTTGCACCATCTGGGGGAGGGTGGGGGGGAATGCAGTCAAAGTAAGCGAATCAGTCTTGGAAATGTCATCATCACAATAACATATTTTTTGGTTTACGTTTGCAGTGGAGGAAACATCATCTTCTATATAATAAAGGGAGGCTGAATTATTGAAATTTTTAAGCAGTTTTGCTGCCAGTCCTAACCCTTTTTATTAAACTACAGTCGCCCTCGATCTCCTCCCCAGCCCTCCGAAAAAGAAAAGAATTATGGTAGGTACATTGAGTTAAGATAATTTTTTATATTAATCAGATTTAAATTAATTCATTAAATGATCTCTAAAACCACCAAATGGATGATTACGATCAATTATAAATTACTAAGTTGAAGAATTATGTAAAAGAATTAGTCTAATCGACCAACCCTATTCCCCAAAAAAATTGAACATATAATTCTGTAGTTAAAAAAATATTATAAGTAAATGTCACATAATTTTCAAATACTTACAACATTACACATTAAAATTAATTTTTTCTTTTTTGAGTGCAGAAGAGAGGAAAGTCCACTTTTATTATTCTAATTAGTACTTTCTAAGTAAATTTTATGTTACTAAAAACCTTATTGTTTTTAAAGGAAGACAACCTTATCTTTGCTACGTGTCATTTTCTCCACCTCCGACTTCATAATGGGCGCCTGTCACCTAAGCACTAGAAATAGGCTACGTATGGAACTCGCCAACTAGAACTAATTTCACTTAACACAATCAGCTCTGTAACTCTGTTAGTTTTCAAGTGAAATTAGAAATGGTGAATCAAGAAGGAATCAAGGTTATCTCAGAATGCTTTGTAAGGCCCGAGCATGAAGTGGAAGCAGCTAAAAATCCCTTCTACTTGGGCCCGGTAGATCTCGCCTTCTTATCCATCGACCCGATACAAAAAGGCCTTCTCTTCCCCTTCGACACTAACTATACCCGACCTGAAATTTCTTCCCTTGTAGAGAGGCTCAAGCGCTCTCTCGCCCTTGCCCTTGTCTACTTCTACCCTCTAGCTGGCCGCTTTGAAACAAACAAGTATGAAGGTGAGCATGCTTGCTGGATCTTCCTTGATTGCACCAAGGGTCCCGGAGCACGCCTCATCCATGCTAGTTACGTGGACCTGAGCGTATCCGATATCCTCTCCTCTACTGATGTTCACCCTGCCGTACGATCATTGTTTGATCTTGGTGAGAGGATCGTCAATTATGATGGTCACACTAAGGCTTTGTTGTCTATCCAAGTGACGGAGCTTCTAGATGGGGTGTTCATGGGCTTCTCCATGAACCATAGTGTAGTGGATGGTACCTCCTTCATCCATTTCGTGAGCAGCTTGTCCGAGATATTCAGATCTGGCCCGCAAGGGAATGAAGGCCCTGTTAAGATCTCACGGGTACCGCTTTATAAGATGCATGCCCCCGAAGGATACGGTCCGATTTTCAAGTTACCGCATCTCGAACCCGAGGAGTTTATAATCCGGTATGACCCGGGTCCGTTAAGAGAGAGAATCTTCCACTTCTCACCCGAGTCAATGGCACGGCTCAAAGCTAAGGCCAACGAGGATTGTGGGAGTGGGACCCAAGTGATATCTTCCTTCATGGCTTTATCGAGTTTGGTATGGAGATCCATAACCCGGGCATACAACCCACCGGGCCATAAGAAAACTTGTTGCTTCTTTGCCTTGAATGCCCGACCCAGGCTTAACCCGCCGCTGTCGGATGACTACTTCGGAAATATACTAGACAGAACCAGCGGGGTGTGCAAGGTGGATGAGTTACTTAGCCAAAGTTTGGAGTGGGGAGCTGGGATTCTAAGCCAAGTGGTCAAAAAGCATACACATGAAGCAATTTGTGAGACCCTGAAGATGTTTGCTGAAAACCCAATTGTGGCCCCGCGGGGTGTGGATCACGGCGAATTTTACGGGGCGTCACACTCCGTGGTGATGGGCGGGTCACATAGATTTGATATGTATGGACCCGAGTTTGGGTTGGGTCGGGCAGTGGCTGTTTTGATGGGATACGGAAATAAGGAACATGGAAAGGTGACTGCAAATCCAGGACGTGAAGGACGAGGGAGTGTGGATCTTGAAATTTGCTTAAGGCCTCAAATGATGAGCACTCTCGAAGCCGATGAAGAATTCATGAGTTTTGTTTCTTTGGGTTGAGAAAGTTCCAATTTGGAGTTGATCACCTTTTTGCATTACGAGGGGTTGATTCAAATAAGTTAATTAACGGCTGGGCCGGGTATTTGTACGGAATGACAATTTTGTGGTACTTTTACACTTTGTAGTTAAAACTGTGGCCCAGACAAAGTTGTTAGCGCCTTTGTGTGAATGCAAATTCTAATGTCTTAATTCAAGAAACAAACAACGAAGATTCTAACCCTTTTTCAATTATCATAATTGAAATTAATAAAAGCCGTTGATTTTATTTACAAAATCTCAACTGTTGAAATATTGAAGGGAATCAGTTACTTTTTTTTATACCCACTGTCCAAGTATCTAAGGGAACTGATTATTTTTTTCACAACTACTACCCCTTTTCTCTCTCTATCTCTCTGTCACAAACCGACACTGCTATCTCCTTCTACCTCTTGCCTCATCGATCGCTGGCACTCTGCTTCTGCATATCTCCTCACTAATTTGTTGCCAATGGTGTGGCACCATAGTAGAGAATACCAAGGTGCTCTGAAATCTTCTTTCTTAGATCCATAATATGTGAACTTAAATATCAATCACATGCAAGGAGGACCACAAAGCTCCACATACAGCAACAGACATAGCAAACTTCCTTTTCTTGTATTCATTCTTAGTTTCTCACTATGACATTGACCTCCAAACAAAATACCGAATACATACAATAAGAAAAAACAGCATAATTTATGGGGTTACTACTAAAAAATGAACAAATTCATGAAAGATGCATTCCTGTGCAGAACATCCATCTGCTCATCCCTAGACAGAGCATTCAAGTCTTTCTTGACCTGCTCATGAACGAGGGGCAGAATCATGTTCACCTTTTCATTTTATGAAGATTTTGATGTGGTTTTTTTACCTTTGACAATCATTTCCTGAAGTCACCAAATGTAGATAAATCACAACACAAGAAATTATTGATGCCAAAAATTTCAGACATCAAATTTACACTTTAGTTTTCTGTTATAGAAATTGCCACAGAATTGATGCTCTTGTTGCATTATATCATTAGTATAAACAACGAGCCTGCAGTCGCAAGCTCACCCCTACAGTTGGCTCTTCATCATTGTCATCTTGCTCATTGGTCTGGAGGCCAAAGTCCTCATCCCTCAAAAATTCTGCTCTTTCCTTCTGCAATTTTATCACTTCTTCCTCTTCCTCAGCAGGAGTGTCCTCATCACTTGATTGTAACGGTAAAATATGAGCAGGCACATGAACAACATAGCAAATAAATATTACTTTATTACAAGAAACAAAGCAATCTCTCTCTCTCTTCAAGGAACAGAGCAATCAAAAAATTAGAAGTATACTGAAAAGCAGATGTTGGAGAGAGCGGAGCGGAAAGTCAGAAATGATGATAGTGTATGCTAAGAGTTTGGAGGATTAGCTATGGAGTCAGATTTCTTCACCATCTTCTTGTTTTCCTTTTTTGGAAAAAAAAAATCTGGGACTGTTGTTGAGCCAAACAGAGAAGCAGAGAGAGAAAATGGTAGCAGGGAGAGAGTGGGGCTGGGGAGGGGGGAGCTGTAAGAGATGAAGGGAGATTTACCTGTTGAACCGGTGGAAGGTAATAATTATCAATGGTTGTGCTTTGTGTAAATTTAATCAATGGTTCAGATTTATCAATTATCATAGTTGAAAAAAAATTCAATTATGGTAGAATTTTCAAACAAACTTTAGTTTTTTTTAAAAAATAATAATATAGGATGACGATATATATCTTGTTACAGTATACTTTTTAAGTGTCTGCTCTTAACTAAAAATAAAAATTGATGTTACGCAATTTAAATTCACCAATTTTTTAATAGTTGTATTTAACTGTATATTGTGGGGCTTTAGTACTTATTGGCTGCACCAATAAATACAAATAACATCCTAATTGGATCAATCTTATTTATGAACACGTATTAAAATTATATATGTTAATTTTGTAATATCAAAAATATATGTATAAACATGTGTTCTTACACAATTTTTAAGCAATAACACCATTGACCATACAATTAAATTATTTTTGGAAAAATTGACACCAATAATGTGAGCTATCAGGGGTATTGAAGCAAATAAGATGACCTGAGAAAGTTATAGCTAGCAAGCATTCTAAGTTTTGACGTTATTTTTTGCAAATAATCTAATGTGAGAAAATTTATGCCAGATCACAACCGAGTCAAGTTTGTCCAAACTCTTGCTTGTTTGCTTACAAAAAATAGAGTCAAATGTCAAATTGTTCGCTGTAATTTTCTTAAGTCAGATTATTCATGTTGATACCCCAATAATTCAGATTATCGACGTCAATTTTTTCATTATTTTTTAAATTCAATCCATGATGTTATAATTTTTAAATCAAGATAAGATACTTCTGAAGTGTTGCGTTGTAGCAAAATATTTATTATTTTACTTATATATATGCGTAATGAGTAAAAAAAAAAAAAGGTTGGATTCATCAATAGTATCTTGTTATATATGAATTTCACACACAATTTATCTTTCATGGATAGGATTTGTTTATTGCATTCATTGGTGTCACTTACACATTCTCTAATGCACTACTATTAAAAGCAACTATTAAAGTTGGTAATTTAAGCTTCTCTAATGCACAAATTGAATCAAACTTAGGGTAATAATTTTTTCTTGATTTAAGTCTCCCATCATTATCCATGTATGAAAACCCCATTAACTAGGCCTGCATGATTTAAGGTGTGAGATTGAAAAATTGAATCACAAAACTAACTCGATCTAAAAAAAAGTTGAAATAATAAAATTTTAATATGAAATTTAGTCATAAAATCTAGCAAATGATGTAGATCTTATTCTTAATTAATCATCAAGTCAATATATTTCTTTTACTAATTATCTTCTGTTTTACTTTATTTATTTACAGTATTTTTTTAATCAAGAATAAGCAACATATTCTAGAGGCTATTTGGCCTAGTTTCTAGAAAACTGTTTTTGCTTTTGAAAAGTCGTTCTTCCAAAACCTATGTTTAGCGTAATGTGAAGTGTTTGACCTAATCTATAATTCATTGCTTTTTTTAAATCTGAATTGTTTGGCCTCACTTTTGTAAATTGTTTTTTTATTTCTCCTTATCAATCATAGCTGTCATTTTCCAATCAGTACTTCTTTATCACATTCATTTGTTTATTAGGTCCTGTGATTGATTCAATCAATAATTATCATACGACTAGAAATTTGGGAGAAATGCTTCGTTCAAACCCAAAATTTCATATTTCTCATAACAGCTTCCCCCCAACCAAAAAAAAAAAAAAAGAAACGCTCTCCACAGGAAAATATCAACCCCTAAACTCTTTGTTACGTTATATACAGCAATTGATAATCATTAATGACGATACACTAATTAACTATGAATAAAATCTATAACATAAACCTGAGAGTCGAGAAGTAAATTATTGAGATTATAATAGTGTAATTCTTTGCCTGAATTTCAATCATTTAATTAGAACTCATATTTGGACATTGTTCTTCTTCTGGGAGGTCAAGATCGGCTGATTCAACAATTAGAATGGTCAATTTGGACATAATTATATATATACAACTATTGGATATTAAAAAAATGGTTCAAACAACCTTCAAATCGTGAATTGAGAATCAAATCTCCATCGAGGTGTGCAGCGTAATAATAGGACGGCCATGTGGCGGTTTATTCGATTGGAGATAGTTTAGGTTTGAATGAAGAACAGAAGAAGAGGGAAGATAGAGCCCATTCTACAGGGACGAAGAGGAATTATGTAGTTTCATTTGGGACACTAGTTTGTATCCGTGTTCTCTTACAGATGATTTAAATTTTAAAATATAAATTAGATATAATTAGTTATTAAAAAATTAATAGTCTAAATAATTACTTTGTGGTCACTATATAAGTAGTGAAAAATCATTCTTGCCATAATCTTCTATTTTAATAGCAAAATTAACATGTCTAATCCCTTAAAAGCACATCATGAGGATATTAGGATATGAATTTAAATAGAGGAGATGTTGCAAATTTTAAAAAATACATAATGTATAATAATGATAAAATGATAAAATTATACAATAAAGACACGAATTTAAGAAATGCGATATAAATAATTAAATATATATATAGAACAAAATATTAAGACAGAGTAAAATTAAAATGAAAAAAAGCACAATAACTGATACCCAAAAAGAATAAAACATTAAAGATTTTATTATAAAGTGAACTCTTATCTTCTTAAAATTTGAAACTATTTTTTCCTTATATCTTATTTTTAAAATTGGGAAACATCGATAAAACTATTATCAATATGATCCTTTTTTTAAAAATAAAAAAATGTGATCCTATGTAAAGTTAGGGTTAGGGTGTGGGCTTCAAAGGTTTAAGGTTTACGGTTGGTCTGAAGACTTATACTTTGTAGGTTCGAAGCTATTGTTTTGGGTTTAGTGTTTGACGTGTTCTTTGATTTAAGATTAACATGTTTATCGATGTTTTAAACTGCTCATCTGACATATAGTTTAATACTTACACGAGGTTTAAATATAAGATAAGCACTTGAATAATTAGTCCTCTGCAACATAGGGGACCAGAACTTATGCCCTGAAATTTCTAAAATCCTAGTATTAGAAATTCCAAAAGCTTTTTCTCTCTATGTAATGCAATTTTATTGATCAATAATGCAAGTGCATACATTTTATGTAATCTTTATATAATATATTTTAGTTATTTTTTATTCTAAAACTTAATGAATAAGTACTATAGATAACTATTATTTTCTGTTCAAGAAATAAAATGTAACGACCCGACCATAATATTCATATTAATTACATTAAATCACAAGTTGGGCCCCGCATTTTCATCTAGCAATTTTTCATTTCAAAGCAGCATTTCCTACACACATATATATACATTTTATACCATTGCAGGTTGAATTGGTAGAATAGCCTCGAAATAAATTTTGATTACTCTTAAAATAATTCATCAACATTCTAAATGTGTTTTTCAAAATTTTACATCTCAAAAAAAAAAAGTCAACGCCTGTCAAAGTCAGTTTGACTGGTCAAACCGACTTTGACCGGCCAAAGTCGGTCAAGAAAAAAAAAATCTTAGATTTTTTTTACTTTTTTCATATATATATATGTATGAGAGGGGGGGCTCTCATCTCACTCACACACACGGCGGGGAGGGGGGAAGAAGAGAGGGGAGAGAGAGAGAGAGAGAGAGAGAGAAGGAGGAAGAGAGAGAAAGGGAGAGAAAAAGGAGAAGGAGGCGGAATCTCAGTATTGTGATACCAGTATTGAACCAAATGAGAGTCCACTAACCTTTGCACAATTGATAATAAGCCCCTTGTCAGATATTACTGCCTAAGTTAGCATCCTTCTTGACCTCTTTGGCTACCACCTACAACTAGCTACCCCCTTATTATCCAATACCATATTTTAACCCCTTTTTATCAAGTTTTGCAAACTATTGTTGTAGCAATGCTTCATTATCTATCCCCTCCTCTATTGAATTTTCTCAAGACCGATTACCTTTGCTCAGCTTAATTGCTAAGACCATTCATTCAATGTTAACGTAATCTTTTCTTTCCCCTTAACCTTCAATCATCACATGGATAACTACGCTCCTACCATTCTGGTTTTGGATTAATGCACAAAGCTTTGAGTCCTATGTGATCAAGGATTGCAAGTCTTTCATTCTTATTGCTCTTATTATTCAAATTGTTTACACTTATCACTTGTTTTCACTCCATCTACATCACAGTCATAATTTCATTATTCATCGTCTTTCAAATCTGCCAACTGTTCTTGTCATTAAAAACCTTACATCGACAATATTTCCAGATGCATTTAGCCATTAATCTACTTCATTCTTAATCATCTTGATTTTTGTACTAGTACCGTTTCCTTGCCATTCCACCCCTCGCCCCGAACATCTGCTCAACAGATCTTGCTGGATATACGAAATCTTACTGATTCATTTGTCTCATGCATTAATGATGTTGTTCCGATCGGTTCTTATATTTGATTTAATTGCTCCGTCCGTAACCTTTGCTTTTACTAATAACACCTGGCCCTTCCTTAATTTCATACTCCTAGAAAATTTGGGCCTCTTTAAAGGTGTGTATACCTATTTTCGGCATTATTTGCTTTGTCCTGGCAACTTGTTGTTTACCATTGAACCCATCCTGGCTCAATTTTAAGCGGATGTCGGCATTCCCTTACTTTTGACTCTATCTTTCTCTTCTTCGTTACATCAAGGATATAATTATCCGTATTTCACCTTTTTCGATTTAATTGGGGATGTATATATATATATATATATATATATATATATATATATATATATATATATATATATATATATGCATATTTCAGGACCCCACCAATTTCCTTGCTTTCCTTCCAACACGTCGCCACTACTACTCACTAATTAGCTAAGCAGTATGCCTATTGGGGGCATAGAATACCATTTTGTTTACCCGAAAATGATAGTATCCTGGCTATATCAACCCCAACACACCTAGGTTAGGGATGAAAGGAAGAGCCTAGCAGACTTTGAAATTGTTAAACCACATACATCACCTCGTCACCTCCTAAGACAATAAATTATGCCTCCCCAACACCTTCTTAAACACAAGCACCTGATGAGCTAGGTTATGTTGGCTAAGCATGAGCACAATTACGTTCATATGTTTAAGTGAAGGAGCATAGACATGCTTAATTCGTCGTTCCAAATATGATTCACAGAGCTGTTCAAACGCATAATCCGGTCAAACAGACAAGTATTGATTCGAGGTTACATTTAAGCCCATTCATGCCATCCCAACTTAACTATTCATCCCTTTCAAGCTTAACATGAATCAAAACTTTAGTTAGACATAAACGATTCATTCCGAAGTCTACAACAATCATGGGACAACTAAGCTTGTTTTATTGCGCCTATCTCATGCTCTACCCATTCACATCCAAATTCGTTTAGTGACTTATTCAAGCTAATGGCGGTTAAACGAGCACCTTATTGGATACTCTAATCCTTTATTATCCCATTTTATATCCCGATAGCTCCACTAAGTTTACTTTAAGCAACCTTAAACACCTACCCACTACCTCAAATACCTCCATGACATTGAAACAATTATCCCGTACATGTAGGTCACCTCATTTTACTCCAAAACTCATTGACACTTAATTAAAGCTTCAATTTGGCGATAGCCCCACTCCATTAAGTCTATGGCCACAATCACACAACCAGCATGTAGCCTACAATTTTATCCAAATGTCCATTCAACTTGATCTTAACATCATCAAACTAGCATAATGAAACCGAGCCTTAATCTCCAAACCCTAATGACCATTCATAACCAGGCATATACATTTAATTTTCATCACTTACTGATTTCATTTCATCATTCATTAAAGTGAGCCTCAAGCAGTATATCATCATTCCCAAGCTAAAATCATTTTTTTCCAAATTCTCACTCACCACACTACTCCAAATCTCTCAATCCACAATTTGCCTGAGAATTAATGCGGAAGTGCGGTTAATCTTTTGATTATTGTGAGCTATTGGGTTTGACAACATTGTAACAATTTTTCTGAAGAATATACATATTATCGGAAAATGGTGGTAAAAAGTCGTGAATTTGGAGGTACGCTTTGTAAGCGATAAATTCCAAGCATGTATTTTCTGACTTATGGATTTTGATTAAGATGTTATGTTTGATGAAATGTGATTATATGAGTTACAATAGTGACTGCCATTATGTTATCTTATTGTCATAGCATAAGTGATACAAGAGTTGATGCCGAGATATAGTTAAGCTTCTTTTATAGAAAGCCTGAAGCATAATTTTGGACCGACAAAGGAGCCGGTAATGATATTAAAAATATTAATAATAATTCGGTCGGATGAACATGGCCATATTTCAAGTTATGCAATGGAAAAAATAACATTAATAACAATGATAGGTAACGGGCGTATACCAATTATTGGAATAAGGTAATGACAACGCCGTTACCCCATTACATGATTATCACGTTCATTAAACAAGAGTTTGTAGTATAACGGACAGGAATTTAAATTAGCTATTAAACCAAGATGTTCAAGGGCAGGGATGACAGCAAAACAAAATAAAGTCAAGTCAATTACTTTTATATGTTAATAATCAGCACATAGCTCAAGGGATTCAAATTATCTATTCAACTAAAGAATCCCAACAAATTTCATAACCTTGTACTAATCAAAAGAGAATCACATATGTAAAACAGGAACGAGGTCACATCTGCTGCTTCAAGCTGTCAATGCACATTTTTCAATGCATGTTTTGATTACAAAGGAGAAAGAATCTCAAAGATCAGGTACGTACATTGCCTGTGCTCTTCAAAAACTCACAGTGTTCTCAACAATGCAAAATTAATATAAAATTCATTTAATGAATCAATTTCTCAATGTTTTGTCACATAAACAAGTGGCCCCGTCAATCATCATCAGGGCTTATGCCCAACAATTATCAAGGCTTATGCCGACCAATATACCCGCGCGCGGCGTCAACTCAAGCTTCTCGATCGGCCTGGGGGGTGAACACCCAAAGTATGATCATTTCAAGATGTACATCGACCAAGGGGTCCACTTTCAGATAACAATCAGCAGATCCATTTTACTTACGCATTCTCTCTCTCCTGTTTGTAAAGCAAAAATGGTTTGAAGTGCGGCCGGCCCAACTCATTTACCACAACTTATTTTACCGCATAGGAATGTACGTGATGAGTTTCGGCTCATCATTCGCATGTCTTCATATTTTCTGTTTTAGGAATGGGAAGAAGGGAACAGTAATTCTCCGCAATTCTCCTGAGAAACCAGAAAGCCGCTAAAACAAGGGACATCTACTGATTACTAGCCAGTCAGCGCTTACAGTGATGATATGTGAGTAACTGAGAGGTTACGATTGCCATTTCTTTGAAATCTGAGGACAATAATACTTCGCATTAGTACCTCAAAGTTGCCACATGAGGAACAAATAATATGAAGAGACAAATACTTGTCTAAGGTAATTTCAGTTATTTACTAAATTAGATAGCCTTGTTCCAACCTAAAACGGTGGTAACGCCTCCCTGCAAAACAAAAGTCTTCTTCCGCAGATTAATAAATTCATGGTTAAGCTGAGATAAGCAGCATTAGCCTTTGGGGGCGTTACACTTATGATATCAGAGCCCATGTTTAACATCACTGTGAGCGATAAGGATGCCTATGAGGTAGGCTGGATCAGTGAGACGAATGTGTGACCAGGAATTCATATGTATACGTGTATCATGGGGATGTTTTAGAAAACATTTACCTAGCCTGAATCTTTTGATAATAAGATCAATGGTATAGTTACATAATTCTTTAGGGGTTTTATCACTAGTAAACTAGAGCAAGGATGCATTTAGTCAACTTCTTGGTGATGTATGTAGTCCAGAAAAGTAAGCTAAGCTCATTGCAAATCTTGTGGAATCTTGGGTCGCTTATTTGTCATCAGGAGACTTTCAACCTAGAGAATTGGTTTTATTATGATGTAATGAACGCATAACGTTTGGGTATCGTAAGGTTTCAACTATTGCAAGAAGGTAAAGTTTGCAAACGCTTGTATGATCTAATGCAGTATTGAATTATATTATACATGTGAGACGGGAGGAATGTACCTTGCAGCGATATTCATAGGTTGGATTATTAGGAAATATCCATCGCAAAGTTGTAGAAATGGAAATGCAGAGGGCCTAACGCAGTGTCATGAATGCTTTACAATAATTATAAGGAGTCCTGTTGGGCAATTCAATAGCTTATGTGGTGTAAATTGATCTTACATTGATTGTATAGGTCAAGATAAGATGTCACACAAAGAATGCGTTGTTGTTAAGGTGCATGTGGAGTATGTGAAGCTATGTAGGCTACCGACTGCTAGGTGCAGACAAATCATTATACCTTAGAAGCGTGGTTAGCAGTAACAAAGGCAGAAGGATACGAGTGATATTCATATCTGGAATGTTAGGGGATGTTTTGAAATCTGGGTCAACAACCCAGATCATATAAACAAGTAAGCCTCAACTTGGGCAATATAGACATAGGAAACATCGGGAATGCGTGGGGAGAACTCCTTCCGAGATTCCCAATTCTATACTGTTATATGAGATAAATCAAAATCTACAGGTACCTAGAGATTATCATGGATGAATTTTAGGTGGCATATCTCAGAAGACTCTTGAAAACAACTAAGGTTTGAAGTTGCTCATGATCATGCAGGTTTAGGGTGTAATGATGAGATTTTGTGATCTTTGACATTGGTAATGAATATCAAGATGTGTACGCCAATCCACATGAGTTCAAGAGTGATTTTAGTGAATGGTTATGTGAAGAAAAGTTTGCAAATATGTGGTTATTGTACTGTCATTAGACCTGAAACATGGGTCACTTTGGGAGAAAATTGGTATCAATTGGCATATCAAAAATTCATGCTTTTTGGTTTAATGATAGCTTGAGGAGTTATCTTTCAATAAGCTCTGGAATTACTCAATTTTGAGTTGTGTACACAAAGTTATGGCCACTTTACTGAAGATTGCGCAGAATACATCGAAATTGGGATTGTGCACGTCTGTGTTCTATCCTAATTTTAGGAACCTTACTATATGAATCATGCTTTGTGTCCTCAATAAAAGTTTTAGTGGACATTATGATCCTTTCATATTAAGGTTTTACATCTTCTTTGCAGATCGAGAATGAAAGATATGGATTTTCTAATGCAGGCCATCAAGCAGCACCCATTTGGAGATATTTTCAGAAATTTCTATCGGTATTACACAAAAAAAAAAAAAAATTTACAAAGTCTAGTGAGGTCAACAAGTTTGATTATGTACAGAAGCTTACTTAGGTTGACAGCTGAAGTTCAATAAGTATTAAGAGATTCTAAGTAGACGGTATCAATAATGTCTCTTATTATGGGTTAGGTCATGGGTGTTGAGGGGCTCAGCAATACTCATTAGATTGAGCGAACTAATTTAAGGGGGGAAGATTATGCCTTGTGGAGCATCAGGTAATTTGATAAGCAAGCTTTTGGGATTAACAAGGATCAGGAAAAGACGATCATCTACGAAAGTGAAACCGTAGGGAAGAGGAAGAGGCTTGAGGATATGCCAAATATATCGATGAGTTTGTTGTTTTTGAATGTGGAAGCATAATCATTGGACCTTATTGCCAAGAGTAAATAAGATTTTGGGAGACAAGTAATCATTGGAGAAGCATAACAAGTACAATGATTATTGGAATTGAACTTTGGGGACCATTGACGCATTATAGAATATGTCGGTAAGAAATTGAAAAGGTGAATTAAGCATACATATATCTATCTGTTGCATGGCCTTTATGGAGGTATTACAAGTGATTCTATGAGGATGAGATGTCAAACTTCAAAAAGCATTATTGTAACATAACATCACGTTCAAACAACAACGGATTGTGGAATATTAAAATCCATGAGATAACTGTGTATCGATTGAAATCCAGGCACCTTTCCTTTGATCTTCTCAAATCCTCAAAACCTTATCAGCATGAATCTCAGTATTGTGATACCAGTATTGAACCAAATGGGAGTCCACTAACCTTTGCACAATTGATAATAAGCCCCTTGTCAGATATTACTGCCTAAGTTAGCATCCTTCTCAACCTCTTTGGCTACCACCTACAACTAGCTACCCCCTTATTATCCAATACCATATTTTAACCCCTTTTTATCAAGTTTTGCAAACTATTGTTGTAGCAATGCTTCATTATCTATCCCCTCCTCTATTGAATTTTCTCAAGACCGATTACCTTTGCTCAGCTTAATTGCTAAGACCATTCATTCAATGTTAACGTAATCTTTTCTTTCCCCTTAACCTTCAATCATCACATGGATAACTACGCTCCTACCATTCTGGTTTTGGATTAATGCACAAAGCTTTGAGTCCTATGTGATCAAGGATTGAAAGTCTTTCATTCTTATTACTCTTATTATTCAAATTGTTTACACTTATCACTTGTTTTCACTCCATCTACATCATAGTCATAATTTCATTATTCATCGTCTTCCAAATCTGCCAAATGTTCCTGTCATTAAAAACCTTACATCGATAATATTTCCAGATGCATTTAGCCATTAATCTACTTCATTCTTAATCATCTTAATTTTTGTACTAGTACCGTTTCCTTGCCATTCCACCCCTCGACCCCGAACATCTGCTCAACAGATCTTGCTGGATATACGAAATCTTATTGATTCATTTGTCTCCTGCATTAATGATGTTGTTCCAATCGGTTCTTATATTTGATTTAATTGCTCCGTCCGTAACCTTTGCTTTTACTAATAACACCTGGCCCTTCCTTAATTTCATACTCCTAGAAAATTTGGGGCTCTTTAAAGGTGTGTGTACCTATTTTCGGCATTATTTGCTTTGTCCTGGCAACTTATTGTTTACCATTGAACCCATTCTGGCTCAATTTTAAGCGGATGTCGGCATTCCCTTACTTTTGACTCTATCTTTCTCTTCTTCGTTCCATCAAGGATATAATTATCCGTATTTCATCTTTTTCGATTTAATTGGGGATGTAATATATATATATATATATATTATATATATATTATATATATTATATATAATATATATATATATATATATATATATATATATATATATATATATATATATATATATATATATATGCATATTTCAGGACCCCACCAATTTCCTTGCTTCCCTTCCAACACGTCGCCACTACTACTCACTAATTAGCTAAGCAGTATGCCTATTGGGGGCATAGAATACCATTTTGTTTACCCGAAAATGATAGTATCCTAGCTATATGAACCCCAACACACCTAGGTTAGGGATCAAAGGAAGAGCCTAACAGACTTTGGAATTGTTAAACCACATACATCATCTCGTCACCTCCTAAGACGATAAATTATGCCTCCCCAACACCTTCTTAAACACAAGCACCTGATGAGCTAGGTTATGTTCGCTAAGCATGAGCACAATTACGTTCATATGTTTAAGTGAAGGAGCATAGACATGCTTAATTCGTCGTTCCAAATATGATTCACAGAGCTGTTCAAACGCATAATCCGGTCAAACAGACAAGTATCGATTCGAGGTTACATTTAAGCCTATTCATGCCGTCCCAACTTAACTATTCATCCCTTTCAAGCTTAACATGAATCAAAACTTTAGTTAGACATAAACGATTCATTCCGAAGTCTACAACAATCATGGGACAACTAAGCTTGTTTTATTGCGCCTATCTCATGCTCTATCCATTCACATCCAAATTCGTTTAGTGACTTATTCAAGCTAATGGTGGTGAAACGAGCACCTTATTGGATACTCCAATCCTTTATTATCCCATTTCATATCTCGATAGCTCCACTAAGTTTACTTTAAGTAACCTCAAACACCTACCCACTACCTCAAATACCTCCATGACATTGAAACAATTACCCCGTACATGTGGGTCACCTCATTTTACTCTGAAACTCATTGGCACTTAATTAAAGCTTCAATTTGGCGATAGCCCCACTCCATCAAGTCTATGGCCACAATCACACAACCAGCACGTAGCCTACAATTTTATCCAAATGTCCATTCAACTTGATCTTAATATCATCAAACTAGCATAATGAAACCGAGCCTTAATCTCCAAACCCTAATGACCATTCATAACCAGGCATATACATTCAATTTTCATCACTTATTGATTTTATTTCATCATTCATTAAAGTGAGCCTCAAGCAGTAAATCATCATTCCCAAGCTAAAATCATTTTTTTCCAAATTCTCACTTACCACAGTACTCCAAATCTCTCAATCCACAATTTGCCTGAGAATTAATGCGGAAGTGCGGTTGATCTTTTGATTATTGTGAGCTATTGAGTTTGACAACATTGTAACAATTTTTCTGAAGAATATACATATTATCGGGAAATGGTGGTAAAAAGTCGTGAATTTGGAGGTACGCTTTGTAAGTGATAAATTCCAAGCATGTATTTTCTGACTTATGGATTTTGATTAAGATGTTATGTTTGATGAAATGTGATTATATGAGTTATAGTAGTGACTGCCATTATGTTATCTTATTGTCATAGCATAAGTGATACAAGAGTTGATGCCGAGATATAGTTTAGCCTCTTTTATAGAAAGCCTGAAGCATAATTTTGGACCGACGGAGGAGCCGATTATGATATTAAAAATATTAATAATAATTCGGTCGGATGAACATGGCCATAGTTCAAGTTATACAATGGCAAAAATAACATTAATAACAATGATACGTAACGGGCGTATACCAATTATTGGAATAAGGTAATGACAACGCCGTTACCCCATTACATGATTATCACGTTCATTAAGCAAGAGTTTGTAGTATAACGGACAGAAATTTAAATTAGCTATTAAACCAAGATGTTCAAGGGCAGGGATGATAGCAAAACAAAATAAAGTCGAGTCAATTACTTTTATATGTTAATAATCAGCACATAGCTCAAGAGATTCAAATTATCTATCCAACTAAAGAATCCCAACAAATTTCATAACCTTGCACTAATCAAAAGAGAATCACGTATGTAAAACAAGAACGAGGTTACATCTGCCACTTCAAGCTGCCAATGCACATTTTCCAATGCACGTTTTGATTACAGAGGAGAGAGAATCTCAAAGATCAGGTACGTACATTGCCTGTGCTCTTCAAAAACTCCCAGTGTTCTCAGCAATGTAAAATTAATATAAGATTCATTTAATGAATCAATTTCTCAATATTTTGTCACATAAACAAGTGGCCCCGCCAATCATCATCAGGGCTTATGCCCAACAATTATCAAGGTTTATGCCGACCAATATACCCGCGCACGGCGTCAACTCAGGCTTCTCGATCGGCCTGGGGGGTGAGCACCCAAAGTGTGATCGTTTCAAGATGTACATCGACCAAGGGGTCCACTTTCAGATAACAATCAGCAGATCTATTTTACTTACGCATTCTCTCCCTCCTGTTTGTAAAGCAAAAATGGTTTGAAATGCGGCCGGTCCAACTCATTTACCACAACTTATTTTACCGCATAGGAATGTACGTACTGAGCTTCGTCTCATCATTCGCATGTCTTCATATTTTCTGTTTTAGGAATGGGAAGAAGGGAACAGTAATTCTCCGCAATTCTCCTGAGAAACCAGAAAGCCGCTAAAACAAGGGACATCTACTGATTACTAGCCAGTTAGCGCTTACAGTGATGATAGGTGAGTAACTGAGAGGCTACGATTGCCATTTCTTTGAAATCTGAGGACAATAATACTTTGCATTAGTACCTCAAAGTTACCACATGAGGAACAAATAGTATGAAGAGACAAATACTTGTCTGAGGTAATTTCAGTTATTTACTAAATTAGACAGCCTTGTTCCAACCTGGAACGGCGGTAACGCCTCCCTGCAAAACAAAAGTCTTCTACCGCAGATTAATAAATTCAGGGTTAAGCTAAGATAAGCAGCATTAGCTTTTGGGGGCGTTACATAAAATATTTTAAAACTATCTCCTTTTCCTTTTTTCGTACGAAAAAATGTTATATTATTGTCAAAAAAAGAAACTATGAGTTGCATATTGACAGTAACTCATATCTTGCATTACCAATAATTAATCTTAATATTTAAATATTAAAACTAATTAAAATCATCATCTAGAATATAAAAGTGAATTCCAAACAAATAAAATATATCTTCTAAGTTTTACTATACATACTACTTATAAATTATCTTATTTTTTATTTTTAGGATTCACAAATAAGTTAAAAATGTAGCTAAATTTTTCTACCCTCTACAAAATAATTTTAATGTAGTTACTTATTCTTTTTAGGAACGAACTTCAATAGTCTCTTTTCAATACATGTATAAAAATTGACGTTAACATTTTCAATGTTGAATATGATTTGTTTTCTATAATTTTGTCTTTAAAAAATACTCATTTCTAAAAATGTTAACATTTTTATAAAATATTTGCAAAGCAACCTTCTACAATTACCAACTTTATAGAAAGATAGTAAATTCTGACATGTTAGTAAATAAAGTTATGCAATTTAATTTATAGAAAGAGAAGGAACACAAATGTGGAATATAATGGATAAAGAAGACCCAAGAAAATACATCGATTAATAAAATACAATGAAAAGAATAACAAACTCAAAAGGAGTAATAAACATACCCATTTAAAAGGCAAGGCTTACCAAATAATAAATTTCCATGCGGTGGCCGTAGTAATGCGTGCGAAGATGGCTTAAAAATCCAAAAAGTACTAAATGCATCCAAGGAAGAAATGAAAAGCCCAAATTCACATAATTAAACAAAGAAAATAAGATTTAAGATAAGAATCACAAACTAAAAGGATCGAGCATTATACCACTAACATGCATGCATGATTAGCCTACCAATAAGATGATCAAAATGAATGCAGACAGACTTGATTGGAGAGAGTATTTATAGAAATAGTGGGAATTAGGGGAAGAAAATATGATATCTAATGTAGGAGAGTGGAGACTTCTACAGTATATCTCTTATTTAAAGTTTAATACCGTATAGTGCCGATTAATATATGACTTTGAGAGGAGAAAGAAGCCGACAGTCATCAAATGAGGAAAAATTCAATTGTTTTTTTTTTAGGGGGATAGAAAGTTCAGTTTTTGATAGGATATGGTAGTTTTTGATAGGATAGGGTGGTTAGCGGTAACTCAAAATTTTAATTTTAATTTAGAAATATAAAATGAATCTAATGAATAAGATCAAATTTGTATATTGCACCAATGGTTAAGAATTCCGATTGTTTGAGATTTTAGAATTGGAGGAGAGAAGCTCTCTCAACCCCCAACATCTTTACATTTATGTTATAAAGATTTTAATTTGGTCTAATCAAAAAGTTCCATTAAACTCCCTGGTCGCTAGACGAGAAGTTGTAAGACCATTCTCAATGGTGAGTCAATTTTTTGGCTCACCACCTTTGCCACATTAGCTTGTGAATTAATTTTTTGGCTCACAAATCCTCCATCTCTTCAATGCAAGACTCACAACCTTGGCTCACTAAATAAAATAATACCCATGGATTCACTCTATAACACACAACTTCTTTTTAAAATCAAAAAAGAAAAAACCAATAAAAATTAAAAAAATAAAAAGCAAGAAAAATAGGCCCGAGCCAGCTCGTGGGGCTCGCGGCCAGCCTCACGAGCTGCAAGTGGCGCGAGCCACTTAGTGCGGCTCCGGAGAGGGGCGAGCCCTCGCTGGACGAGCTCTAAATAGAAAGCACCATATTGGTGTTTCATTTTTACTAAATCAGCTTTTTAAAAATGGTTTTGAGTTTTTTTTTTTAGTGTGTTTTAGATTATTCATTTCACTAGAATCGAACTATTACTGGTTCAATAAGAGATGGAGTTTTTTCATCATAAATTTTTCTTCATTTATAAAATTCAAACCCGATCACATGTTCGTACAAATTTAAAATTTGAAAAAGCAAGTGTGTTGGCCAAGTTTCTGTTTTAGACCTCCAGCAACAAATTCTGGCCAAACACCCTCGCAAGTAACTCTTAGTTCACAGATGCTCCCCATAAGCACATTGTATATATAATAATATAATTTCACTGTAAACAATTGATTTAGAACAATAATTGTGGGTTGAGGTTTAGGTGGCTGAAATAACCCTAGTTAGTAGAGGTCCCCGGTCTAAAAGTCTCCCTACAAGTCACAATGACAAGTGACAACCCCCGGCCCACCATCCAATTTGTGAGCCGGACGACAGCCAACAAAGCACAGTTACTGAAAACGAAATGAAATTTGGTATATCGGTTTATGCATTATTGAGAGTGGCCAGATTGAAATAGTACGATAGCCATCCAATTCTTCAAGGAACACAGTTAACCCTAATCATCCCTCTCCCGCCACTCTTGTCTTCAGCAATTTTCGTCACCCCTTGCACCAATTGAAGACATACAGCCTTGCGCGGGGTACTGTCCTGTTAGCAAAATGCCAAGATTCTATCCATTTTTTTAAATATTTTGTTAATGTATATAAGTTTGATTTGAAACGGTTTTAATTAAGATTTATTATGAGATAAATGCTTAAATTTATGATTATTTTTAGCACATTTAAGGACAACTAATAACTTGTTTACCAGCAATTTTGGTAAAAAATCAGTGTAATATAAATGACCAATTACTTATCCCTGAACTTTTAATCCAAGAAATTCGTTTCACGACAATTCTTATGCGTGAAGAGTTTGTAGTATACAAACCCTGTATTCAATAAAATTGATTATAGTAATAACTTCAATGTGGATTATGCTTTTTATATGATTTAAGAAATTTCATATATAAACAGTCTTAAACAACTTTACAAGCACTCATACAAATATAGAAATCAATTGATTTTACAAAACCCACCTTAGAAAAACTTTCAAAAAGTATTTTTTTCTAACAAATGTTACAAATTTGATTATATTTGATAAAAAAATCATGATTTTTCTAACAAAATTTTTAAAATAGATAACAGTATTTCTTAACCGGCCATGTTCTCCACTGTGGCTCCTTGGTCCTTGACCAGACAAGGTCACGGCTGCCTCCTTTTAGTTCAAAACCACAAAGATAAAGAGGAGCCAGTTTTATCTTTGCCACCTCCTCTCTCACATAACTCAAAAATCCACCTAGACGATACAAATACACTCTGTAAGGCCGGATCGGAGCTCACCCAAGAACCCACTTTCAACCAATATTTAACCCGACCTCTTCAAAAATTTGTTACAATAATCTCTTTGTTTAACAAGTGAAATGGTGAATCAAGAAGGAACCAGCAAAGTGATCTCAGAATGCTTTGTTAGACCTGAGCACGAAGTCGAAGCAGCCGAACGGCCCTACCACTTGGGCCCGGTCGACCTAGCCATGTTATCCATCGACCCCATTCAAAAGGGACTCCTCTTCCCATTTGAAACCGACTCAACCCGACCCGAAATCGAACTGCTCATCGAGAGGCTCAAACGCTCTCTCTCCATCGCCCTCGTCCATTTCTACCCTCTGGCGGGTCGTTTTGAAACAATCAAGTACGAAGAGGAGCACGCTTGCTTCATATTCCTTGATTGCGCCAAGGGTCCCGGAGCAGGATTCATCCATGCTAGTGTGGACCTCACTGTTTCGGATATTCTCTCATCCACTGATGTGCACCCAGCCGTCCGATCGTTTTTTGATCTTGGTGAGAAGATGGCCAATTATGATGGACACACCAAGCCTCTTTTATCAATCCAAGTGACCGAGCTTCTAGACGGTGTGTTCATTGGGTTCACCATGAACCACAGTGTAGTGGATGGCACCTCCTTTATCCATTTCGTTAGCACCTTATCCGAGATATTCAGGTCCGAAGGAGAAGGGGGTGAAAACCCGACCCAAATATCCCGTGTACCGCTTTACAAGATGTATGCTCCTGAGGGGTACGGTCCGATTTTCAAGTTGCCCTATCTTGAACCCGAGGAGTTTATAATCAGGTATGACCCGGGTCCATTAAGAGAGAGAAGCTTTCACTTCTCGCCTGACTCAATGGCAAGGCTCAAAGCGAAGGCTAATGAGGAATGTGGCACTGAGACCCAAGTCATATCTTCCTTCATGGCCTTATCAGGTTTAGTGTGGAAATCCATAACCCTGGCCCGTAACCCACCGGCCCATGAGAACACCGCATGCTCACTTTTGTTGAATGCCCGGCCCAGACTTGAGCCGCCTCTATCGGAGAATTATTTCGGCAATTTTCTGGGACAAGTGAGGGGGGTGTGCAAGGTGGAAGAGTTATTGGGTCAAAGTTTGGGCTGGGCAGCAGGGATTTTGGGGCAAGAGTTAAAAAGGAACACCCATGAAGTGATTATGGACCTTATAAAGACACTGTCCGAGCGGCCTATTGTGGTCCCACCGGGTTTGGAGCGGGCCGATGTATACGGGGCGGCAAACAGCGTGGTGATAGGCGGGTCGCACAGGTTTGATATGTACGGGCCTGAATTTGGATTGGGTCGGGCCGTAGCTGCTCGGATGGGGTATGCGAACAAGGATAATGGAAAGGTGACGGCGAATCCAGGACGTGAAGGAGGTGGGAGTGTGGATTTAGAAATATGTCTGAGGCCTGAGATAATGAAGGCCCTTGAAGAGGATGAGGAGTTCATGAGTTTTGTTACTGTGGTCTGAGAAAGCGTCAGGTTTCTTGTACTGGTCCAAATTGATATGTAAGACAAGTTATTAATCATTAATTGAGTTCTTGGAGGGTTTGTGCTTTGAAGGCCGAGGGCCTATGGCTGTATCTCTTTTCTAGTCATTGTGATTTGGGACGAAATGTTGGGAGGGGTCATTGCCTCATTGGGCCAATATTCAACTAAATAATCCCGTCCATTAACGAACACTCAAGTTCAATGTATCTGTTAAACAACCAAGGGATTGTGATGTAGTAGTAACTCACTTTGTCCCTTAACTAATTGATTAGGGATTTAATTTTTGATATTTGGTAATGGAGAGCAATTCTTGGCCAGCCCTTTACTCTTAAGTGGAGCTCGTGGGGTGAGGAGATTAGTCATTGGTAAATGACTTTGCTTTTTTTTTGGGGGGGAGGTTTGAGTGGATGTGAGGAGATTAGTCATTAGTAGCTATTTATATGTCGAGGGATATTGGAAATTAAAATACATCCTTTTTAAACATCCAGTACACATACGTGTTTTCTACTTGTACCATGTGCGAAATCGCTAGCAAACTTTAATTTGGCAGTCGACAGTATAACGACATGTCTAATTAATTGTATGAAAGATCAATTTCCAAACTTTAAGGGAGTAATATGAGCAACAAGCAGGAGGGTACGTACCATGTGATATGTCATGGCCTTTCCCCCACTTCAGAAGAAGGTCAGAAGCATCTGATTATGCATTCAACTCTTAGTGACTGTATATATATTGGGGGGGGGGGAGAGGGCATTCTTGACAACCATGATCCTTTTCGACACAAGGGATGGTTCCATAAATTAAAATGAAAGGAACTAAGCACATTAAAAATGAAAAAAGTCTAAATCTATATTCATTGCTTAGACAAATGCAAAGCAAATTGGATAATTATTTGAAATAAATGGGTCCTTGAGTGTCTCCTACATGCTCAGTCCTCTGTGACTGTCACCAAAACTTAGCCTAAAAAACAGTAGGCATGCAAATGCCCTATTTCACAACCATTATATAGACAGTCATCAACTTATCATTCTTTATACTCAAAAACTCCTCCAATTAGCACTTCTTTTGGCTAGTGAACTGAAGTTTCCCATTATTAAGCTAGCATTGAGAAAAATTTATACATAGACGATGGGTATCCAACTGATGGAGAAGGTTCAACCCAAGAAGATACTTCAGAGAACCTTGTCGAACATAAGACGATCGTCAGTGGTAGTACTCTCACCAGATATACCAAAGGGTCATGTCGCGGTTTATGTAGGACAAACGTTCAAGAAGCGGTATGTGATTCCGATATCATACTTGAACCACACTTTGTTTCAACATGTGCTCCATGTTGTGGAGGAAGAGTTCGGGTTCGACCATCCCATGGGCGGTCTTACCATTCCTTGCAGTGAGGACTAGTACTTCTGCAGTCTCATCTCTCTCATTAGGTCTTCCTCACAGAATTGGTTCTGCCAGCTAGTCTTTAATATTAGCCCGAATTTCTTAAGATTTAACTCCTCAATTTTTGTGATTGGTTAAATGTAAATTTTGTAACATTAACTCCCCGATTGATTATACTGTGACGGATTAAGGCTTCAACTTTCAACTATAAGGCGGCTATCTTTACTTATCAATTATTTAATCTTCAAAATTCAACTTTAAATGGAACGAATATAGGCTGGTAAATGTCTACATTATGTAGAAGCCCAATTATTGATCAAGTCTATCCTAAGATCTAAATATAAGTTCTTCAAAAGGAGCTCTCGAGGTCATGATCTTATCTTAATGTTTGGAAATGAATGTATATATGGATATAGATGATATGTCTAGACAATTAATCAGGCATATATATCTTGACTCGATCATTTCTCTATTTCTAAATGACTAAAGTTGATGCAATTCCTGAAATCGCAGGGAGACAGAGTTGGTAATGAGTTGGGGTTGGGTTGTTTCAACATTCTTCAACTCCATAAGCTCCTGTCCCCGTACCTAACACAACACCGTTGCTTTAGCAAACTTTAAATATCGACCTTCGCTACAAATGGGCTACAGTAATATAGAATATAAATCCAATGAAACAAAAAAAAAATTCAATTAATTACCCTGGTGTTGCATATATAGATGTAATCAAAGCAAGGAGAAAACATGCAGGAATTTGGCTTGTCAATTATATGTCTGCGTGCGTCAGAAATGTATATGTTGGAGCTTCAGATCAATCATCTTTGCGGACAAGTGGGAAGTTGCCATAATATTCTACATATCCCAGAATTCCATATATATGTCTTAGCAAATCAGCAAATGTGCAGTATAAATAAACAGATTAATTTGTAACAGCTCAGTTCATTGTATAGTGCAAGGATTTGGCAAAGGAGTATTACATCATGCATATGTTGCTTATGTTATGCGTGAAAACAGCAGGAAGAAATTACTATTCTATGTAGGAAGCTTAAGAACATTCATGACATATATGTACGTATATCGTTGCCAAGTGATAATTTAACTGAAATAGTTGGAACGCGTTATTTTATTGATAATTAGATTTGGCAAATTAAAACAGTACTTATGAACTTGAAATAGAACCCCTCTACCAGCTAATTTCTGAATGGGACCTTATTTAATTGGAATTTCTATGTGATCAATATTCAGCGCATTTTATTTTGTTGATTGGACCCCCAAAAAAAAAACCACTCAAAGATGATCGGCAATCTATCCAATCGTTTGACAAGAACACTGCAGATGCAGAAGACCCTCACCTAGGCTAAAATGATCAGGAGTACATTTCACAGATTATGGCAATAAATATATAAGATATCATATTGTATTATAACTAGTAACTAGAAGCTCAAGTTGCAGTAAATTAGCCAAAAAAGGTTCCCACAAGTTGCATGCCTTTAATATTAGCAGCACCATAACTCCATGCAGAAATGGCTGTTTCTTGTATATATACACGAACATCCATGGATCGAAAACACATCAAACAACCAAATTTAAGAAAATATTCTGGAGCAGTTGATCAATTCATCAGCTTCAAAATTAAGATATATATCGTCAGACATGGGGATTTTCAGCCATGCTAAGCAAGTGATCAGACGGCAAACGAAATCTAAGCAGGTACAAGTGCCAAGAGGTCATTTCGCGATATATGTAGGGGATAATGGCAAGCAAGAAAAGAAGAGGTTCGTAGTTCCGATATCTTACCTGAAACACCCCCTCTTTCAAGCCCTGCTAAAAGAGGCTGCCGAAGAGTTTGGTTATGACCATGGAATGCACGGCTTAGTTCTGCCTTGCTCTGAGTATTACTTTGTAAACCTTATTTCTCTGTTGAATAACTCTTCACGACCAGATAAGCGATAACAATATAACCTATTGAGTATTGATGTAATTTCATTCATTCTTTCCAATGATTCTTTTAGATATATACATGGTTACAAGTTATTAATTGGCTATATATGTACATCAGTCCAAACAACTTTTTTAATTTGTTGTTAATTTTCATCCATGGGTTTGCATTAATTGTTGAGATCATATTACCGACTATGAGATGGGAGTTTCATCTTTACCCACATTGTGACGGTCAATGGACTAGTTTAAGCGTATGTCTATTGACTAAGCTAGGTTATTTGGACTGTTTGTTTTGCCTATTAAACACTTCCATTTAGACACTTGACACCTAGTATGGTATGGATATATGAGCCCTCATTTTGACACAAAAAGAAAAAGGAACAAAATTTTCTAGAAAGTTATTGAACCTAATGTGATATCTCTGTAAGATACTCGACGCTAACATATAAGAATATGACCGAATTTAGATAACATACAAAAGTCAACTCTCGCCAGGGGGAGGTAATCGTGATGAATTGGATATGGATGAGTTTGTAAGCGGGGAAGGTCAACAAATTTTGAACTGAGTAGGGTCATTGAGTCGTTTTATTGCTGAACTGTTGTGAGGAACATAGTGTTGGAGTTATGGATTAAGCTGAATTGAACTATAGAATAAATTGGAGCGTCTAATTAGTCAAAACCGTGCATAATTAAGTAATTGTAGTTAGTTTGACTTTACAAAAATAGCAAATCAAGGATTCAAGGCTAAACAATTATACAGGTATGTCAAAATCAATTAATTAAGTCAAGGGAGAATTTGAATGCACAAGGCAATAATTATGGTCAATTTCGGAGATAATCAGCATGTACATATTGCCATTTGCCAGTACGCGTAAGTGATGATTACATGATCAATTATGAAGTCAACTATGACAAATCACGCATAACCAACATATTGTGGGAACCAAATTTGACCACTATTTTCTTACTACATATTCATATATAAGAAAATAAATTATAGAAATGGACTAAATTTATAGATCGATTTTATCAACAAAAATCCTTAATATCCTTGTCTAAAAATTGTGAACTGATTGTATTTCTATTCATAATTAAAATTCACAAAGTTTGACTTATAACAGTCAACTAAAATGAAGTTAATTATAATAATTAATAACAGTTCAATGGAGCCAAGAGTAGGGACTTGTTCACTACTCAGAGCATTCCCAGCACAGTTGATGCAAATGGAATGCTGGTCCTATACTACCACTTGTTTAATTATCATTGAAAGCTGAAGGCAATTGTACGTAGGATGGAGGCAGAGTTCCACCACATGGGCCATCTTTTTTTGCTTTTTTCTTTCTTTGGTAATGTATAACTTTTATATGATTAAAAAAATGAGTTGTGTGTTCTAAGGTGGGTCTATGATAAATATTTTTATTGAGTGATTCAAATTGGAGTTTTATGGGTTGGAGAAGTAATAAAATACAAGTTTTAGAAGATCAAAACTTTTGCTGATGTGATAAGCTTAGGTTACAAAAAATAGAACTATGATTGAAAATGCTCTTAGATTCTACATATTTGACATTCATTTGTACATAATTTGTACATAATACATATTTTTCAAGGACAATATAGCCTCCGCATGTGGTAATTATTTCCTAATTGATACGAGGTTAGTAGTAGTAGAGAATGCTTTTCAGTATCATGTGCCACACATGTGCAAGACAAACATGAAATTTTCTCCCTCTTAGAAATTCAGCAGAAAGTTTGTGCACATGCCTATTGCATAGGCTTAGGGCATTCGCAGCCCAGTGGCACGCGGGCCACTCCCACACACGCGGGCCACCTGTCTTTCTCGCAGCCGGTGCCACGCGGGTGGAGGCACGCATACCTCCTCGCCGAGCCGAGTCTCCCCGCGAGACTCTTCTTTGTTTTTTTGTTTTTTTTTTGTTTTTTGTTTTTTTTTGAGGTAATGAATACTTTTTATATGATTAAAAAACAGGTTGTGTGTTATGAAGTGGGTCAATGGTAAATTTCTTTATTGGATTATTTAAATTGGAGTTCTATGGGTTGGAGAAGTGATGGAATGCAAGTTCCAAAAATATGAAATTTTTGCTGACGTGGCAAGTCAGAGTTCCAAAAATTGAAACTCTAGCTGGAAATGCTCTTACTTTCAGCGTTATGGCCTGGAATTTAAGGTGAATTAACGGGGAGTCTCTCAAGTAAACAATTAGGCTTGATATTAAAGTGGTCAGGTCAATCGTATGATATGGGGCAAAGGTGCTTAATTATGACCTTATGGGTGTATGTTGATTGTCAATGACCTTTAAATTAAATATTATGAGTTTTTTTTTCCCCAAAGAAGCTGTCAGGTTTCTAGCCCTATGTCATACTCATAGAAGTTTGTATTTTCATACATTGTATATGCATACACATATCAAAACTTGTATATAATAAATACATGTAACATTTGGTTGAATGTAATGTAATGTAATCAACCTTGTAATGCAATTACAATTACCTAACTTGTGATAATCATAATTACAAAGTAGTTGTTATTTGCAATACTTTCTTACTACTAAATTAGACAATGGAAATACAATTACAATCTTGTTTGCATTAGTTATAACGTTGTTCGCATCCAACCAAAAATTACCTTGAGTGTATGTTCACTCAGGAATATGCTAAGGGTTATCCCAAATTTCTGTCATACTTGCATTATGCATGCCAGACCATAGAGTAATAAGATCAGGAAAAAGTTTTGGATTTCTGCTTTTTTTTTGCTGTGGCTTGGAGAAAGGAACGGAGTAATTTTCGAGCAAGAAGGTATGGATGAAGCAGCCTTGTATCCTACAGTCAGATGGAGGGTGGCACTATGGTCTAAAGCATGGAGAGAACCGTTATCGTAAACTACTCAGGATCTAGTCAGAAATTTAGCCTCAATTTCAATCGTATTTTCCTAAGAATTATGTCAAACTTGTTGTGAGCTTCTCTGTTTGTTTGGTCTTGCTGTCCTCGTTGTTAGTTTTGTTTTTACCTGTTGTTCTTATCGGTTCTCTTTGTTTTCGCACGTTGTTTGGTTGTAGTCATGCCATTGCCATCTATCAATTGGAAAACAAAGGTATACGCCCCCCTCTCTCTGAACTTTTAGGCCTATTGAATTATCTTTGGATAAAGTATATAGTGTAGCCAATATACCAATTTCCACATTATAATCCATTTCTTCTCAAAAGAAAATAACAATCTCAGAATGATTAATTTTATATTAATTCTAGGTTCATGAATCTATTAAGCATTTCAAAAACTCAAAAAATTTCCAATTAAAAGGACAAAAAGAACAAGATTGTTATCTTTGGCATGAATACGAGAGGGAGCATATCATGTGCTTCACATCACATGGGCGTGTTGGTGTTGTGCATCATTTTCCAATGTGGGGCACTTCTGTTTCCTCATTTTTTTTGTGTTTTTTTTGGGGGGGGGGGGGGCGCTAAGTCAAGGGCACAAGTGGGTACAACCAAGGTACAGTGTTCTTGGGCCCAACTTGGCATATCCATGTGAATATTAGATAATGTGTGGGGCATACGACAAACCAGTCAAATTTCCAAGTTACATGTATAATATCTCCCTATAAATACCGGTCATATACACTCAGATGAACCAGCTTCCAAAACCAGAAAGAAGCCTTCCCTGATCTTCTTATCTCCACTAATCATAATTAGACTCCTTTAATCCTACTTTTGACTATTAAACTAAGCAAAAACCATGGGTTTTGGGTTGGCTTCTGTGATCACAACCACTAAACAAGTCTTGAAATTGCAAAGCAAAAGGCAGGGAGTCCCTAAGGGCTGTATCGCGGTTTATGTAGGAGGTCATAACAAGGAAAAGAAACGGTACGTGGTGCCCTTGTCTTGCTTAAACCATCCAGCATTTCAAGAGCTGCTTAGTCGGGCTGAAGAGGAGTTCGGCTTTAACCATCCCATGGGCGGTCTCACTATTCCTTGCGATGAAGAAACCTTTGTACATGTTGTTAACTGTCGATAGAGTTCATAAAATTCCTAATTTTTCTTTCTACATTATTCATATTTATAGGAACCAATTAAATTGGGTCAATGTATATATATATATATACAAACAGTTTCCACTCCAGTTAACTAATTGAGTGGGCTGATTTCCTGTAGTTGCAGTGTCAGTTGAGAAATCAGAATACAATTCCTTGTTAGCAAAGAGATGTCAATTTTGCTGCATGATTGTCAGATCACGCTTTCACATTTCAATATAGACTACGTTGCTCTTCTGGTTTATCATGAGAACCTTGAAGAGGAAAGATGGGTTAGGTTAGGATTAGACAGAGCTGAGCTTCGAATTGGATGAATATTATGATTGAACATAGAAGAAAACCGTACAGTGGAACTTATCTTAAAAAAATTTAGATTTTGGTAAGAAGATTTGAATTGACTAAGCTTTAAAATCTAGAATACCCGAATCAATTCGGATGGGAGAACTGAATTTAGAGCCTAGTATATTCAAGGTTCTAATCTTTGTTTTTTTTGGTGCGTCAAATCTTAATTCTATCGCTATGTAACTTGAAAGAACACAAATGTTTGAATATAGATAATGCATTTTTGGGAGCATAGTAATGCATTCTTAACATACATGATGTCCCGTGGCCTATTGTTCGGATTCACTTCCTCATATCACAAAAAGACCAAAAAAAAAAAAATCACTTACCAACGTAATAATGCAGATTTTATTACTTAAGCTAAATGCTCAGCGAGCAATAAAACTCACATTTTTTATTTTTTTAAACATCCTAGAAAAAGTTCAAACACTCCTCCCTCCAAAAAAACAGACCCAAGAACATCCAGCTCTGCTGGATGATCAAGGATATCCACATTTGTTATGTCCCTTCTTAATGTTCTTACCAAAATAAATGTAAAAAAGACATCACTATATATAATAACACGTAATATTTTAAAGTTTAGTTATTATTGACTCATGAAATGAAGTTATTCGAATACAAATTCTTTCATAAGAAAACTTAAACTTGAAATTTGATCTAAATAACGATCAAATCACTTAGCTAAAATCACATTAAAAAGTGCGATTCAGATACCTAAGAGTTGCCTCTGCAGAAATTGGGCAAAATCCATCCTCATTACTTTGAAACTAACTGTATATGCAGTGCAATTAGACTAGAAGATTAACCAAACGTGCCAGAGTGTATTTTCCAGCTTGCCGAGGCACGAATTCTAAATGCGGCTGGTGGTTTGAAAATTCCTCAACTCCATGCATCATACATGCCTGTCCTTCCACCTAACTCACTTGAGAATGCTTAAATATTAATTGGCAACTAAAATATTTACAAAAAGTCGGACTATTTTTTGGGCAGAACCAAGAATATATAGTTCACTGAATTCTATATTAGAAAAAATAATAATTCACTGGAAAACAAAAATCCAATTCCAAGTGTTCCTTACTCCAAGCAGCAAAACAGAGAGGAGAAAGTTTGTCGATTATAGCTCTGCATAGCTACCAAAAAAGATTTTTGAGTTCCAACTTGTAATGAACTAGATCAATGGGAGATATGCAGCTCGACAAATCTCATGGCATATCCCCTAATTCCGTATATATGTCTGTGTGTGTGTGTATATATATATATATATATATATATATATATACACACACACACACACACATACATACATATATTTACATATGTACATATATGTTTGTATATATATAGACACATACGCTGACAAGTAACTAGGCAAGCTCAGATAAGGGTCTATATATATCTCATAAGCATATACCTTAGTTAAGGGAAGCCATGGAGAGGGAACGAGGAACAAAGATAAGGAAAATTATCTAATGTCTTTAGTGGAACTTGAACCTATATCTCCTTTTTAAAAGGTGGATCATCTTTCACTAAACCATCTTTTTAGTGGTTATATGTTGATATATGTAGTGACGATATATTGATCACTAGTATTATGGAAATATAGTCTCCTTTTAATCAAGGGTGTTGATATCTACTTAATAGAAACGCGATATTTTTTTTTTAAAAAAAAAATTACAAAGAACAATCAATATTGTGAACATTTTTGGGAGACAGGAAGGCATATTTTATATGTATCAATAAATTTATAGAATTATAACTACATACCGGAAGAATCCCTATATGCTTATCAAATATGAATTAAATCAAACCACTATATGTCTAAGCTGAGTAAGCTCAACTGATTCAACGGTTAAGACTAGCCTAACTAAAAAGTTGACGGGGTTCATGAACTAGGTTGAATTGACTTTTATGGCTATCATTTTTATAAGTAAGCTAATTGATAATTTTTAAGTGAAATCACTCAAATGGTGCGTAATTGATTGAAGCTAATGATTTGAAATAAGTGGGCGATTAAAAAATAAAAAAGAATGTTTCAAAAAAAATTAAATAAATAAAAAGAAAAGGGGTCTTAAATTCTGAATACACACATGTTATTAAAAAAAATGTTGCCCATGAAACGTGGCATTGTTGGATATTATTCAAAGCAGACTTGCATGATTCAGGGCTTTGATCCAATGGATAGTAATCACAAAATAAATTTTCTTATTTGAATGAAATTGTGAATTAATTGTTGATAAACAATCATCCAATATCTACAACTAAGATTAAAACTAAACTAAAGAGAGATCTAAAATTAAGCATTGTCGGATGTATTTTTAGGGGGAAAATAAGGTGTCTCATTATATTTGATTTTAATCAAACAAAAAGAATCACAAATGAAATTGTTAAGGGTATCTTCATATTTAACTGATCAATATTTTAACTTAATGTTTTTACCAACACACACCTCAAATCACGAATAAAATTGCTGAAAGGAAAAAAAAAAAGGACATATTAGACATGGGCTGAAAAGTCTATAGCAGACACCAGTCTTCAAACCTAATCACAGATTGCCAAAAATGTGTAGGGCAAAGAAAAATTCTCCCAGTTGGAGTGAGAAAAATACAGCAAAAACTTGGGTACATTTTACCTAACCCTATTGTCCGACAAATGAGCGCACATTCTACGCTTCAGATCCCATGAACCTGTTGCACATCATTTTCCATAGTGGACTAATTTAATTTCCTCAAATATCGCTGGGTCAAATAAGTCATGGGTACAAATGGGCGGAGATTTGTTCAGCCCAAGCTGGCATAGCATTGTCAACATTTGGTAATGTGGGTCATACAATAAACAAATTTCAAGTTGGATAGATTCAGAAACTCCGTAACATCTCATCTCCCTATAAGTAGCAGCCGTACACAAATAAACCTTCCAAATCAGAAAGAAATCTTCTCCCAGCTCGCAAGTGATTCTCAGAACCCATCTTCACTCATCTGAACCCATCTTCTTTCTGAAGAAAAAAACAAGCAAAAACCATGGGTTTCAAGCTGCCTTCTGTGATCATAACCACCAAACAAATCCTAAAATTGCAAGGCAAAGGCAACGGAGTCCCAAAAGGCCATATCGCGGTCTACGTAGGAGATCATAACCAGGAAAAGAAACGACATGTGGTGCCCTTGTCTTGCCTGAGCCATCCGGCATTCCAGGACCTGCTCCGTCGAGCTGAAGAGGAGTTCGGGTTCAACCATCCAATGGGCGGCCTCACTATCCCTTGCGCTGAGGAGATCTTTGTCCATGTCATTCGCTGTCGATAGAGTTCCTCGGGCAAGCAGGCGTAGGCTCCACAATTCTGACATCAAATTGCCATTCTTTCTTTGTTCTTTATATATAGGAGGACCAAATTGGTTCAGTGTATATATACACACAGTTTCGCTCCATATAACTGAGTGGGCTGATCCTCCGTAGTCATAGTATCAGCTGTGAAATCAGACACAACTTAGACGACTATTCTTTGTTTGCAAAAGACTGTCTCCAATTGCTGATATGATCCTTGACTTCATACCTGGTACAACATCCTCGCTCTCCAGCTGCAAAAACATAAATAAGTTATTTCCTTTAAAGTAAGCCATCTGAAACGTGAGCGAAAGTGTAAAGAGTAAGACATTAAGGCATTCATCAATATTGTAGCCCAGAAATCAGGTTCTAAGGTGGGACTTATCTTAACAATCTTAGTATTAAGCGCGGAAGGTTAAGGTAAGCCAAGGTGTTCAAGGAACTAAGCATTGTCCAGATTTACGGAGTCTTGTCCGTAAAATTGAACTACAAAGAGGCTGTTACATTCGGACCCTAGATTGATAAAGCATCAACTGCCTATTACGAAACTAGTAGGCAGATCTTGCGAACCGAAACTAGATTTGTACTTTACAAAGGAACAGCCAAATGAGTAATGTGAACTGTACGTACGAGCTAAGGCTGACTGCACCAGCTGGGGAGATCATTCGATGGTCAAAATCTGAACTCCCGAGTCCATGAAGATCCTGCTAATAAATTGATCTATTAGTCCATATTCCTGTATCATAATCATGCAATAATGAATAGTACATTGGATCATAATTATTTTCCCTCCGAATCTGTGTTCTAAATAAATGAAAAGTGCAACAGGGGGATCCCGATTTCCTGCCCTGTGATCTTTTCACATGGAAATTAATATAAACTGCCAAACTGATGCAGCTATACTGACACATTTATAGATAGACAATTATTTGACCCCAAAGATAAATAGAAAGTGGAAACTATGCTCAGTTTTATTCTGTTTTCTAGCATAAGAACAATGAGGAAATTTTAGAATCTTTCTCATATTCTAATAATGAAGATTGTAGATCATATAATATAATCAACTACAGAGGCTGGAACAGCTCATATGCAAAATTTCTACCATTAGTATTCTTCTCCACGTTGGCTGATCAAATAATAGGCTATGCGCAAAAGATTCCTTAGGAATGCTGAAATTGCTTATTATGCAAGAACACAGAAAAGTGCAAGTGATACACAATGTCAACAAATCCACTTTTGATGCAAGTATTATCAACATTTACCATAAACTTCGCAGAATTTAATATCAGACTGTAAGATGCACAGCTTGGCTCAGTACAGTATTTGTCTTTTGTCTTTGTTGTAGTTTAATCAGACACAATAGAAATATGTTAAGATGCAACTTGGTATCCCATAAATTGCAAATCCAAAAAGGTCATGAGTGTGCAAGTGCGTGATTCATGGGCTAGATTTAGGCCTTGCAGCCTAGAGTTCTGTTGTGTTATTATATTTAGTTTTGATGATAACAAATCCAAGTGTAAAAATCTGTCCAAGTAATGTTACTCCGAACACGATCTCCAAACAGGCCTAACTGGTGTTTGTGATCTTTATTGTATTAACTGGTTTGCTACATGTGAGAACAAGTCTTCTAGACAGGTTTTACTTGGTGATTTCATATTAAGTCAAGAACACCATCTCGACAGTTGATTGTAAAGCGTGTTCCTGAACTCTAGCAATGCAAAGAACAACCCCAGCAAACAAGGTGGCCTTGGTGTTCACAGCAGCTCTACAAATCTCGGACAAGATGACTGGTTCAAAACAAGAAGTCTTGGGTATATAGGTTTTATTTAATTAGACTCTTGTTAATATGCCAATATTGAAAACATCATTTTTAAACACTTCTTGAATCGGTACTTGCGCTAAGTGCTTCAGAACACCAGTTGCGAACAACCCTGCGAACAGGGTGCCTAGGGTGTTTCTGAACTGCAGTGGCCATACCCGATTATTTTTGAAAAATTCATTTTGGTTGGCCAAGATCTCTAGAATACTTTCCTTGAATTTCAAAACTGCTATTTCTCTGGAAAGGATATTTCCTGAAAATATTATGGGAGATTTTCGAAAATAAGTTTTGGGAGATTTGCCAAAACTTAAAGATTTCCTTTGACCATATTTTCGGATATGGTAAAGTTTCAAAAGTTGAAAATTTTTGGTTGCTTTTTGAATCCACCTCTCGGCTATGGAAAGATAAGGGTTATCTTTTAAGATAACAAAATCCCTTATATTTTGGGATAAATTAATCATTAGCCGTTGGATAATTTTGCAAAACTATTTCCATACTTAGCTGATTCTGTGGTTTATGACCGTTGGTTTTTTTGTTTAAAAGCCTCAGCTTTTTCTCTCCCAGCACACACACACAGACAGATATATACAGATATTCAAAACACTCGAAAAACAGAGAGATAGAAAACTCGGTTTGAATTTGCATAAACACAGCCTTTTGAAAAATCCAGGAAAATCAGAAAACTCGGTTTACACTCAAAGATTCTTGAGCTTCATTCTGAAAAGCAAACCGTGACAAGCTGTGTTTGATTTTGAGTTTTCATATCATTGGCATAATAGGATCTTCATTGTATCTTACATCTGCTTAGTGAGAAGCTCCCCCTGTAAGGTGTTTGTAACCCTGATCTTGAATCAGAAAAGTGAGTGAGTGTGTCCTAGTCGTGTGGACTTGGACGTGTCTAATCTTGCGAAGGTTGGACGTGGTGTAACCTGTCTTTGGAAAGAAGATTACGTGGTTGCAAGTTGTAACAAGGTGTGTTACATTTGTAACGTGTGAAGCCCGTTAGTGAAAGTGGTTAAATCCTACACGAGGTAGGTCGTGGTTTTTTCACACCTCAGTTGGGCTAGAGGTGTTTTCCACGTAAAAATTGCGTGTGCTTTATTTTCCGCATCTATCTTGGTGATTTTCGCCTCTGCAATATTTGAGAACACCCCGTGCAAACAAGCTATCAAGGTGTTTGTCACTTGAGAACAACCTCTGTGAGGTATTTGTTATCTACAACGCGAAAATCAAATACCACAATTCACCCCCACTCTTGTGGTTGGATACTCACGAACTCAACAAGTTCAAGTCAAATCAACAATAAGGATTAAGTAAAACAACTACTCTTAGTCTTAGGTGACCAGCTTACCCAAAACAACTGTCAGATAGAGGTTTCCACGCGTAAATGTTGTCCTGCATAGTCCAAGGAAAAGAGATTAACCCTGTGTTGTGAGGAGGGACTCCTTCAAACCAAAAAGCTCATGTTCTGTTCTTCAGGGTGGGGTGTTTTTTTTTTTGGGGGGGGGTTGTTTGAAAAAAGCAAGAACTTACAGTTCTTCTAAACATCCAATGGCCAATCACAGAAATGCCAAATGGAAGCGTAATATAGGGTGGAGATATTTGGATGCGTATTTAACATCTAAAGACCACTTATACACATATTCATAAATACAGAGGCATGCTGCATGCATGAATATATTTAGGATGTGCTAATATAGGGAGGAGATATTATAAGATTCATGTGGGTCTGTTGTAAACCCATCTCAATATTAGGCCCTTTCCTTCTTTTTTTTTTGTTGGGGGGGGGGGTTGGGGATGGTTCAAGGGCATATGGGCGCAACAAATATCAAGATCTTCAGGCTAAATTAATATAGCCATGTGAACATTGACAGAGTGGCTCAAATTTTTCAAGTTGCAGCAACTCAAAAACTCCATGGTGTCAGCCTATAAATACCAAACCATCCCCAGGCAAACCTTCCAAATAAGAAAGAAACCTTCTCCCAAATCCTACGCCGCTACAAACTACCAAAAATCACTCTCCAAGTCTTCCATCAATCAAAAGTTTATTTATTTTTTTTTTCCTTTCATAGAGGTTCTCACAGAACCATGGGTTTCAAGCCGCCTTCTGTGATCACAACCACCAAGCAAGTCCTGAAACAGCAGAGCAAAAGCTATGGAGTTCCAAAGGGCCACATTGCCGTTTATGTGGGAGATCATAACAAGGAAAAGAAGCGGTATGTGGCGCCTTTATCTTGCTTGAGCCATCCAGCATTTCAGAACCTGCTCAGTCGGGCTGAAGAAGAGTTTGGGTTTAACCATCCCATGGGTGGCCTCACTATCCCCTGTGACGAAGAAACCTTTGTCCATGTCATCAGCTGTCGATGGAGTTCCTCGAAAAACAAGTTGGAACCTCTACAATTCTGACATTAAATTCCTTTTTAAAATCTTACAGATTCACGAATCAAATTGATTCAATATGTAAATACAGACAGTTCCTACTCTATTTAACCGAGCAGGTTGAATTTCTCTAGTAATAAATATGTTCAGAAATCAGGGTACCCATTCTTTGTTTGCAAAACATGTCTGCAATATTCTTCACAATCTGGCACTAAGCAAATATTAATGACAAAGACCAACTTCATCTCAAGTATTCCACTCTGTTTCCAATTCAGGATAATGACTGGGGCGCAAATAGTCACCATCTAATTGCTCACTTGCAGATGATTATACTCAATGTAAATTCAAGGAGAACAAGCCGTTCCCTATAACCAATCAACAATGCAAGTGGAAGCCCACCAGGGCTTATATCATGGTCCTAAATTTGATAGTTTCACTCACTTACGCATAGCCTAATGTTCTTCCCCTCAAATGTATGTACTTTCCACATTTCCTTCATCGGCCTTAAGCAAAAGCCCACTAAACTAATGCTTCAAACCAGTAGTAAGAGTTTCTAAGATACTAATCCAAAGAGCCCCTATGCTACTCTACCAGAACTTCTCCAAGCTTAGCACTGTCTTGAGGAGTAACAATGCCGTATTACACAGAGCATTCCCGCTATCCCTGAGGGTTACTGGAACTAACCACCAAAGGCTGGAGCTGATGCTACCGAGCCATGGCAAAGCTAGACATGTTGTAACTCTACACCATGTTGTCACACAAAGCAACATCCACGGGGCCATAGCGTGCCCTTATCCAACCAAAATATCAGCCTTTACACGGCTTTTGGAGAAGGTCCAAGAAGAAAGTCCAATTGATGCACCATGGGGTGATGGGGTTATGGGGTTATACCAAGATTTTATCCAACCAAAATATCAGCTTCTAATTATACCACTTTTGGAGAAGATCCAAGAAGGAAGTCCTATTGATCCAAGATCCACAATTATGAGCACAAGTGAGGGTCACAATAAACCAATTAGCAATACAGGAGTTTGTTAAAGCTTATATTTTTATATCATGGTCCCATATTTCTTCTTTCCATACATAATACTAATACGTGGTCTTTGTTTTAAGATTAAGATCTTATCCATACATAATACTGATCACATGTATAACCAAAACAATTCAAAATAATACAACTGAAATCCTTGCCCGTGGGGGTTTGGGCATCAAATTATGATAAGCATTTGAATCACAAATACCAGCCCTCTGACTTTCTAGCATGGACTAAGCATGGTATTTAATTGGTTACAAAGGAATAGCCAGATCAACTTTGTGAACCTGAAAAGCCAAGGCTGACCGTTGTGATGGAATGATCGAGATAATTTTAACTCACGAACCAGAAGAACATGCTATTTAATTGGTTATTAGTTTACGCTCTACATGAGTCTGTCAAACTTATTAGATCCAGGCTGCAGAAAAGAGATCACAAGGTGGGCCCAGAGATCTTTTCACATGGGAAGATAATAGAAACTATCAAATTCATGCAGCCACTAATAACTCATACAGAAAAACAGATACTTTATCCCATAAGCATCGACCACCACATTAGTTCCGTTTATTCTATTTTTCGCATAGAGATCCCCACAATCTCTCACATGGCCATGAGCATCAGATAGGTGAAAAATTCAATGATTTACCATTCATCTCCAAGTTGGCCGAGCAAATTAAAGATTTATGGGCAGAAGATTCCATAGATTTGCTGAAATAGCTCTGAGGCAAGAACTAAAATATTCATAACAAATTTTACAGAAAACACAATATGGTAGAATCTTAAAATAGCTCAGTAAATGACTTCCCTTCTCGACTTCTTTGTTGCATAAATTAGACTGTCTTACTGTGCCACCAAACTCTTCATTTTAATCCAGTTACAAACATTAAGCACAACGAAACTTCATTCTAGACCAACAACACGCAAAAGTTTCAAAGCAAAATAAATGAGGGATTCAGACATCAGAATGCATAGTACTGTGTTCTGCACCCTATAGAAAATCTAATGAAACATTGCATCCTGTAGAAAATCTCTCCAAATGCAATTTGATGTTCTATAAACTGTACACTTTAGAGATATGCTAGAAACGGATATACACAATGAAGAACTACGCTGAGAACTGAGAAGACAAGTGGGTTGAGTAAATGGGCTTACTCCGCGCAGTTGAGGGCAAATGATCAAATAGGAACAAAGCCGTTTTCAACGTAACATATGGTCACAACTCACAAATGCAGCCTACACGGGATACAGTTAGAAGCTTCACATGGGTCTGTTGTGATTTGTGAATCGTTTCCCAATGTAGGCCAGTTCTGTTTACAAGTGACCACAACCCCTCTCAAGTTAATTTTATTCATCATTTTCGGTATTAATAGTCATGAACTTCCAGGACGCAAGTGAGGGCAATATATATTTTTTTTTTAATTCCAAAAAAAGGTACTATAATTTATTTTGTTCAGATATCAAAGCCTCATCATCCTTGAAATTCCAACCACTCACAGAAAAAGGAAAAAAAAATGTCCAAGTTGCAAAAAATATTGACCTTCAGAATTCCCAATCGCAAATTTGACTATAAATACCAGTAACAACTAGCTGAACCCAACAAAGATACCTTCTTCCTAGCATTCCAAAACCCATCCTTCTCCAGTTCTCAGGAATTCCTGAACGTAAAAAGCCATGGTTTTCAGATTACCTTCTGTGATTTTGACCCCCAAACAACTCCGAAAATTGAACAGCAAAAACCAGAGTACTGTTCCAAAGGGGCATGTTGCAGTTTATGTGGGAGATAACAACGAGGAAATGAAGCGGTACGTGGTGCCCCTATCTTACTTGAGCCATCCGGCATTCCAAGATTTGCTTGCCCGAGCTGAAGAAGAGTTCGGCTTTAATCATCCCATGGGCGGTCTTACTATCCCTTGTGACGAGAAAACATTCATCCATGTCGTCAACGACCAATTATATCCCTCATGAGAAGATGCAAGCTGATGCATTTAAAGACCAACTCGCCACAAATTTGAAATGGGGTTGTCTTTATTTTATTTTTCTTTTGGTTCGTGTTTAGAGAACCAAGATTGCTCATGTATATACAAAACTCAGTTCCCACTCTATTTAGATGAGTGAGCTGATATTCAGCAGTTACTGATCAATTCAGTGATTTTTTCCCCCAGACAAATTCTGCTTTATTCTTTGTGAGCGACTGAGCGTAATCTATAAGTCAAATTCACGACATGCATCAAGTCATCAATTTCTATCATTCCAAAGTTTAATTTATAAAGCTAAACTACAACAGAAAATAATGAATAAAGATTTACCTTCCAAGGAATTTTAGCATCTGATGGAGGAACAATAGGTTCCATTTGAGCAGAATCAGATTTTGCAGTCCCTGCGACGCAGCTAACGTGATGTCTTGGTGTGCTTTCTCTGCGGGGAATGCAAAGGCAAACGGGAAGTCCGAAACTTAGACCAGAAAGTCACTCCCATAATATTTGACAATGAAGCTCAGGTAAAGAGGCTCTCATCACTCCATCAACCTCCATAACAGAAGGGTATAAGTCAAAATTCTGCAAAATTCTGCAGCATAGCAGCACTCTTTGAATGGAAATACTAGCTACAAAAACAACATCACCCCCCCCCCCCCCGGCCCCAAAAAAAAAAAAAAAAAAGCTTGATGGGATGGATTAAAAAATAACAATTATACTATATCTGGTGAGTTGTAAATACAATAACAATGTAACACATTCCCGTCTTGAAGAGAACGAAAGAGAAAAAATTGTGATAGGGAGGAGAGCCAGAAAGCTGAATGGAGGGAAGGCAACGCTATTACATGAGCGGATGTAATGCAAATGCTAAATTTGACAACAAGCAGCAATGTTAAGTGGTTAGATTTAATGATGAGTGCAACGGGATAATTAGTGCAAACCCTATGACTCTATGAGTAATCACAGCAGCGAGGACAGCTGTAAAATGCTGACTAGTATGTACATGGTGATACTCAATATCTTTATAAGGGCAAAGCATAATAGAAATGCTCCAAACCTATATTGCTTGAACTCTCCATTATAGACACTTGAACAATAGTGACAGAACACAAAACTTGGACAGTTAAACCAAACCAAGTGGAACATGCTATCATAAATGGAGACGTGGAAGCTTACCCTTTACCGATATCTATCTGCCCCTAGTTTGAGTAACCTGGGACTAACTGACAATACAAGATGACAAAGTGAAAAGTCCTTGGAAACATACATAGGACATTCTTTAAAAGTCTCAGAAGATCAAATTTACAGATTTCTTTGAGATAAATTGTAAAGTTGTGGTAAGGTATGGGGTGTCAAGAACTATACTTCTAGAGAATCACTTCAAGTAAATTAAGAAAAATCAGAAGAAGGGATTGTAAAATTCAGGACAAATTTGGCATAACTCTATTGATCCATCATTTTCCAATGTAAAGCACTAAAGCTGCAGCATTATATTACAACAAGAAAGAGATTACGCTATCAAAGAGGTGAAAGGATCATCACCAGCCCTTTTGGTTTCAATTGAATGACCTTGAGTTTAAACAACAGGCTTGCCCACAGAAAGATAGAGATGAACGGATGTGAGCTTCATTGAGGTAGGGCCTCCAAAATAAACTAGTTAAATGAATGAAATGAATATAGTAATAGAAATTCAATCTCTATATATAGGATCATCAGCTAGTCAGCTTGTGAGGCTTCCAAACAGCACTGGAACAACAAAGCCAATTGTTTACAACTCCTTCAAATTCCTCATAACAGAAATACTTATCTTTGGCTTTCTTTTATTGCCTAACTTTTCGAGCCACAATGGTGGGTACAAGGCTGCCTTCTATATTCTCCAATGCTAGGCAACTTCTGAAATTGCCATCTTTTAATACCAGAAACCAGCAAGCAGTTCCAAAAGGACATTTCGTAGTTTATGTCGGAGACAATGAGAGGAAGCGATATGTGGTGCCGCTTTCTTACTTAAGCCAACCTGCATTCCAAGAGCTGCTTAAACGTGCTGAAGAGGAATTTGGCTTTGACCATCCAATGGGTGGCCTAACAATTCCTTGCAAAGAGGAAACTTTCGTCGATCTTACCTGTCGATTGAGTACCTCATGAAATACGTAGGACAGATTAAGCTCATGCTTCGTGAACAGTTTTCAAACACTCTTCCTCCTGTGATCTGTCTCTTTCTCTCTCCCTATGTCTTCGCCTCTTTCTGTCCGTTGCTTGGTGTTAATGAGCGACGTGATCAATTAAGGTATATCTGAGCATTTGAATTCGACCAGCATGCCTACTGGATGTGCAAATTTTTCTATGAGCGTTTCAGAATTTTTTTTGGGTATTGGTTCTATTGAACTCATGCAAAGAGACAGTGAATGAGTGTGTATGCATGTGTACGCATGTCTATATGGATATATTGCAAAACGATGTGATTGATTAAACATCTTTGAGCCAGATGAAAGAAATAATAGTGATGTCAAACATCTCATATAAGCTTCAGCCCTAATTGCTTAGCCACCAAGAATCATTTGCAAAAACAACATGCTCTGAAGAGATGAAGTACATTCAATCACTCTATGTACTATGCTCATAACTCATAACCAACAAGTAATCCTATGGGTAGACTTATATTTTCTTGTAAGGAAAACATATAACATTATACTAGGTACCGCTTTAATTAGACTTTAATGCCATAACTCAAATGCTAACAAATTTTGGAGAATCCATGGTCGCAGCTAATTTTGTTGAGCACAAAAACCAGATGAAGGTTTTCAGCCGCACAGGCACGGAAGCGCTTATTAAGCATAAATTGATGCAATGCTCGGAACTTAGAAGGCCTTCCGGTACCCCACAACAGGCCAACATCCCTCCCCCCAGGCCAGAAAATTATTGACAGAGAAGTCGCGAGCAGCTTTTTTTTGGGGGGGGGGAGATGGAGGTGTTTAAAAGGACGCACAAAAAACTAGTACCAAATACATGACACACCAGGGAAGGAGGGATCAAACCAGATGTACCCAAGGCCTCAATTTTAACCATTAGGTCATAACCTCATTGGTTGGGTAACTTTCACATGACTTCAAGAAATTGCTCATCTGATAATGCCAGCTAAATGAAGTCCTTGTCCTTTTCCCTAGTGTAAGCCGTTACACTGCTTACAAGCCTTCAACTTGATGAATTGATGTCAGTTCAAATAAACAATAATAAAGGGTAAGCAACTTGTTATTCAGGCAAAGGAAACAGAGAGGTGAAAAACAGGGTTGCAGCGTTGTTACGGTTCTGATAATTGCAGTTCTGGTACATTTAATGCAACAAATTTCCATGAGGACACCACAGGCATAAAATATAGATGAAGATTCCCTTTTGATGCATTATAGATTTATAACTATACATGATGACACCATCCATTTCAAGGCTCTAAATGAAGTTTCTAAATACTAATCAGTTCACTAATCAGTTCACTGGGAGCTGGAATTCTAGACGATCAAATGTGGAAAGCTTATCATATCTCAGTTAAAAGCATATCCAAAAATCTAATTCTGTAGAACAGTGTCTCCTTTTGAGTTTCTCAGGATTTTATAAGCACCAACTAATTTTTATGGATGTCCACTTTAGAAATTTCAGAACTTTTACACAACTTTAAACAACCTTTTTGGCTGAGAGATGTGAGACACTGTTTCACGGACCTCGTATCCACTGCTGAGTGCTGACGTCATTCCCCGGTTCTCATAAACAAACATTATGCAGCGAATTCAGGACTAGCAAGCCGCTCATATTATTGTGAGAAGCTGACACGGAAAACATGCTAAAAAAGCATGATGTAAAAATGTCTATGTAAAAAACTGTTGGCGAGTTTGCTTAATCAGCCTGACTGACATGTACTTCTAGCGAGCAACATGATGCTACCTGTAGTGTGCCAGATCTCATCGCTAGTAATGCAAAGAGCGCCAGAAAGTACAATTTGCATGTCTTTCATGTCCACCCATGCAAAATATCCGCTAATATTTTATCATGTAGTAAGCAGCAAAATAACTCCTGCTTGAGGGCTCACTTCATATGCATACTCCTGCTTATCGTCTCTTTAAGAGTTGATCCTATCCAAAAATCTTCCACACATGGGTTTCAAACATAGACATAGCCAACCGTAAACCAAAAATTCCTGAACACAAATGACAAAAATTACCGGGCTGATCCCTGGCCAGTTTTGGGATTTGCATTGACCAGTTGCGTCAACACAACTGAAAAAACAATTGATGAACAAATGATGACCGGAAAATAATCAAAATATGCCTCAACCTTTCTCACAAGAAATGGCCACTCTATCTCCTCTTCCCTCAATTCAGAAAGCCCGGCCTTTCACCATAAATGTTAGGGTAGGAAGAGAGCGAGTAGTTTGTGACTAAAATATCATGTTTGAAGTATTCTCTCTTTCCATAGATCCTAAAAGAGAACAAACAAGAGTTCCATTGCAACCATTGCGACTGGGGGACAGTTCTCATACTGAACACTTTTGAAGGTCTCATATTAGAGGCTTAAGATTTTAAATTTCGACAACTTTACTTACCTCAAGAAGCCTGAGTTTTGACAAGACAATTAATCAATCAGTTTGATGACCACGAACATAGGATAGTCTATCAACTACAAGTCTGCAAATATAGGATATCCCACATTGAAAACATAGTACTGGGCATTTGCAGTAAGATTTTTCTGCACGAAGTTGAAATTTTAGCTCTTCATGAAGTAGGGAACTCAATAAGGGCGACTGAAATCAGGAAACAGCATCAGACATCATGAAAATGAGAAGGTCGGAGCATCTTAACTTTTTACGGACCTAGGGTCCATCTGGTGCAACATAATATCTTTCTGCTCTATGAAGCACAAAATGGAACACACCAACATTATCAATATCATCAAATTTCAGCTACATGCCCAAAATTAGAAGCAATGCTCAAAACTGTAAGCATGTGCCTAAGAGTACAAATTTACACGACTGGTACAAGTTCCTTACAAGGTCCGAGGTAGTTGCCAGTCTTTTCATGGGATAAGCATAAGATGATGTTTTACACTGCTAAAAATGAAGGGAAATCACACCGAGCAGTGGTGAAATAACAAGGAGAGGACAGGAATGAGTCATGATTCCAATCTTGGCCTCAAGGAAGGGAGCATCACATGGGAGAAGTTATCCATCCCTTTCTAATGTTGGATCATTTGTAGTTTTCCAGCCATTGACTTATAATAGCAACCATTAACCAACTTCAAACAACTGACAAGTACACATATATTGTTAAAGCCTTAGATGCTAATTGGGACCATGACTTCAAAAACAAGGCAAACATGTGGGACAGCAAAAGCATAGCCTTGCTCAAAGAAAAAAAGAGAAATGAGAGCAATTGAAAGGTAGTCTCGAGCTAATCAAGCAAGGCCATGTGAGCCTCAATAACATGGGTCACCCTCAAAATTTGGATTTGCCAACTTGGGTAAAGTTGTAACCTAAATGAAGGCCATCTCTTCTTTCTTTCTACAGCCAAAGACACATGTTGGCAGAGCGCCATGTTCAAGACTGTCAAGTGTTGGTTACAGATTAAGCCTCAGAGATCTTTGAAGCGGAGAAGTAACATGAATGTGATCCCTGGCAGGACTTGACAGTGGCTATTCCAAAGCTTACAGGATTGGCCTGAGCAATTTGTTGGCGTGCTTGCTTTTCTAGGTTTTTCTTCTAGCTAGGATGGTTGTTCGTTCTTCTAGAATTGTAAGCCCTGGTAAGGTTGCTATGTGTCGTGGGGTGTGTGTTTAGGAAGTTCACGAGCATTAGGAAAAAGAAATGAAGGCCATTCGCTTGGCATAAATAGGACATCATCTCAGCTTCCAGCTGCAGAGCCTTGATCTAGCAAAATTTCATATCTTTTTCTCGCACTAAAGTTTCCAATTCCTTACTACTTCTATAGCAATGATGGGCATCCAGTTACCTATTGTAATCTCAAAGCAAAGCAAAATCTCAAAACCCAATCTCTTACTTGCTCAACTGTACCGAAGAAGAGTTCGGCTTCGGTCATTCCACGGTCGACCTCACAATTCCCTGCAATGACGAAGTATTTTTAATCTCACTCGTCAGTTGAATTCCTCATATAAATCATTCAGAACAAAGATAACAATTTTGATAGGGACCTTCTAATCTTACATTATTTTTCTGTCCACGTAGTTAGGATTGTAACCGAGCATATCTTGTACCATTTAAGGGGTAATGAGAGTACATAACTCTACTAAGGACCATGTTTCTCAATAATGACTTTTTGGTTTTTCTTGACAATTGCAAGAGGATCAGTGACTTTTTCTTCATTTTTATTTCTTTCATACGGGAGAGATCGTAATTTGTCATTTATAGCACTTACTTTATCACAATTAAGAGGACATTTCAAGAATTTGACTTACACTCCATGTAAAGCAGCACAATAACGTAGAGAAACAAAGTGATAATTTTAAGAGTGTTTGTGACACTCAAGACTGGCACAAATAACTAATAGGGCAATGCAGAAGTTTGAATTTCACTTTTACTTTGCCATCTGTACGTAATAAGAGAAGAAAAGGAAGTTAATTGAATAGCTGAACAAACCCTGATCCTTATTTTGCAAGCCAATGTGCAAGGTAAAATTCTTCAGTCTGATTATCTGCGTGTATACTATCCTCTCAATACATGCTAAGAGACCAAAAATTGTGGGGCTTTTTATCCACAAGGTCTTAAGCTCCGATAGCAACATTTTCATGAGAGATGGCAAACAACATATGTGATGAACTCCAAGCTATCAGCTATGCAAGCTTTCCTATATTCACCAGGTATAAACATGTTACTGGTTGATGCACAGACTGCAATAGAATGTCTCCTTCAAGAACGAATCTTAAGATCTGAAGGCATGCTCTTTGTGTCTATAAGTCTATAAAATGTTCACATTCTAATCTTGCTTCTTCTACACAGGCTTTAGAGAATGTACGGCATCAGCAGCAAAGGAGAGAAATGAAATGTCAATGCTCCCTTGATTATATGAATACGTACTTCTTTTTCCATGTTGACTTTTAGTTGGCAATCTTCCTCCTATACCGCCAGACCTAATATGAAGTACTGTGATAAAGTATCTGCTTGCCTAATGCCTCTGTCAGAATGATCTGATTTTCAGTTAACAAGAATAAGTGTTACTGTGTTAAATAATTCTGCAATCCAGCACATCCAAGGTTGATGGAAACCTAATTGGTAAGAATATGGAGGAAAAATAAATTTTCACTTAAGCCCACATAAGATTTTTTTTTCCCCATCCAACTTCAAAGCAATTCATCATGAAGACCTCAGAGGATCAGACCCAACACAACCCCCCCCCGGGGGAACTTATCCTTGAACACATAATGTGCAGTAAGTGGGTTTTCATGAAGATATCTATCAGAGGTACTTGAAAAGGATTAGTTAGCAGCTGTATATTCATGCGCTAAAAGGGCCCCTACAGCCACCTTTCTCCTCAAGCAATCAAGTGACTCCAGCCTAAGAGAAAATGGTGGCACATGGAAGTTCCAGAAATTCATTATTAACAACATTAAATCAGAATCCATTCTTCAACTTGCAAAATTTGCAAAGACTAATCATGCAGATAGCCAATTATTGACTCCATAAGCACCTTCTCTGTCTGACTCATTGGCAAGAAAAGTGAAATGCCAGGGGATTTCCGTGTTAGATCAGGTATAATAGTAATTATTGCAATTGAAAACGGAAGTTCAATTCCGTACTACATGATTTAGACATAAAAAGTAGCAAGAAAGTAGGTAAAATAACATATCCAACTGCTAAATGATTGTTGACATTTAGATTATAATTGACGGTTAATATCAGCAATCAGAATTTTCCATTAAAATAAGAAAGCAGGTACATCTAATAGGAATGGGATTAAAGTAAGAAGAAAAAGCCAATCCCATAATTCAGCAGCTTGGCATGGAAATTAGCATGAAAGTAGCTAAATCAATATTCCATTGCATATTCTCAGAAAAGGCCATAATACACCAACCCAATAATTCCATTTCATAAAGAATATGACTTCTCTAATGAGGACACAAGAACGTAGCTTACATATCTAAAATAGTGATGGGCTTCGGCATGGGATAGATGAGTCCTACTTGTATCCAAGCCAGGTCGTCCTCGTACATGAAAGGTAAAGACAAGATTCTTTAAAATGAAAATAATGCAAGTATGGTACATGTTAGCATTCACAAGTATCAGTTTGTTAGATACACACATCAAAAGAATCCTGTATGTTAACACATAGGAGTTTCCCATTGATGCTGGCCTTTCTTTTTCTTTTTTTTTTTTCCCCAGAAACTATTGAGTATTTAATTACACTTTTTTTTTAAAGTCAAGAATTAACAGAATACAGCACACCATCACCAGTTAGTGGCAAAATAGTGAATTATTTTTCACAAAGCATTCAGACCAATCCTTTGAGGATTTGAAGCGATCTCATTTCCTCGAATCTCAAAACACCTTAGCCTCTACCTATTTTGATTCATTTTTGGCCAGTAAAATACAGAGACTGTTGAATAAGCCATGTGACTGGTATTATATTGTCAAAAATTTCAACCTTTTAAAATTAAAAAGAAAACCTTCTGGTTGCTTTACAGCGCTGCAATAATTTTGGTACATGCTAATGATTCATGTCCAACTCCCTATAAAAAAAGATAATCAGAGTCAACCTTCAACCCACAAGAGCCTTAGCTTCTTCCAAAAACAACAAAATTGAGCCACATAACAAGTTTCTCTTGTACAATTCTATCACTATGGTTTTCCATTTACCTTACACAATTCCAAGCAACAAACAAACAATGAAACTGCATAAGAAAAGCCAGGGGGAAGTTCCAAAGGGTCACCTTGCAGTGTATGTGGGAGATTGTAACATGGAAAAGAAGAGATATGTAGTTCCAATCTCTTTCTTGAGCCACCCTGCCTTTCAAGAATTGCTAAGCCTTGCTGAGGAAGAGTTTGGCTTCAATCATCCTATTGGTGGTCTCACCATCCCCTGCAATGAAGAAACATTTATTCACGTCATCAACTACCGATTGAATTTCAATGTGTTCACAGGATCATCAAGTACTGAATGAATAGAGAAAAAAGCTCAAGAAACCCTCAAAACTTTTTGAAATCACAATTTCCTTTGGTTTATTATTTTTTGGTTCTTGGATCTGGTCAATCTCCCATGAAAACTAGTTTTTTTTTTTTTTTCTTGTGTATATACAGGTCTTTCTCGACTATATTATTGAGTGGCCTTATCTCTGTAGTTACTGATCAAATGCGATTCAAAGTTTATGCAGCACTTTGATTGTGCTCCTTTGATGGTCAGTAGCTGATGCTCCTGGCAAGAATAATCACAAGTCTCAGCTTAATTTCACTGTTAGTAACATCAAAACAGTCAACCATTTTACCAAAGAAACACTTGGGTTATTCAACTTCAAATGCCCGGCAAATTCTCAAATCACACTTTTCAAGTTTCACTGTACATCACTACAATCTCAAGTTAAACAGATATTGCCCATAAGTGACTTTTTCAACTATCAAAAATTAGACATAGAAACAATTAAGAAGGCCAACCTTCAAACACAGTAACCTCCTTCCAAGTTCTGAAAGCTCAATCCTTCAAGGCTTCAGGGTTTATCCTTTTCCATTGGCTTTACTTTCCAGGAGTACATATCCTAAGATAGGGATTTCACCGTTTCCTCCCATGATATCAAACATCAGATATGCAAACCAGGGAGAATTTCTAAAGGTCATCTACACGTTTATGCAGCAGACTATATTAAGCAAAAGAAGCAGTATATGATGCCATAATCTTGCTTGAAGAATTCTGAATTTTAGGAACTGCTCAGCCTCAAGGAGACAGAGGCTGACTTGAATCATTGCAGAGTTGGTGTCACCAGTCCCTGCACAAATAGTAATAGAATTGATCTGTGTTAGAACTGCCAATTTGATTACCCATGAAATGTATAGGACATGCTGTTCCTTGAGCCATCTGTCTTCTTAAAATTTGCACAGCTACACCAAACAATTGTCTGTCTTCTGTCATCCAGTGAGTGTCAAAATAATTCCATGCATGGAGGAAGCATTCATTGATCTCACTTCTCGATTGAAATGACAACATAGGGCAATTCCCTGACCTGCACCTCTGACAACCCTTTTGCCACCTCCAAATAAAAGTTTAGGTACTGTCAATGCCAAGAGAAACCAATCTCTGAATGCATATTACTGAATATTATATAGCCTGGATCAACAGAGTAATACCATTCTTTTTTTTTCATAAAACCATAGCTATCAATGGCTAATTGGAAACTGAGGTTTAGCTCAAATCTTTTGCGTGAAAACAGACTAAGGTGCAAAGCAAGAGTTGCCTGTGCCAAAATCTTGCCAATCAATAATCATAGTAAAGTAATGTGGATGCAAAAGTTCAAGGTTGACAGCAGAATCCATATCTGCTGCACTTGTATTCAATCCTCAGGGGAATATGCTCAGTGCTGCTATAATTTTGCTCAGTGCAGTTATCTTGTCCAAGATTCTTAAGCTAACCATTCTTGTATCCTTTTGCTGACTGGAAGCAACCGAAACCACCTTTGTTTCCCTTGATTTGGGAGACCTTAGTCCATAGTCGTACAGACTACCTTTTAAATCCATTGAGTCCAATAGATTCAACTTCCCTCTGGATCCTGATTTGCCTTAAATCCACAGAAGACTAGTGTGTGACACCATTTTGTAATCTCATACATTGTAAGTATCATTTCTTTGATTAATTTGCTTTAATACTATTCTAATATCCCAAAAGTTGTGAATGGCTAAGTAATCTCTGTATTAGCACAACATTAAAGTAGCACACGATGACAATGTCTATAGCATACAAAAACACTACAAGCTCAAAGCCAACTAATGAAACTTCTAAACAACCTTATTGCTTTGCATTGATCCGATACAAACCCTAAGCAACCTTATATAACAATCTTATATTACAGTCTCAACCTTCACCTCTAAAAAAATTTAAAAAAAAAAAAAAACTATACAAACACCAGACCTGCAATTTGATAAGAATTTAATTGTCTAACATAATGTCCCTAATTTATAGCAGTTGAGCCACCGATTCTAATAAATGTAGCGGCTGATCTCCAGTTGGACTGCAACTAATGGAGCATCATGCTTTCAGGGGATACTCAGATGCACTCATCCACAATTTAATGTCGTAATCCAGTGGGTGTTCCACAAAAGCCTCCCGACATTTGCTCCGTCTCATGTCTCGTCTATCTTTTATCCTAATGTGAGCATGACTATCCAGTCAACGAAATAGTCCGGTTTGTGAAGCAGGTCATTAGAACTCAGAAGGGGATAGGATACTCCCAAAATCAAGAAATTTTATGCCAAGGTTAATGACAATCCCGGCAGTGACCCCATGCAAAGGAAAAGGGTTTGTGGTTCCAGTATCCACAACATGTCAAGCATAACAGAGCACAATGTCCGGTGTCCCAGAGCATGACTTTAAATCATTATGTATCCAGATTTTCGAAATCCTATTACAGGCTTATAATTAGAAAGAGCCAATAGAAAAATGCCCCTAAATCAGTTGATAAAGAAAACCCAACGATTAAAGAAACTCTTGTCCTACCCAACAAACAATGGTGACAGCCACAACATGCCTAGTGCAGATCTGTCAAATCACTTTCCAGGGAGATTCATATTCAAGCAACCTTACCCTTTCCGTGAGAGACAACACAGAAACATTTTTCATTTTTTTCATAAAGGAAATCAAAGTTACAAAATAATTGGAGGCTCAACTTGTATCCTGAATTTGCTTTTGTATTCTTACTATCTTCCAACTATAATTGCAACCCAGTTTCTAATCCCACCAACACAGAGAGCATAACAATCTGAGTTCAAAGCCGTGAATTGTTCATAGGAAGGGACCTGAGGTGCCACTCCAAGAGTACACCTTGTACTATACGGGACAGAAGTTATGCCTAAGCAAATATTATACAATCTATATGATCATAACGAGACACTTGCATTGGAAGTAAAGAATTACAAGAAAACTGATCTTTGTTTCCTATACAAACAAAAAACCTTTGTATATCTGAGTATGGAACATTATAGCATTTTTGAAACAACATACAGAGATAAAACGAAACTAAAACATATGCTTGCCGGACAACGTACAAGAAATGAAGTGGAGTTTCTCCTATGGATTCGGCACAAATGGATGCGAGAAAAGCCCTAAAAGTTGGCGTTACCAAAGCGGAAACTTAGCTAGAGCAACTTGTAATAGTAATCTCGTCCAAGGAGAAGAATGTGGTAGGAATCACCGCAAGGACACTTGAACCGAATATTAATGGCGTCCCCTTGTTGATCTGCACTTACAGTATTCTCCTGCTCCTCATAGCCCCCCTCTGATTCCACATTCTTGCTTCCATGGATGTCTTCGGCTTCATCATCATCCTGCAATTCCCAACCCACCAACCAAAATGAGCAAGAAAGAGTAAAATACTAAAAACCATAGTCCAATTAGAAAGAGAAACAGAAAGCGACCGTTTCAGAATCACATTCTTGATCGCTCTGCTGGATAAGTTGATCGAACCACTGCTTCATCTCCTTCATTCTTTCACTCATCCGCTTCAGTCGCTGAAACCCAAGACAACCCAAATTTAGCGAGAAGATTTTCAACACCAACCACAGAAAACAACTACACAGAGACACGCAATAAGTAATGATTATCAAGAACACCCTAATTTAGCGAAAAGACTCTGTACAACAATGATAGGACAACGTAACAACTACACAGAAACAAGGAAATTAACAGTGATTATCGAGAAAAACCTTGGACGCAGGACTCTCGGAGCCAGAAGCGGGGGACCTGGACCCAACCCTAGGTCCAGCACTCAGCATGTGATTCGGGTTCGGGTCGGGGGGCGAACAGTGAGAGAGGAAAGGGATCGGTTCGGACACGGTTCGGAGCAGAGGCAACCCTTGTGGTTGTGGAGAAGGCAAATGAGTGGCGGAATCCGGGGATGGAGCTCCGGCAGGGTCGACGGAGAGGGAGGAGGAGCGGCGGAGCTTGGAGTGGGAAGGCGGTGGCGCCGGCGGAAGAGGGAGGAGGTTGAAGCCACCACCACTGCCGGCGGAAGAGGAAGTGGAGGGCCTCTTCATCGGTGGAGATGATCGAAGAAGATTCGAGGGTTTCTTGGCAATGGTGGAGTTATTCTTGGACAGCAATTGTTCATTGAATTCACTGTCCGGAGGGTTTGATTCGGAATTAAAGCTTTTTCGCCGGTACGGTTGAAATCGCGCGCGGGAAGCAATAGAGGAGCTTGTAATAACGCCGCGAGTTATTATCACCTACTCTTGGGCTTAGCCATGTGTATGGACCTGTGGTTGAGGACTCCACGCGTAAAGCCAAAAATGTCAACATTTCTGTCACTCCCCACCCTCTTCCTCCAGATCCAATCAAAGAACCCTAATTTCTGAGTCCTATTTCAATTGTCTTTGTTTGGGATGTACCGTTAATGCTAATTTTTGCCGATGATGAGTCATGGTTTCTTTTATTTTTTATGCAAATAATTAGTTCGGTATAGTTTTTCTTCTAATAAAGTCAGTCTCTATATTTAAAATAATTTTTCAGTCTTTTGATGTAAATTTTAGTATCTTTCTAATTAATGTTGATGTTAACTGTATGGTTTAGAACATTACATGATATCTCATTTTCATACGGATTATGAGTTACTATATCCGTTATATACAGTAGAGAATCAAAGTTATAACTAGTAGGTTGATATTAACTATTTATGGGATAGATAAAGAATTATTCAATAGTAGTAATAAGATGTCAAAAATCGAAATGTTCTAACATTGCTGTTGAACATTAATAAGAGTTCACTCACTATTTAAAAGTTAAAATTTTTATGTGAATAGTTTATATTAGTAATTAAATAAAGAAAAGGCAACATTCCCTCTCTTTTTTCTATTTCTTTTAGGCCTTTATTTAAAGCTTCTCCGCATCTTGAAAGACCAAATACAATAGTTGAGATGCTTTTGTTTTGTAATTAATTTTTTACCTATTTTAAATAAATCAAAGAAATTCAAAAAAAGATAAATTTACCCATGTCGTTATTTCGCAATGGATAAAAATTAGGAGCGAGATACTAAGACTAGAAGCGTTCTACTCGCGAGGCACAAAGAAAGGGAGAGAAAAGGGGTGAGGTGAGGAATCTATTGCAGTGAACATCCCACGGCCAATGCTTCGTGAAGAGGCTCGTGGCCCTGAGCCAGCTCGCCAAAGTTTTTTTATTTTTTAAAATATTTTTAATGAGTTTTTCCTATTTTTATTCTAAAAATATATTATAGAGTAAGTTTATAGATATTATTTTATTTGATGAATCAAAATTATTAGCCTTCGTGGAAGGAAAATTTGAAAATCAAAACGTAAACTCATAGAATGACGTAAAAGGAGTAGAGCCTCATTAGTGAGCTAAAAAAATAGCTTAACACTGGGAAATGATTTCCTGGTCTTCAATTCAACTCTTCAAACAAGATTATCTAGTTAATCAAGCTTTCCTGCGCAATCTGAAATCCTGGATTGTGAATTCTCAATGCCAGTAGCCAGTATCAGTAGGCAGTAGGTATGCGCAGGTACGTGCACTCGGGAGCAGCTTATAACAACTCCGCCGCTAATTCCTCAACCATCTCACCCAACGGTCCACCCGCGAAAATGTACCGTTGACGCGCGCGTGTAGCGGTTCTCTCTTCTCCTCCGATCGCTTGGTAAGCCAACACCCCTCAATCACATTTACTTTGCCAGCCAATTGATTGATTAATGATGTGAAAGTAATTCCTCGATTATCTTGTGCGTACCATCTGTCTGACTAAATGCCTCTACGAAACGCTATGATTACAAGGCTTTAATCTCCTTTCTCAGCAATTTTTCCTCTTAACCCCAGCATCTTTCATTGAAATTAACTGTTGGGTTATTATGTATTCAACCAAGCCGAGCAATTAAACCGGCTTGTTGGTTGTGGGAGGAAAATCAGGTTAAGCTCGATTATATGTTGTTTCCTTCGACAACAATAATTTTGATCCCCCCCCCCCTTCTTCCCCCACTAATGGATAAGGTTGGAGCTCAGATTTCCTGGGTAAGAACACAACCAGCATGTAGAAATGCAACTGCAGCTACTTTGAAGAACTAGGCAGGCCATCTGGGGGGGAAAAAAAAAGAATCGTTTATTGGCTATATGGCTTAACTTTAATAAAAAATTTCAGAGACACCAAGAAGTAGCAAGTCGATGTGTCACAAAGGGCATTGCTTTTGGCTTCATTTAACGTCCACATTAAACTTATGTTCTCAAGAACCTCACGAATTTCTTCTGTTCCAAATTCTCTGAGCTGATTACCCTTCAGCATATTTCTATCAGGGTTTTCTCAAAATGGCTTATTTTCTTCGGCTTTTCAGACAAGTTCCTTGGTGTGTATTTGTTAGGATTAATATCAGAGTAATAGTATAGCGGAAGCAATAGGATGCAATAGAAAATCAGAAATTCAATCAACAAAACAACAGAATAATAGGAAGAGGACAAGAACACAGGAATTTAACGTGGAAAACCCAATGTGGGAAAAACCACGGACTGCGACAGCACCAAAACAATCCACTATGAGCAGGAAAGTACACCACGATCAAAATCACCTCAGTGATTCGATCTAAAAGCAGACTTACAATCTCTCTCTATTGTAATCTCTCGCAAACTACTTTAACCTCTCAATGTGTTTATGAGTACTGAAATATTTTAAAACCTAGGCCTGACCCTCCTTTTATAGGGCCTGAAAAATAAGGTTTTCCCCCCTTGGAAAAGCCCTAACCGCCGCAGAGAAAACACCCTCAACGCCAAACCCTAGCCGCCAAAATAAGGCGGTAAAAAATTGGCCGTGGCACGGCACCCCCGTGCCACTTTGCTGTTTGCTCCGTCTTCGACTCTTCGTCTTGGCACGCCCGTGTCTGTGCAGCATGGGATCCCCGTGCCGATACCCGAGATTTTGGGCCATAAAACCCAACAATCTCCACCTTGGACCAAAATCTTCAATCTTCAACTTTCCGTCGCCGTCGTCTCACCCCAAAGGGTGATGCCCCCTATGGGGCTATACCTTGCAGGGCCCTCAGTGGCTGTGGACGCCTACTAAGTCCAAGCAATGCTCGAACTTAGCTATAGGTAGAGGCCTGGTCAACATGTCAGCAGGATTTTCTGAAGTGTGCACCTTTTTCACCACTATCTCTTCGACAGCTACCGCGTATCGCACGTAGTGGTATTTTACGCTGATATGCTTGGTCTTTGAGTGATAGGCATCATTTTTGATAAGATGTATGGCACTCTGACTATCAAAATATACCACAGTGGTAGATTGTGGTACTCCAAGTTCAATTACCAGTCCCCTCAGCCAGGTAGCTTCCTTCACCCCTTCAGTAGCAGCAATATATTCAGCCTCTGTAGTAGACAAGATTGCAATAGATTGCAGTGATGCTTTCCAGGAGATAGCACCCCCACACATGGTAAAGATGTACCTAGATATGGACCTCCTCCTATCCAAGTCCCCAACATAATCAGAGTCAACAAAGCCTGTTACATCAGACGTAACAGTTTTGTTTCTATCAAATACCAACCCCTTCCCTGCAGTACCCTTCAGATATCGAAGGATCCATTTCACAGCCTCCCAATGATCCTTCCCAGGATTGTGCATCTATCTACTTACCACACTTAAAGCATGTGATAAGTCAGGTCTAGTGCAAACCATAGCATACATTAAGCTCCCTACAGCACTAGAATAAGGTACCTTAGAATTCTACTGATGTCTTCCTCTGTTTGCGGACAGCATTCCGCAGACAGTCTAAAGTGTGCAGCAAGTGGAGTAGAAACTGCCTTGCAGTCCCCCATGTTGAATCTACTCAGTACTTTCTCAACGTACCTTTCTTTAGATAAGTATAGTTTACCTCCCTTCCAATCCCTGTGGATCTCCATGCCCAGTATTTTCTTTGCTGCACCCAAGTCTTTCATCTCAAACTCTTTACTGAGTTGAGATTTCAGCATGCTAATTAAACTTTTATCTTTAGAGGCAATTAGCATATCATCAACATACAGCAATAGATATATAAAAGTCCCATCACCATACTGTTTGAAGTATACACAATTATCATATCTACTGAGTATATACCCTTTATCAATCATAAACGTATCAAAACGTTTATACCACTGCCTAGGAGCTTGTTTGAGTCCATACAAGGACTTCTTCAACTTACACGCCAGATGTTCCTTTCCAGGAACAGTGAACCCTTCAGGCTGCCTCATGTAAATCTCCTCTTCTAGCTCTCCATGCAGGAAGGCTGTTTTTACATCTAACTGCTCCAAGTCCAAGTTAAATAGTGTAATAAAAGAAAGAAGTAATCGAATGGAGGTATGTCTAACAACAGGGGAGAAAACCTCATTGTAATCAATACCTTTCCGTTGGTTGCAACCACGAACAACCAACCGTGCCTTCCATCTTGCATCCTCAACCCCAGGAATTCCCTCTTTCTTCTTGTAAGTCCACTTGCCAGTTAAGGCTCTTCGGCCTTTAGGCAGGTCACACAGTTCCCAGGTTCTGTTCTTCTGCAGACTTTCCATCTTTTCTTGCATAGCCAGCATCCAATTAGGTGAACTCGGGCAGGTGATCGCTTCAGTGTAGTTTGAAGGTTCAACACCTTCAGGCACTTCCTCTGCAACTGAAAGTGCGTATGCTATCAGTCCCTCATCATCATTGTACCGGGCAGGTCTCCTGATCTCCCTTCGAGGACGATCACGAGCTATAGAATGCTCAACCTCCACCTGAGGTTGATCAGAACTGATAGTCCCAGGCTCAGTAACCTGGGCTTCCCTATTGGGCTCCTCAGCAGCTCCACCTTGAGCTGCAATGGTCTCCACCTCCACCTTCATAGTGGTATCTTTCTGATTACCTACATCAGTAGAAGGAACAACAGAATCCTTTCCAGAAGGCAACATAACAGTCTCATTGAAAGTAACATCTCTACTTTGTATTACTTTCTTAGACTCAGGGCACCACATGCGATACCCCTTGGATTCAGAAGCATATCCTATAAACATGCATTTGATAGCCCTGGGGGCTAATTTCCCATCATTCACATGGGCATATACAGGACATCCAAATATCCTAAGATTAGAATAGTCAACAGGATTACCTGACCATACTTCTTCTGGAATCTGAAAGTCAATGGAGAAATGTGGTGAACGATTCACCAAGTAGCAGGCTGTAGAGATGGCCTCAGCCTAGAATGCTTTGCGATCCCAAAGCCCAACATTTGAAAGCATACACCGTGCTGTCTCCAGGAGTGTTCTGTTGATTCGTTCTGCAACCCCATTCTGCTGTGGTTTCCCAACCAAAGTCTTGTGCCTAGCTATGCCGTTTACTGTGCAGAACTCCTCAAACTCTGATTCAACAAACTCCATGCCATTGTCAGTCCTGAGTTTCTTGATCTTTCTCCCAGTCTGGTTCTCAACCAAAGCTTTAAACTTCTTAAACATAGAAAAGGTCTCATTTTTATGTCTTAAGAAGTAAGCCCAAACCTTACATGAGAAATCATCAACAAATGTCAACATGTAACGCTTACCCTCAAAAGAAGGTTCCTTTGAGGGACCCCACAGGTCAAAATGGATATAATCTAGGGTCCCCTGAGTACGGTGTGTTGCTTTAGAGAAACTCACCTTTTTCTGTTTCCCAAGAACACAATGATCACAGAAATCTAACTTACCCGTACTGGCGTTACCAAGATAACCTTTCTTAACCAGAATGGTCATCCCTTTCTCACTCATATGGCCCAACCTCATGTGCCATAACCTCGTGTCATCTGCTGTACCTACTGCAGCTATGCCTGTAACTGTAGCTCCCTGCAGAATGTAGAGACTCCCCTGCCTCAGTCCCTTCATCATCACCATGGCTCCCTTAGTTACCTTTAGGACACCATTCTCCATAACGATCCTGCAACCATTAGCCTCAAGAGTACCCAAAGAGATCAAACAACGAGTCATATCAGGAATGTGACGCACTTTAGACAAAGTTCTAATAGTGCCATTATGGGTTTTAATCTGGACCGTACCTATCCGTGCAACCTTGCATTCAGCATCGTTGCCCATAAGTACAATCCCAGACTCCACAGGTTCATAAGTTACAAACCAGTCCCTACTAGGACACATGTGGAACGTGCAACCAGAATCTAAAACCCAATTATCATCCACTCCTCTCCCAGAAATGGTAGCTAACGAAGTAGCAAGCAATACATCCCCATCAGTCTCAGACTCTACTACACAATCAGCTGTAGCAGTTTTCTCCTTCTCCTCATTCTTTTTCTTTAATTTCTAGCAATTAGCCTTGATATGACCCAATTTGTTGCAGAAGTGATAGGTTTTATTAGCATGAGGATTCCGTGATTTAGAACGGCTCTTTTTCCTGTTACCATTCCTCCTTTTCTCCGTTGTCCTATCCCTGACTGCCAATCCCTCGCCCGAATCAGCATGAATGTCATGGTCAAACTTTTCTTTAGATAGTAGGTTAGCCTTGACATACTTAAATGATATAGTATCTGAATTACTATACAGCATAATTTCTTTAAAGTGTTTGTAGGAAGGAGGTAGTGAGACAACAAGTAGGATAGCTTTATCCTCATCATCAATTTTAACGTCCAAGGTTTCTAGATTCACCAGAATTGAATTAAACTCATTCAGGTGTTTTTGGACGAGCGTACCTTCAGCCATACGACAGGTATATAACATTTCTTTCAGCCTGATCTTATTTGCTAGGCTTTTCATCATATACAACTCTTCTAGCCGAGTCCAAAGGTCTATAGCAGTTACCTTATCAAGTACCTCTCGCAGAACGTGAGGTGCCAGGCACAGTTGTATGGCTGAAACCGCTTTCAGCTCCAGTTCCTCCCATTCGTCTTCCGTCAGCGACCCACGCCGCTTCTTCTGTTCTTCAGCCCATTGCTCATCTGTTGTCTTCTCGGGTTTGACATAAGGTCCCTTCAGGACCTTCCACAACCCGTGCTGGATGAGAACCGCTCTCATCTGCACCTTCCAGAGATTAAAACTAATCTCTCCGTCGAACTTCTGAATGTCTACCTTCATGATTGAAGACATCCTATAACCAGGGCTCTGATACCACTTGTTAGGATTAATATAAGAGTAACAGTATAGCGGAAGCGATAGGATGCAATAGAAAATCAGAAATTCAATCAACAAAACAACAGAATAATAGGAAGAAGAACACAGGAATTTAACGTGGAAAACCCAATGTGGGAAAAACCACAGACGGCGACAGCACCAAAACAATCCACTATGAGCAGGAAAGTACACCACGATCACAATCACCTCAGTGATTCGATCTAAGAGCAGACTTACATTCTCTCTCTATTGTAATTTCTCGCAAACTACTTTAACCTCTCAATGTGTTTATGAGTACTGAAGTATTTTAAAACCTAAGCCTGACCCTCCTTTTATAGGGCCTGAAAAATAGGGTTTTCCCCCCTTGGAAAAGCCCTAGCCGCCGCAGAGAAAACACCCTCAACGCCAAACCCTAGCCGCCAAAACAAGGCGGTAAAAAATTAGTCGGGGCACGCCCGTGCCACGTGGCACGGCACCCCCGTGCCACTTTGCTGTTTGCTCCGTCTTCGGCTCTTCGTCTTGGCACGCCCGTGTCTGTGCAGTATGGGATTCTCGTGCCGATACTCGAGATTTTGGGTCATAAAACCCAACAGTATTCATGGTCTTCAGTTGGATAGTCACCACCTATGTTGCACTTTAATTGCTGCTTCAAGTGCTAAAACAGTAAATTTTTGTAAAGGCCAGCTAATGAAGTCAGGTTTGTCAAGTATGTTTTTTCCAGAGTCCTGTTGTTAGCCTGTGTGCTAGACTATTAGGTATCCGGAGAGCAGAAGCACTTTTTCATGAAATTCCAATGAAGAATCCTGTTTGCATAATGCACTTTTAGCAGACTATGGCAGAGCAAAACTCCTGATTATGGGGAATAATTGATCAGAAATATCCCTTTGCTGGATCCTGGATCTGAGTTATTATCACTTCACTTTTACATGCATGTGCAGGGCTGTGTGCAATTGGCATGCATAAGGTGCATGCCTGTGTACTCCGGACAATTTCTGGATAGAAACTGATGTTGAGTTTGTTGATTGAAATGTATGGCTGATGTGGCTTAGTAGGCAAAATTGAGCAAGTTTTTAGCTTACCTGGAAAGTAGGTTCATAAGGTAGAAATGGGGCTCATCTAGAAGCAAGAGGATTATTCGGTAATATGTTGATTGAAGGGTAAGACATGAGAGTTAGACTTTGTCCCTGTTACATCAGCCAGTACTGGTACTGGCCCAATTGATCTCAGTCCTTTGTATTCTGAGTTTGTGACCTGTGACCTGTGACATAAGACTATTTTCTGGCCCAGAGCAATACAGTTGCGTAGTTGATTTGCTTTGTTGGGCTGGTGATTTCCGGAAGGCTTGAAAATTAGTAAATGTGATGCCTAGTAATCAGTAAAGGGCTTGCTAGGCAATAAATTACCCTATTTTACGTGCCTCTTTCACCCATTTTTAGCTCGTATAATAACTTAATCTTTAGGATTTTACCTTATTTTATTTATGTTTTGTAGGAAATAACGCCAAATCAAGCAAACGTCGCGAAAAGGAGCGAAGATGGGACAAACCAGCGAAAAACAACAGAAAACGGCAGTGCACAGCCGTCCTGCAGGGATGCACGACCGTGCACCGGTGGCCGAAGCCACGCACGGCCGTGCGTGGTGGCGCACGACCGTGTGTCGGGCCCAGTTTCGTGAGAAAAGCCCTTTTCAGCCAGTTTTTGTGGGGGGGTCGCACGGGGGTTCGCTTAGGGCTTCTTTCTGGCGATTTCTAGAGTAGTTTAGATTAGGTTTCAGCAAATAAAACCTCAATAGAAGGATTTATTTAGGATTGAAGATTGTAACCTTGGATTCAACCTTTGGATTTTAAGTTCCTTCTATCAATTCAAGACTAAGTTTTTCTTCCCTTTTCTCTCTTTATTTCATATCTTATTCTTGTTTATGTTTTGCTAGTTTGATTCTTTTATTTGTTTTATTTTGTTTATATGTTTAGTTTTCATTGTTGATTTATGTTATTTACTTGTTTAGATTTGTTTTATTTCATTCTCTTTGTTTTGTTCTTCATGTTCACGTTCTTGTTTGTTAGTTTAGGTTTTCATGTGTTTGTGATTGTTAATTGGTAGATTGTGTTGGCTTAGATTGTGATTAGCCTCTTGATGGCTAATTAATCTTGTGTTTGGCCTAACCATACCCAATCTATGCCTAGAACTTAGAGTTTTCCTTGTGTTCGATGAAATACTTGAGAGAGCTTTCATCCGTATTTTTGGGCGATTGATTTATGCTGAGAGGTGAGGTCAATTAGTTAGTGTGGGAGAGGGAATAGCCGAGTTCGGAATATGAAAATAGTATCCGAATCGAGTTAGGTTCGGGGTTGCTAGTTTTGTGGTTTAATTGGGCTAACCCCATGAAAATAGGTGATTAGGCTAACTAGACTAGCTCATGACCCTTGAGAGAGGGCTTGGGTGGTCTTTGATGGTGCAACCGATCATCTCTAGTTCGTGATGTAGTTTGGGTAGGTTAGGATTCGTCTTGGTTAGTTGATTTATTCATTGGTCAAATCACAACTCCAAGTCACCTTTTCTATGTTTGTAGCGTAGTTTAGTTTTTCCTCTTTCTCCTTCAATCTTGCCTAACTCGAGACGCTTTAGCTAGCCCTGATAGTTGGAAACGCAATTCCCTGTAGACGATACCCCAAGTACTCAACGATACACCTTGCATTTGGAGTTTATAAATATTAAAACTGTTTTATCCCTAAGAGGGCTTTTGTCCGTTTATGTGGAGCATTGCTTAATGCCTGCAAAGAACATGCTAGTGTTAGTAATGGTTAGTAATAGTTTCGCTAGGTGGCTGCTGAGAAGGCCCTTGGATTCATGTTGGAGTTATCGCTTTGTAGAGAATTTGATGCTAAGCTTGGCATGTGAGTTCTCAATGAAAGAGTGAGGACTGAAGGACAATGCTGGTCATAGCTGGATACAGAGGTAACAAGTTTCGCTAGGTGACTGCTGGCATTAACATGCACTTAGACTTGATTCAGTATGTTCTTGAAGATCATGCCTGTGTTGTGCCTGTAGTTTAAAATTCTTACTGATTGGAGTGATCCCTGATTTGAACTTATTTGTATACTGACCTTAGGATATGCGAATGAGATAATAGACTGCTGGACATATCACCATTTCTAATTGCACAATCACAATGAGCTTGGTTTGTAATTAACTAAGGAACTAATTGCCATAGATATTTATTCTGAAATTGGTTGATTTTATGGAGAGAGGGGGGGGGGGGGGAAGAGCCTATACATGGAAGATACTTGCTGTTCTTTATGAAACGATTTAGGTGCATCTCATATTGCCACACTGACATGTATCGTGGATTTTGGTTGAGGGGCATCCTTCGCTATTGAAAACCACTTATAGTGAAACATGTTTTTCTTTCTTGCCTTTGATTTGTTGGTAGAATGCAGTAACCGTGTCGAACCCTTCTACGTGAAGGAAAGATCAAACTTATACCATCAAAAGTGTTGGAGTAAGAAAGTGGGTATTGTCCTATGTTGACAAAATTCAAAGAATATCATAGTGAGTGTTGTCCCATATTGATGAAATTAAAGGGGTTGAGCATGTGTATAAGTTTGTGAGTTACTCCACCCATTGCCAATTGATTTTTGGATGGAACTTCATTTGAGCATATATGTATGACTCTTTGTTTATAGCCCAATTGATATAAAGAAATTCAACAAAAAGGAAATAATGAGGCTTGCAATTACAAATTTGTTTTTGCTTTTGTATATAGTTTGCCATCTGTATTTTGGCATGTATATGAAAGTTCAAAATATATCTGAAAGAATATGTTCGTTGTTGAATTGGACTTATTTGCAATCTTTTTGAAGAAAATATTTCCCTTCAATTGCCTTTTCTCTAGTATACAGTAACTGGGTTTGGCAAGATTTAGATGCGTGCAACCTCCTGCAAACAAGAAAAGCTTCCTCTTCTCTGAGGTATTGTGAAAGCGATCTAAACAATTAATGCCATCTTCCCCCAGTCCCTTCTTCTTGAAATTGCATCCCATCTACAGGCAGTACTTCGATTTCTCTCTTTCCAAATTAAATCAAACAGTGAAATTGACATCTGAACTACTCTTGTTTGAGGAGGAGCAGTGCTTGCTCACTCCTTAGGACAGGTTGGGACTGAAGATGTTAACCTCTGATTTTAGCAGTGTTGCGTTGCATGTGCTCGTGGCCGTGGTGATGTGTTTCTGTCATTCAACTAGAATCGACTATCGACAGGTATGGCTTCTTATCCGTTGCTATCTTTGCCTACTTTTTGAAGTGGGCCGTTCCAATCAGTAGCTTCATGTGGTAATTTCAATTACTTACTTTCGTTTCTCTGACTTGTTTATCATCAAGGTGCCATATGGCTGTTTTAATGGTTTTCTGTTTTTGTTGACTTGTGAGCTATTATTTCCATTTGTTCTGAGTGGCCTATCACTGATCCTGATTGTCGATATTCAATCACATAGCCAGCTATTTTGTTCCCTTTTTATTTGTATGCATGTGTTGCTGCTGCTGTGATTGTGCATTTTCTTGTGATTCAATTTTCTTACTAACCATGAATTTTTGAGTAATTTGCCGCTTCATTTATCAGAATATTCAGATTCCTGTCATTTTCAATATGGTCAAATATTATACTAGTTTAAAGCAGCCTCCCTTAATCTCTTAATGAGGCAAGGTGTCATCATAAAGAACAAATCTGTGGAAAAACTTGAAGAGTTTTCAAATGGGCAGTTAGTGGGTGTTTAAAACAATAAAAATAAAAGTCAACTGTTGACCTCGGAACTCATCAAGGTTCCCAACGTGCGGTAACCTCTAGGAATTGCATATTGTAACCCAAAAGCTAGCTTGTAAAATTCATGTCCAAGTGAAGTGCAATTATCTGGTGGGGTGATATGAGGTCTAAATAGTCCCATATTTACGTATGGATCTCAAAGCAGGAGTAACATGGTTTGCATGTGCTTAGTGACAAGTATGGCCACGATCAACTCCAAAAAAAATATTACCTTCGATGTTGCTGTTGTGGGTCAGTGCATCTTTTTGAGGCGGGCCCTTTCCTCCATCTCCCCCTTCCTCCTTTCCTTTTTCCTTGACGTCACTTTCCTTCTCAACTCTACTTGCTGATAGATATTGTCCACAGAACACGGGAGAGCTTCTACCGTAGATGGCAGCACATTATGTACGGCTTAGTAGTAGAAAGTGTAGGCTGTCACTTTACTTTTCACCATTACATGTAACTTGTTTGAGCCTAGAAAATTGTCAACTTTTGCTACTATTCATTAAACAAAAGGAACTATTGCCAGTGCTACCAAGACTCCCATTTAGTCTTGGGCATGTGTTGAACTCCTTAGAATGTGATATGGATACGGACATTGGATACTGAACTTATACCAAAGACGTACTCATGTTGGACCTTTTTAGCCAAGTTTGAGCAATGCAGCTGTAAAAGTCTTCATGTGCGCAGTCTGGGTTGTTTTGTGTTAATCTCTGTTGTGCAGGAATGTTTTTCCTTGTCTACTTTGCAGATAACTTTTTTTAAAAATTTTACCCTGAGTTCCAGATTGAACGGATTGAAGGATGTGTATTGGCTTTCATTGTAAAATTGTTATCAGATCATAGATTAGCATTTGGCCAATATTGAGTATTTATGATTAATGCTTCTGGGACATCATGTTTGGTGGTGTACTTTGGAGTCTGAACAGTACAAAAGGAGACATTTCCATATCCTACAATCTTTATTCAGCTATTGTGAGGTGCATTTTCGACCTTAAAAAATGAGTGATGAACGAGATCCAATCGAGATACATGATTGGTGCTCAATTCAAGTAGATTTATCTCTGGATTTTAATGATCTCCATTCTACTACCGCATGTCTTCGATAGTAGGACCACTTAGCGAAGCCATTATTGCTAGTATAACTGTTTTGCCTCTTTGGGGTTTCAAGTCTTAGCAAATGTAATGGATGGGTAGGTTGAGAATTGAACAACTGGATTATTTCTGCTCTCTTCCTATCAGTGTCAAGGAAGCTTACCCGCTCAATTGCACCTAGAATCTGCCGAATGCCTTGATTTCTTAGCACGTCAACAGGTCCATCTCGGTTAACCATATTGTCATCATTTATATTCTTCCCCCCTGATCTATGATCCTGGCTGGTTATGGCATATGTTGCTGGGGCATTTTTTGCTTAGAGGGACACCAGTTAGGTGCCTGTTCAATCATTTTTTTCTGTATACAGTTGCTGTTTTGCTCAAGCCCTTCCCATTATGATTCCTTGGCTTAAATAGAAATCAGCCTACTTTGCATCTCCTAAAGTAGTGAATCATTTCTTAGCTTGCAAAGAGATCCTGGAATCTGGATTAAGTTTGGTCATCTTTACTTTTGTATTCGGATATCTTGACTTGGGTTGAACCCTTTAAATTTGCTTTCTTTTTCCCTCTCTCTTCCAAAGTCTGGACCCTTGCCCTGAAAAGGATGGCCAGAATTAAGGACAAATTCAAAAGAGTAGGAAAATGAGAAAATGCCAGAAAACTAAGAACAACCGTATCAGAGTAGAATGTGCAAGTCACTGTATAAGTCGTAATTAGTACAAATACCTGCTTAGATCTGGTTTCAGAAGCACATTAGTTATTTGTGAGAACAATAATTCTTCATAGGATTAATTTAGCAAATTAATAAGGAGTCATGTGAAATAATTAAATTGTGGATGGATTTTTTTCTATGGGTAAGTACGTCGTTCTCTGTCCACCTGTAGGCAGCAAATAAAGTTCAGACAATTACAGTCAAAAGACATCTCAAAACTAGTGGCAGGTTACACATGTATGGAGACGGAGAGTTACGGAAATCTTACAGTTAGAGGTGCTGATGATATTTGTTATTTTTTTCAGCTCACAAACTTCCACAGAATCACAAGCATAACAATCAGAAAAATACGAAAAGCTTGGTTTCTGAGATTGTACCTTTCCAGTACAGTTTGCACTTCCCGTCCGTGATTCTACAGGAATAAACAATGAAAGGAATCTAATTGTGCAAATAGGGAAATAGTACTAATAATAGTGTTTATTAGTAGGTTTTATCTTTATAAATAATGTAAAGAGGATTTGTACTTCAATGCCCATGTGCATATGCCCAATGTATTAGTTTGATTTGACATACAAGTTTCAAGGAATCAGGGCTGGCTGCAGGTATGCAGAGCTTAAGCATAAATCAGAGTGTTTGCATGAGCCTGTTCTAAGCTAAGATATATTACTGAAAATCGTTTACAAGTGTCAAGTATGAGTCTGTGTATAGGTTTCGGACCCAATCATTTTGTAACATTTCATGGGTTTTCGGTCTAAATTGAAGTGTTAAGTGTCACATTCATGTATGAAACATCCAAAGGAGGTGCTAGGGGTAAAACAGATAGCTAGGCCTAATACATACATGTGGTTTTTGGTAAGAATTTTATGTGATGCTAACTTTGTGTGCTTTTCCTGATGCTAACTTTGTGTGCTTTTCCTGCTCTTCACCGGTTCTACCTAAGTTACATGTACATTATCCTTGTCCATAACCCTGGGTATGGTAGAGGCATTTTTGTTCTGGGATTTGTTCATCAAACCACTGTCCTGTCATTTTGGGATCCATGATTAGAGCATCCAATTAGACTTGTTAGTTGCCTTCTTATCCATTAAGCCAGATTGGGGAGAATAGTTTTGTTCAATAATTGAGCTAGGACATCCCTTAACGAAGGAAACCCTGCTGAAAATTGAAAACAATTAAAAAATTCTGGCACCCTAAAGAACTTAAAGATCTGGAACGACAGGAAGCCAATTCATCTCATAACCCATAAATGGTTGTCATGGTGTATGCTATAATTGTCTAAGGAACTAGTTTACTACCATTAGTAGGCTGAATAAGGGCAGAAAAGCTGTGATATCTATCCTTGAACAGAATCAGCCCAAGTCCTAACTCTTAATCCAATAATTCTGAGGACTAGATCAAAGAGAGGGAAAAATTAAAAGTTTAAAATGCCCTTGAAAGAAGAGAGAGAGAGAGAGAGAGAGAGAGAGAGAGAGAGAGAGAGATGGGATCCACTTTGCTATTAGGAGGTGCAACAAAAGAGGGCCTAAACCCAAATGCCCTGGGCTCTCGCCTTGTCCTTGAGGGAAGTACACATACCCCCAAACCGCCGTGGCCTGTCCTATGCACCCCAGCCCTACACCCCACATGACCACTTGGTCCCCCCCGCCCCCTCTTCAGTTATTAATTCTCCCCTCTTTTCTTTTCCCCTCCATAAATACCCTCCACTTCCTTCTCAGTTTTCCCATCACTCCCCAAGTCCCCATACATCAAGTACTCTCTAATCCTCCCTTTTATCTACACCCAGCTCCGTACACTCAAACCAAGCTATATTCAAAACATCCCCTAAGATTAATAGAGATGGCTCTTGGAAAGTCAGGCAAGCTTTCTCAAGCAGCATTACTGAAGCAAATCCTCAAAAGATGCTCAAGCCTAGGGAAAAGGCAGGGGTATGATGAAAATGGGCTCCCCCTCGACGTACCAAAAGGCCACTTTGTTGTGTATGTGGGAGAGAATAGGAGTAGATATATTATTCCCATTTCCTTCCTGTCCCATCCCAAGTTCCAATGCTTGCTACAACGAGCTGAAGAGGAGTTTGGATTTGATCATGATATGGGCCTCATAATCCCTTGTGAAGAAGTCGTTTTTCGATCTCTTACTTCCATGCTTCGATGAATAATTACCATTTGCGAAGAGAAACAACGATATTAAGGTGGTTTCTGGGTTTCACTGAAGAAAGGTGACCTTAAGATGAAGCAGTTTGCCATGAGCATAAGCTCATGCATCCTTCTCTTTTTTTTTTGCATCTTTCTTTGTTGTTTGTCCTTGGAGATGGCCAGTGGATGGATGTGTTTATTGTTTGGAACCCATCTATTAGTATTTTGGGTTTTTCTAGGTAATTATTTGCTAAGGACTGATCTAACCCAAGACCCATGAATTATTTTCTGGGTTAGATTAATTTGTATAAAGTTGTAAGCTTTTCCTCATAGAGGTGACCCTCGCCCTGTGAGAGGAATGAAAATGCTCATTTTCATTACACTTGTCTCCCTCTGCATTTGTTTGTGGCTTAATGTCTAACGCTTGTTCCCGTTTTATCGGGCTACTAGGCGACCAAATGAAGGAGTGTCACTCTAGTATAACAGAGGATGATTTTTTTTTTCCGCCGTGCATCCAATCAAAATAGCTAACAAATTAACAATTTCCTTGTTGGTTGCCTGAGAATGCACATGAGAATGACAAGATTGAGCATAAGTTTATTGCTAGTTTTTTCGGCAGCCCTAAGAGAAAATGGGGTTCATGTAATGCTAGTGGTGCTAAATACTTACCTTGGGAATTGTCAGCATCTACCTTTACTAGTTTGCAAGATTGTTTTCTGAATTATGCAATGCAAAGGTCTTTCTAGTTTTCCTAGAGAAAGTACATGAAAAGTGAGAGCTCCTGAATGCATTGTAACACGGTTAGAAATATTTGGTTAATTGCGCTTTTCGAGGAATTTTATTGGTTTCTGGAATATTTTGGCTTATGGATGTCCAAATATCATGAATTATGCACAGGAAGATTTGCTCATTTGAGTAAAATGACGTTTTTCAGTAACACTTGTTAGGAGAATTTTAAGTCTAGGGCTTTTGTCCACTCAATGCTGCAAAAACACTCTTTCTTTCTCTTCTTCTTTTTTTTTTTTTCTTTTTCTTACTTTGGGGGGATGCTCTAACGACTTTCAGGTGTTATGAAATTGGTTTATTTGGACACATTGAGTTCAATCTTATAGATGATAGGTGATTTCAGTTGCTTTATTAGTATGAGTAAATGATCAAAATTGAAAGAAAAACTGATAACTAAGGAAGGAAAACATCTTGTTTGGATATTATTGCATGCAGGAAAGAAGGGAAGCTATAAGGAATGGCGGAGGGGATACGAAAGCTGAAATGCCTCAGAATCTCATCCTTTCTAAGGGGATTTGAATGGAGGAGGTATATAGCACACTGTAAAGAGGGTTGGAGATAAGTGGGAAAAACACGTTGAAATTTTCCGTTGAATCCTTTTTAGCCCCCTTCTTTTGAGTTGAATGCGTCTGAATGATCTATATTGGAAGCAGGCTCACCTCAGCTTAGTATTTTAAGCACCTACTAACCGTGAGTGGAGAGATTACGTACAGATCATATGTCCAAGAATGACATGAATTGCTTGTGATCGGCGTGTTCTCTTGCTAAGTTGCATCTTTCATAGAAGAATGGATTAATCCTGCCTAGAATCCCCCCTTCCACCTCGTTGGCGTAAAAGGAAGCACAAAAGACAGTGGTTGATGTCGGTCATATTTTGGATCATATATCTTGAAAATTAACTCCGAGAGACTTTACTGCTATCCTAGCTTGAATTCTTAAGATATACTGATATCTAGATGCATTAAAATTCCAGCAATATGGTCCACCCTCGTAATAAAATGAGGCTATGGGGGACCATTGATGATCATGATAGGGCTCAAGAAGCTTTATTCTCACAGTAAAATTGAATCTGTGTCTTCTTTGACTTGTAGCTTTCATGCTTTTGTGGGGAGAAGTGGTGTGATACTGAAAACTGAACGTGCAAATTTCCTTTTGTTTTCCATATTCACATACATTAGTTGCATGGTTGTGATTGCTGGCCCAGAGTGTTAGAATTAAAAATCCTAACTCTGTGGATAGGTCTTTGAGATATGTGGGTGATCTTAGTTTTGGACCCTGATCTCGAATTAAAGAGTACTTGTTCACAGGTGCCGCTTCACTTCATGCCAAGGAGCTGTGATTGTGGAGGAGGAGCCCCACTCAAATGATGAAAGTTTGGGGCGAGAAGACGCAATCAAAAGAGGGTTTGTTATTGAAAGTGATGAGTCATTGGGTCTGCTTTGATCAATTCCTAGATTTTGCTGTAAGGTCAGCTTAATGATCATAAACTCTTTCAGTATTTTGATTTTTTTCCCCCACAATTAATTCCGTTCTCCCTTTTCTCTCTCTCCTGTTCTCTCAACCACAGGTAAAAGATAACCATTATAGCCTGAAAACCAGACAAAAGCTGTGAGCTTGATAGAGATCCTGACCCAGCATGGGTCGTCTTCTCTCCATCCCATTATTGCCCTGTTTGTACTTGAGAGAGTAACACTGTACCGCAGAATAAAATCAGCAGAATATTTCCTTTTTAAAAAATCAACAGAAATATTTTCTGTAAATAGCCCCTACCTTCCTCTACTCTAATGGATGTGACTTATGAGTGGTGAACTCTAAAGGGTAAAGACCTCAATTTTAACTACTAGACATTGTATTTTTACTTCTCTGTTTCTACAGTTTAGATGGCACTCAAGTTTTTACCTAGACTGACATTGCATCTATAAGTCTTTTCTGTTTCTACACTTCAGATGGAACCCAAGCTTGTAATGAACTAATGAAGCTAGCAATTCCTCGTACAATTTGTTTATGCCTCTTAGTCTTAGGTGTTGTTACTTTTACCTTCTTTCGCAGTCTCTCTTACTGTCCCTCAGCCAATCTGTGGTACACACTACTATAACACTAAACACATCTCGAGGAAGATATACAAAGGAACAATCTCTTTGCAATTGTAAGGATAAAGCTCAGACCGCGCCAAATAGGCTGGTTGATGGGTTGGGAATTGTTTGGCTTCTCTCAACCAGAGAGCCAATGTGGTAATGTCTGAATAAAATCAATGTATTCATCAAATTTGATTCACTTTCCAAATGCAAAATCTTGTAGTTTTGGCATTTTCTCATTGTAGAGGCCAGGACCATCAAAGAAAGGCAGAGACTAGCTGTGATTAGCTGTGACCTCCTTAGTCTTGACTCACTTTTGCAAATTTTCCTAGTTTTTCCTGCCAAACTTCTATGTTGAGCCACAAAACATTGTTTTCTGACAATCAACAACTCCTTCCAAAATCTAATTCCCTACTGTTTCAGCTCCCTCAACTCCTCACTCCCCCAAGAGGAATATCTGTGTGTTCAAATCTCCTCCTTACATGTCAGCATAATGTCTCGTTTTCTCTGTCATTATTGCCTGTCTACTTTTCTCTTCTAATCTTCCTTCAATTATGCCATATTGTCCCCTTCATCTCTCTGGGGATTTTTAATTGTCTGGGGCATTTTTCCTCATGATCTGTGTGTCTGCAGCATGTAGTACAAATAATTGAAAAGCAATTAAATGTCACTGAAATAAGAAGTCCCTTTTTTTGTGCCTAGTTTGTAAATAAATTTCTGAGTACTTAGAGGAGGTATTGGCTTTGATACTATACAACAACGCCGCCTTCTTTTGTGAATCCTGTTTTTCTAGAGATATTTACATATAGGTAGTCTTGCTATATAAGCATCTCTGCTTTGGTACTTTAGATGTTAATATTGTAATGTTTCAGTGAAGCTTTTTTTCCCCGTAATTTCACAGATTCAAAAACAGGCGGAATACCTGCGAATGCCTATTGATTAGTCCCAAACCAACATTGTGGAAAGGAACACCAGCAGCAATTTCACGGATATGGATGCATATAGAGGGCGACAACAGTCTTTTTGCAAACTATGCATGGAGAAATTGGAATCCAGCAGAAGGTGGCAATTGCTGTACAAGATGCCAAGGGTGATGCCAAATCACGCTTATAGAGGAGACAATCAAATGTCTACTCAATTGCGTATCATCTTTACAGGAAAGGCAATCACAATACTGGTCCAATTTCTAAAACTGTAGCGATCGACTTAGCAACAATTTTATGTGGAATGGTATGAGCGCTCACTTGAGAGTGACAGTTTGATAAAAATTCTCAAAAATCAAAACCATATGTTATCTTGAAATGACCTCTTTTGTATATATTAGGTGATTGGATCTTCTCAAATCCTATTGTTACTGATACTATTCTTACAATACTAACTATTAAATTTGATGATCTCTTAAATTAGCCTTGTTTTTTTCGTTGGTAAATCTAAATTTATCAACTTCAAACGACTTCAATCTATTTCATGAACTTCCATTAAAAAAAAAAAAATAATCAATTTTTACCCACTTAACCAACTTTAATCTACTATTTTAACCAACTTATATTCATCATATAAAAAAATATCAACGTCAACCTACTTTAATCTACTTAAACTCACTTTAACCCACTTTGATCAACTTTACTCATCTTCCAACTCCTATTTTCCAACGAAAAGAACAGACCCTTAGTACCATAAAACTGATTTCTTCTCTCTCTTTCTTTTTTTTTTTTAAAATTAAATTTGAGCTTCTTACATAATTCAACTAGGTAATTTTTTAAAAATACTGTGCAACTTTCTCATAAGAAACTTTTACCTACACGCTACGATCTATATTTCTCGTACTTTGCTTTTTTCCATTAGTGTAGAATTTGTTTTTGTGCAGAACCATTGTTTATCATCATTTAAAAGTGTTCTTACACCTCAAGGAGTTTGTTTTACCAAATCTTTAATGTGAAATAGTCTTCAAAATCTATTATTTTTGTTTTCACTTCAAAAAAGGTAAAATAAGGACTAAAAATGTGACGAGTGGGGGCAGGGCAGATACTAAAACAAATAGAAAACGTCAAGAGTAACCTACCAATACCAAGGATATAGTGTAGCTGTGTAGGTCGTCCTCGTGGAGGTACGGATCCTTGTTTGTCCCCTTCAAACTTTCAAATCCTCCGCCCATCTCTCGGTCTCTCCCCCAAATTTCCGTTTCATGTAACCGTCCGTTTCAAACTAACTTTATTTTTGGTCAGACAAATAATATCAGAATATTCCTTTAAATCTCCCCTTGAAAACTGTCTTTTACTGTTATCTCATCTGTGCCTGATGCCCACTTCTACATCGCAAAACAACACCCTACGAATATTCCCTTTAAGGCTCTGTTTTTTTCGTAGATCTTTTTACATTTACTAACCTCAACCCATCTCGATCTGCTTTAACCCACCTAAAAAAAAAAAAATCAATCTTAACCTATCTCAACCCATTTCAACCAACTTCAACCCACTTCAACCCACCCCTTCCTAAATTTAATAATTTGTAACCCAAATCGTTAAAATTAATTGACAAGTTGCACCGACTCCCAACTTTCAGAAAAATAGTTACAAAATTGTGAAATTACTATTCAGCGAAAAAATGCACTAAAAATTACAATAACTTAATAAATTACCACACATTCTCATTATTTTAACCCATTTCAACTCACCACAAAAAAATATACCAACTTCAACTCACTTCAACCTACTTCAATCCACCTCAAAAAAATACCAATTTCAACCCACCTCAACTCACTTCAACCAACCTCAATCGACTTCAACCTTTTACCCACCTCCATTTACTCACGAAAAGAACAGACCCTAAATCTTGGAGTTTTCAAGCAAATAGTAGACAGGCAATAAGAAAATCCATTGCTTTTGCCGAAAATGTTTAGCTATGTTTTAGTATAATTTTATTTCAATCTTTCATATTAGAAAAGAAAATTATTTCCTTTGATCCCTAAGACCCACCTTTGATTCCTTCACCCTCAGGTTTTCACCATTAAGTTGAATACGAACAAGGCGTATGAAGGGCAACTTGAAATATATATATATATATATATATATATATATATATATATATATATATATATATATATATATATAATATATATAGATATATATATATATATATATATATATATAGTATATATATATATATAATATATATATATATATATATATATATATATATATGTGTGTGTGTGTGTGTGTGTGTGTGTTCTTAAAAATAGAAAAAATCCATAGAAAGTCCAATTTACAAAAGTAAAAAAAAAAGAAAAAGAAAAAGAGTCCAAGTATATTGATATTGATGGTTCTATTCATTGTCCAATTTATTTTCTGTAAATTTTCGCCATTCTCATTAGTTGCTTCAGAAAATGGTGAAATACAGGTGAAGCAATCTCTTTCGCGAATTAACTCAGTAGCTGGAAGAACAACAACAACTAATCGTGAGACGTGTCCATTTGCTTCTCCATCATTTTAACCCTTTATTTTATTATTCTATTTTATTTTTATTATATTTTCAAGATAATTTAACTTCAATTCAACTGAGGCCAAAAAAACTGGCCTTATTGTTTTTTTGTTTCTTGTTGCTATTATTGTTGCTGTTGTTTTTTTATTAAAAATATTTGCCTTGTCATTGCTAGCATGTTTTTTGTAGGAATAAAACAGATATGAAATGAAGTGGGAAATGAATGGTATTTTCTTGCAAGAATGAGAATAAATGAAATGAAATTGGAGAGAATGAGAATGAATGGAATATAATGGGAAGGAATTGAGTGGAGTTAAAGAAATATAAAATTATTGATATCAAGATATGAAAATAGGTAGAAAATCATGGGAGGGAGTGAGAATAAGTGGAAAGAAATAAAAATAAGTGAAAAATGAGTGGCATTTATCTTTAAAAAATTAAAAAAAGTAAAACCAACTGAAAATAGGCGGGAATAAATGAAATAAGAGTAAAAGTCAAAATTTACATAAAAAAGAACATGCCTGTAATTGATATAGCAAAATGGGCATGTTATTCCCAGTAAATATTAATAAAAAACTGAAATTAAAGAAAGGCACGTGTGTGGACGTGGAGTACATTATGAAATAGGCTGGATAGCCCGACCCAAATGTCACTGACCCAGGGTGGGCCTTTGGTATTTTTATAATACATATATACAGAGAGAGAAAGTGTGTAAGGCATATATCTTCGAAATCACCGATTTGTAGAATTGGGTCCATAAGTGAAATTGGCAAAGTTTTGCGTTTATATATATATATATATTATATATATATATATATGTATTTGGAAAAAATAATTACATATGCATGTTCCATATTATTACGTGACTAATCATATCATGTCATAGGTAATGTATATCATACCCTATCATAAAGATATATATAAAAGTGCATAGATTAATGGTAAGTTGATAAGAGTCAACTTTTAATAGCCAATTGCATTAAATAAATGTACATGAAAATTAAAGGATCGTTATAAGAACACCAAATTTTAATGCAAAACAAAAACATATTTAGTACAAAAACTTTATTCTACTTCAAGAATGTAATAAAAAGTAAGAACTTATATGCTTATCTTTCTTACATTCAATTATTACAGAATTTTCATAGGTAACTTATTGTGATAAGTTGAAAGGAAAATACCTTAAATCAATTTGCGTTGTCTTACGTTTTTTATCTTTCATATTTAATTCATATTTTACATATATTTCATTAGCTTTTTTTTTAGATAAATGATGAATTCATTAATTAAAAGCTATACAACATCTACAATAAGCATTACATTCAAACAAATTCGTAATTAAAATAGCAAAACTAAATAAAATTATTCTAAACACTCCTTGTAAATCACTGTTTCATTACAACCTCCAATAAGGAGATCCGTAAATCTTGTACAGTCTTTTCGTCGAAAAGATTAATATATTATGGTAATCCGAATTTAAATAATTGACGTCTTTTATATATTGATCTTACAATCAATTAACAATTTAATCTCATATAAACAACTCTAGATGCAAAGAAATTAATAAATTTGCTCCAACTGAGAGAGACAAACCACCCTTTAGAAAAGTGTGTGGAGACACTCTCACAAATGACTACGGACTATTCTAATGTATATTTTAAATGAAGTCTTAATTTTTTTATTCTAATATATTATTTAGAAAAATACAGAATGATAACCGTGTACTGAACAGCACGTTCTTTGGAAATTAAGAGTGTTTTAACAGCAAAGTCGGTATGTCCGAGTGGTTAAGGAGACAGACTTGAAATCTGTTGGGTTTCGCCCGCGCAGGTTCGAATCCTGCTGCCGACGCATTATGTCTGTTTTGCATCCGGTGTGCTTGGCCCTCTCCTTAAGGGGGCGGCTTCATTGACGCATGCAGTTCTACTTTGTGCCGCTTGTCCCCTATGTGCTGTAGGAGTGCCCTACCCAATAATTTATTTTCTGCGATCCTGCCCTTCGAAAGTTCTAATTACAATGGAGTTCGTTCATCTTCATTTTTATTTTCCAGGAAAGCAAATTTAAGAAATAAATTAAGAGCTTATTGTGATCCATTTCTTATCAGTAATTAACTCCACAAGTAATGGAGCCCATGGGGAGATCATTTGTAAATACTAAACACTAGACAAATTAAATTGGGTACTCTGATAAATGAGGCATTTGGTTAGGTACAACCGCCATGCATCCTCCTCTCCCTTCATCTTTCTTTTGCCAATTGCCATAATCATCATCACCTTCGTCTCTTTGATTTAGATTTTGCAAAGGCTAGGATGGTCGGTTTCCGAGCATCATAGCCATCTCCGTTGTTATCTTTCCATTTCTATTAAGTAGTATTTTACTTTCGGCATAAGTAGTCTCTCCAATAGTAAGAGTAGTTTGTCTCTTCGATTGTGAGAGTTTTTTTAATTTTTGGCGTTATTTATTGTCATGTAGCCTTTTCGTATATTTTTTTTCATGAGATGAATTGGGGTTCAAAGATGGAGCTACTCTTCAATGACTTTCAATACTTCAAATGTGATATTTCCCCCCAGGAGACTACACTAAATCAGCAGTTCTATTTCGAGGAAGACATTACAATAGATATGTAGATCTTTTGTACTTTGATATTAGAGTTTACATTTATTTGTGTTTGATATGCCTTGTACATGCCGTATGGCCAATTATTTAAGGGAATCCATCCCCTTTCTCGACTAAAATGAGTCATTCAATTCAGTTGTAAGTTGGATCAATTTTAGATCGAGTGAATTTTCATTGACTTGCTTTTGATTTTATAATGAATCATTTTTAGTTGGGGTTGATTTTGGATTGGTTGGTTTTTATTCCAATAGTTTTGTCTTAAATAAATGAAAGTAAATGTTTGGATCGATTCAAATTAATTTGATTCAGATCAATTCGTATTCCAAATGTATCTCTTTAGATTAGCTGTTTTGGGAGTTTAATCATATCAAATCGGATCATTCATTTTGAATTTTGAGTTAGTTTTACCAACATATGATCTTATGATTAATAGGATATTCAACTATAAATCTTGAGAAGGAGAAAAAAAACTAAGGGTTTCCCTTTTTTAATAGAAAAATTAAGGGGTTGTTGAATGAACACTAAAAGAAACTTGTAAGTTAAAACCATAGCAAAAACATTCCACTAGTGGTGATCCTTCATTCAATAAGAAAGTCTTGTGGTAGGCGTACAAAATTTGATGTGAAGCTTCAACTGCTCCTTTTTTTAAAAATTTTTATATTTAAATAACTTCTTGTTGGTTGCCTTGAGAAAAGGAGATGGGAACTTGAAAATGGCAAACAAATAGGGCTCAAAAATTGCTCAACCGCCGCAGCCACATGTTGAGCACCCCTCAAACTAAGCCCAACTACTAACCTTAAATTAAGCATAACCTACAATTGACAAAAATCAGCTTTTTCAGGCAACGCTTAATTTCAGGCTAGTAGACATAATCCCTAATTAGTCCACTAACTGGTTACCTTAATTAGCTACAATAGCTTTTCCAATTACTTTCCTTCCTAGAGGTTTTCTATTCATTGAAAAATAAAAACAAAGAGTGGTATCAAGTAGATGAATTGGGCTCTTATCTTAAAAACTACATTTATGTCTTATATCATCAAATGAATTAGGTATTAAAACTTAAAAGATATTATTTTACATAAGACTACAAGACAGATATAAATCACAGTAAGAAAACAACTGTGCTATATAAATAGCAACAAAATGAAGGTTGACCTTCAAGGATAATTTGTGAAACAATTTTTACTTCCCAAAAAAAATAATTCGAAAGATTCTAAGTTGATCAGCAATTTTCAGTAATCTAATATATATATATATATATATATATATATATATGTGTGTGTGTGTGTGTGTGTGTGTGTGTGTGTGTAAGATATATATGCGTCTGTGTATATGTAATCAGAATTGGGAATTTTATATACCTTCCTTTAAAAAATGTATGCCTCTCATGGAAGCATTTACCCACGATGATTGCAAATCTCAATGGAGCATTTAACAATGATGATTATACCTTTTTTTTTGGGTTAGTGTAAATGAGGTACGTACAGTTTACAAAGGTCAACATAGACATGATTTAGACCTAAATATCTAATAAGAACCCCTCAATATTTTACTAATTGAGTTAATGAATACCTATATAGTTTTTCTTATTAAAAACGACTTCACTCTAGAAAATCATTACAACTAAGAAATTATCGATAAATGTAATTAATTATTGACTTAATTTTGGTTCCAAAGAATTATTGATTTGATTTAGTTTTGATTTGCTCTCTTCCATTATAATTTTGGTAATTGGAGCCCATGCGTTAGACATAAAGCAACCTTATCAAAACTTTCCAAAGCCAATGCTATTATATGATCACCACCTGGGACGTTGAGGTGAAGTAAAACCATCGATTTTTTGTTTGATAGAAGAAGAATGTTTATTAATAAAAAACAATTAATATCCAATACAGATACTGTAACTTTTTTCTAACAAGCAAAAGAGAGAATTTTATACTTTTAAATCCAAAAATTATACTACATTAGCCTTCAACCAAAATCAAAATTGATAGGATAAAATATCAATTAAAAACGCACGAAAATTCACACAAAAACGGAGTACAAGCCGACAATTTGTCAAAATTGTTTTGGCGGATTCTCGGATTCCAATGATACCATTACTTTCAACTCTAAAATTTTAATTTCAAGATAATATTCACAGTTGCATTCACATCGACTAGATTCAGATAACCGTTTAACTTCCCAAGAAAGAGAAATCGGAATTTGGAGATGACTAGATTCAGATATACAAATTCGATTTAAATCCAGAAAATCAAAATTGAATTAATCAGCAAAATGCAAGTGAAAAAGATAAATTTTCATCATCATCTGGATAGATCAATACTCTTGAAGCCATAAGAAATTTACAATTAACGAAGGAGACACCTAATGTGGAAAAGCAGAAATCCAACTCGGGACGACTCGTTCCCGCCATCACCATTACCAATCACTCTATTCTAGAATTGAAATTCAATGACTCAGCCACTAATCAATAAAATCCAGGACTGAGTCAGAAAAAACGCACAATCGCGTGCTAATTCGCTCAAGATCTAGGCAATGCTAGTGCCAGTCCCTTGAAGCTGCATCTAAAACCACCAGCCGGGACGAATGCAAAAAGAAACACGATTAAAAAACCTAAAAACCTAGCAATTAATCCAGAGTCCCGAGTCGGAATCGTTACCGAGACAACTAGCAGAGCGTCTTGTCCGAGACGCCACCGTGGAGCAGCGGCAGCGACTCGGTGGTGCGGCAGCGACTCGGCGGATCGTCGGAGCGAGTCACAACTCGAAGTGCTTCTTCGAAGACGGACTCGTCGCAAGGAAGGCAGAGCGGACCGGCGTTGTTATCGAAGCCGTACTCCTCCTCGGCTTTGCGCAGAAGGTTCCGGAAAATTGGGTGGTGCAGGTGCGTAAGGCGCATGGTGTACCTCCGACCGGTGGTTCCGACGCACACAACCACATGGCCCGGCGGCACATCCGTGGTCGGAACCCTAGCGCCGGTGATCCGAGCCGTAGCCTTCTTGCGCCACCTCTTCAGCATTTGGCTCAGCCGTACAATGTGCCGTATACGGTTGCTACTCCCCATAAAAAAGAACCTTCAAATCTAGAGAGAGAAAGAGAGAGGCAGGAGAGAGAAAGCGGGACTTGAGTGTTTGAGTTGGATGTTACTGTTGTTGGGAATATGTGTAGGGTTAACGGTTTCGAGGGTTTATAGGGGTCCGGGATTCCAAAATTGCCCCTTGGGCATGGGGGATTTTACGGGACTACGATCTTGGAGTGTTTTGGAGAAATTGGAAGACGGTAATTGGAAAGTTAATCAATTATCAAGATAATTTGCTCTGATTCTTTCCGTTAATTGTGGGTGATTGTTGTATTCTTGGCTTGTAAGCTGTAACCTTCTTGGGTTTCAATCAAAAAGGCAAAGAATTTGTATATGATGCTAACATGGTGTAATTTTATGATATAAAAAAGTGATTGGTTTTAATATATTTTTCCAAAAATCCACATAAAATATGATCACTAATAGTAATATATTGTGAATATGAATGCTAACAACGTGAATATAAATTCTAATTAAAAAATTAATATAAATTCTAATTAAAAAAATTAATGAGAATCACTTTATAATCTTATCTACTAATAGATTCAAGATAAGAGATATAATTCCAAGAATATTGGGTATTTTTAGCACATTAGAACACAAAGTACTATCCTTAACGCTTTCTTCTTTTTTTTTAGATCGATTATCCTTCAAACTGTTCCACAAACGACCTAAGTTTGTATCGTGTCAACCGACAAATTTGGAGAAATTTCAGGATTTTGTTGGATTGTAGGGGCAAAAATTACAAGTGTCACAGAGTGAAGCCCAACAAAAGATGGCCCGTCAACTCTTGAGCCCAATTTGGCTAGCCAAGCACAAAAGAAGCCCTAGAAATAAATATATCTCAAACCTTAGCCCAAAAGTATTGGGCGGGCTTATTAGTCAAAAATTGGGCCGGATGGCCCATTCGATAAAAGATAACGGATTTGCGGTCACCAATGTCTCTAGCAGAGGAAGAACCACGGCACGTACTGGACGAAGAACAAGGGAAGCGGAGCGAGAAGGATGAGTCACCTTGTGCTTCACCACCTTCCTTGTCACCATTTCAGTGCCTTCCTATCATCATCATCATCATCATCATCATCAATGAGTTCCATCTCGAAATCTACTATGGGAGCATCAACGGTTGAATTCCGGGGGTACAGGAACCCCTTGGGTGTGCCTTGGGCACACCTGAACAGGACGATAAAGTGTATGGCGAACCCTAGAAGGGTCGCGATGGTGGCAAAGCAGATAATGAGGGAGCTCTCTGACATGCTACTCACCGATACGCGCTTGCGGTCTGCTATCCTGCCCGAAGCTGCCCTTGGCGCTGACCGTTTTCTCTCCACCGTTACTACCATTAGCGATGTTGAACTCTCTGCTGATTTGCAGGTAATGTTTCTCCATTTCTTTTCTTTTGCTGGAAATTTGGTACTCTTCTGTGGAATTTTGTTGGAATTAGTGGTGAAATGTTGTGGAATTCGTCAATTAGGGGTTTTCTTTCTTGTAAATCAGCTTCTGATGTGACCAACTTTGCATCTTGTGGGTACAGCTTCATTCTGTGATCACACCCCCACCATCCCCTCAACCCTCCTACCTCGGTGAGACCGTGGGGTATTGGTTTGCTTTGTCTGCTGTTGAATAAATTGCGTCTGCTACGTATTTAATTGTGATACGTATGTGATCTGTTCTTCTATGATTGGGGATTTTTATCGTGGATTGATATCTCTATTCATGTCTAGATTGCTAAAGTTTATGTGTCAATCTTTGGCGATGAAAGAGGACGAGAAATAGCCCTTTCTGGTCTAAAAGCAAAGGCAAGGTATGTGCGGAGTCAGCTTGGCAAGCGCATGAGGTTCAGGCTAACACCTGAAATTCGCTTTATAGAAGATGACTCTTTAGAGCGAGGAAGCAGGGTAAGAACTCGTATTTTCTTTTTGTCTTCCTTTGCATGCGACGGTGAAAATATGTGTGCCCGTTTTGACACTTAGGTTTGTAGAAGTCATTGACAGAGAAGCGGTAACTGTTAATATGTCTTAGCTTGGTGAATTCAGAAAATTTCTTGATCAAAGCTGGGAATGTCTAAAGAGAAAATTCAGGCTTCTGTCTCCTGAAACCAGTGTCTAATTGTGTTAATATCTGATGTTGTTCTAGTGGTATACTTGAGAACACCAGAACAGACTCTGATAACATAGTGTGAGTAACCTTTGTGGTTTGTGTGTTCTGTACGGTTGCTAAGACTGTGAACGTCAGCTTGGCACATACTTATACTCTTAGTTTTACTGCTAAGAGTGAGGCTTAATGTTAATTTTTTTAAAGCTTAAATGTTAAATTTGATGATCTGAATCCTAAACCAATCATTAGGTTATCGCATGACATGAAACACCACTATGCAATTTGTTTCCCCATCTTGTATCATGGTGGCTTGATGATTTTTGGGCAGCAGGTTGTCTGTTAGGAGAATGAATGCTAATCCTTGATCTTGGCCTTTCAGGTCATAGCAATATTAGATAAAATAAAGAGGGAGAATAAGAAAAAGGATGCCAAAAAGAAGGGAAATAAAGAAGAATCAACGAGCCTGCCTGCTGATGATGAAGAATGGGAGGAGGACGACCCTGATGAAGACATCATTTACGTCAGATGACAGCGTCTTCAGGTGTCCAAGTCCTTCAACTGTGTTCCTCTGCCACCTGAGGTAGGTTTTTTCATTCATTGGCTGTGCGTCTAGCGTTGAAAATCAAGGAATGGGATATTGAGCATACTAGGTAGTCACGCACAAACCCCCCACCCCCAAAAAAAAACAAACAAAAACAGAAGGAAGAAAAAATGAGGAACTTGTCATGATCAGTTGGATGAATAAAGCGCAGAAGAATTTAAGAATTTTACAGTGGACAGTGGTGAGACATGATACATTTAAAGTATTGTGAAAATTTCTTTGTCATTTCTTTATCATTAAGCCCAGAGAATGTTGTTAGGGAACATGATATTAGACGGCACATTTGAGGATCTGTTTCTTCCCACTATCTTTAGCCTCTTTTTATCATAATTTTCAAACAGGCTCAGGCTTTTTACTGTTAAATATTTTGCAGAGCTGCAACAAGTTGTTCCATCATTGTTGGCACCTCAGTCTCCAGCGCAAAAGTGATGTACCATCTATGTCAAAGCAATCTAGACAAAGTATTCCATAGCGTAGGGTGGCCTGGAAGATGTAGCATTGATTTTTGCATGTCAGATGGAGTATAATCCTTTTGGCTTTTGTGAATGAGTAGCCATTGTCGTCTTAGTTGAAAATCGATAGTGGCCCTTTTCATTTTTGCGTTTTTTAGAATTTAGCTAAGAGCTTACATCTTCTTGCAACTTCTTACATCTTTTTACAGCTCCTTACATCCTTAACATAATTCTTACATCCTCTTACATTTCCTTACATCTTCTTACATCTCATTACATCTCCTTACATTCATACATCTTCTTACATCTAACAGTTTTTAACATTCATTTTTTACAAAAATATGTATACTTCTTGATACTATCATAGATGAACATACTTTTGAAATTACATCTCCAATATGAAAAATTTATAAATATCTTATGAACATAATATTTACAAAAACATACAAGCATAATATAACGATGTAAATTATATTTGAGTTTCAACATGAAATATATATTATCATAGATGAACATATTTTTCAAATCATAATACAAAGCTTTTATTCATGTTTATCTGCAGCATATATGAAAACTGTCCGACTGTATTCGAGGAAAGTATTAGCAATTTCATCCCTGAGTTTATCCATGACAATTTTGTTGCTATCATTATACAATTGAACATTTGGTGGTCGTTCCAAATTCGGTTCCCTTGCTGAGACTGATATGTGCATGTTAAGCCAAATATTTTAGTGGTTTGTTTTTCAAATTTTTTGGGAACAACATTAACCATACGTTTATTTATATTTAAAATTATTTTCTTAAAATAGAAATTTATTTGAAGAGTTGTATTCAATTTCGTCCAAAAAATTGTTTATTTTGTTATATTTTCCTTAATCGATCAAACTAATGTTGATATAAAAATTCATCTTTGGTGAGTCAAATTTTATTCTCCAAATTTATGAAGATTAATATATTTTATTATTGTGTAATTAACTTAATTAATTGTTTATTTTCAATAAGTGTATTATTTTAATATTATTGTTTTTCATCCGAAATGTTCAATGTAAAATAAATTATACTATACAACTCTTCAATAATTCAACAACTCCTTACATCTATCCTTACAGCTCCTTACAGCTTCTTGCATCTCCTTACAGCTCTTTACATCTTCTTACAACTTCTTACATCTCATTATATCTATTTATCTATCTAAAACGTAAAAATGAACAAGCCCATAGTGAAATACTGCTAACGATTTTGGTGGTTCTTGTAAACTATGTTTTGCATTTCCCTAATCCTCAGGTCTTCCACGGGCAGTTCGAATGTTTTGTGATGATTTGTTTCATTGGGCCAGACTTTTTGTAGCAATTCTTGTTCACCAAACTCAGTCTCATGTTTCGTGATGATTTCTTTCATTGGGCCAGACTTTTTGTAGCAATTGTTGTTCACCAAACTCAGTCTCGCCACCCTTCCTGTTAATTGAGGTTTGCGCTTACAGTACTCTTGCACTGGGTTGTGGATGCCATGCCCAGAGTGGCAAAAGTAGAAAGTATTACCGTCTGTAGCCTTTATCCTTGGCTAGCTGTTAGATAATGTCTGAGAAACCCAAAAAACCATTTTTGAAATTAAAAGAATTTCGAGAACAAATAAGAGCAGATGTTAGAAAACAGGCATGTACCCCAACAAAACAAACGGAAAAAACTACCATACAGCTATGAAAATGGTTCAGAGCATATATGTAATTCAACCCCACAAGAAAGAATCTCAGAGCTCAAAAGTCAAAACTAACGAATTATTTCCAAATTTGAAGGAAGACAATCAATCCACGGTGATGTCTTTTGTTTGATCAACTAAGAATTGACTTTGTTGTCATAATGTCCAAGGCCACTTTCCAATTCAGCCATAAAAATTCACAAAATCAACATGCACAACTATTGAGTATCATGGTCTACAAAAGCCATGAACTGAAAAAATCAACAAGCCCCATTATGCATCCTTCTCTCAGCTGTCATCCTCATAATCAGTGGTGGGCTTTGGCTTCAGCTTTCATGAGTGACTTGGCTTTCATCTAATGAAACAAAGGTAACAGTGTTTAGTTGTTTGCAAATGTAAAAGCCATAAGTACCAAGGCATATGGTGAATGAATACTCACTATCCAAACTTAAATCGAATTAAGCAAACAAAACCATTCCAAGTAAGCATAAGCAACTATCAGAGGCTTAACGAATCACAAGTATATGAAAAGAACACAGTTCAATGCTACTCAACTAAAAACACAACTTGCAAAATGCATCTGAACCGGGAAAGATAGCTATCAAGAACTTTTTTTGATAAGGAAAACTCGTATTCTAGAAAGGAAGAAAAGAAGGGTGCAAAGATAGCATCCTACAAAAGATCATATACATCCAAATCCAATATGCAAACTATCCACAATGTCAACCACATCAACAGCTGACATGCAAAAGTTCCCTTTATCCCAAAAATGAAGAGTCTTAATGAAACTATCTTTAAATCGATAAAGTGACATTCTGTCTCCCTCAAAGACTCTTCGATTGCATTCTCTTCGGATAGGTGTCAAGAATTTTAACAAATAATGATAAAGAATCTAAGGAAAAAGTGCCGCATCAAAGTCCCAACAACTGATGCACCATTCATTTGATAACCAAAGACAAACACACACAGGTATCCAAGTAGACACACCTAGCTATTATCCTCATGAAGATATATCAACATAATCCAAGGAGCACTATATCAAACAACAAAAGCCTTGAGTCAATTTCTAGAGACTAGAGATCTACAGAGGACATGCTAGAGGATTCATTCTATAACTAGAAACATGCAAGCACAGCAAGGGAGGGCTACGGACATCAAAACGATAGAGGGATAGTACGTGTATGTGACCTAAAAGCTACCATAGCAGTAGATATTGAATAGCCAATCGAGCTAATATCACGTCCCTTAAACCAAAAAATAAACCATAAGTATACTGAAGACAGCCATGTTTACAAGTCATGTCACCAAGATTAGTTTGTTCAAGCCTTGATGTTGCATGCTTCACAATAATTATTGATCGTGTTTGTTTGTTACTCATTTTATCTTATTCCTTCTATTCCTTTGCCCTTTTTTCAGAAAAGGGGTCTTTTTTGGTAATGAAAAAAAAAGTGAAGCAATTTCATCACTATTAAACAATTTCAAAAATTTGTGTGTCTTGGAATTGGCCTTTGCTTGCAGGAGTAAAATTGGAGACTCACTGAGGGATACTAGCTGGTGTCGTGGTGGTAGCATTGTTAGTGTTGTACATGTCACCACAGTAAACTAAGTCCCCAATCACTCATGCACATCTTGTGGCAAGAGTTTAGTAAAGGCAGAACACGAACACGCAAATGTACAGAATCAATACAGTGTTTACCCATATCATCCACAAGAACATAAAGACCTAGACAATCAGAAAGAATACTACAAGCAGGAGATATTTATCATATTTCTACAAGCATTGACAGGCTTTGGTCCTCACTCCTCCAGGACAATTCATCTTGCAGCAAGCATGAGTGCATGATCAACATAGACATTTTAAACATACTAATTTCCATATCCCACCAGGCTAGAATTACCACACAAATGATAGAACCAATTAGTTGCATAATCACAAGCATACAAAGAGCATGGGGCCCTTATCCCTTACTATATCTCACCTCATTTTCTTATCTGCAACTGCAAGTATAACCCAAACATGCCTTAACTTCATATCAGGAACTTACATATTTAATCAAGAAACGATTTCAATTCTAACATCGGGAAAGAAAACTTAAGTACTTAGTCAATCAAGTCAATTCAATAAGATTCCTTATTCTCCCTAGATCCACCAAAAATAACAAGCACCAAAGCTCCCATTAAACAACAAATCGAACCTTTTTACTTCCTCATCCCGATCACCAATTCAGCAAATAATTTTCCAGAAACACTAGAGGACACCAGCTAAGATCGTAGCAAAAGACCAAACCAGTCAACGCAAATAACGAAACTGAACACAATCAACCCAATGCCTAATATTCAAATTACAGTGAATCAACCAGTTGCTCATACAAACGAATCCATAGCAGGTGATTTTGGGGGGGGGGGGGGTAGAAAGGACACCTTCAGATACTTGAGCTTCATGTTGCCGTAGACCATACCAGCAGTGAAAGCGGAAACACGGGCCACCTACCACAATCAAATCACGCAAACAACGAACTTACTATCACATTATCGAATTTCAAGCGGCGATCAAAGACCATGAGACATGTGCTACCAAAGTAAACCATTTCAGAAGATCAAGCATTGATAGATTGCAGATGAAGATGAATTACCAATGCGAGAGTGCTAGTGCCACTGTAGAATTGAGGTAGACCTTGCGCCATTGGAATCGTTTCTTCTGATCGAGGTGAAAGAATGCGAAGATCGTCGAATCGCTGAGGGAGAGAGAAATCCAACTGGAAAAAAGCCCTAGGTTTGTTTTGGTGGTCACAGAAGACTTCCTCTGGCTGGGGTGGGATCGCATGCATATAGTAACAACTAACAAGGTTTTGCGGGTCAGAGAAGGCTTTCTTTCTTGACAAGAAGGCCCAACTTCTAGCCCACCCCCAATCCCTCCCAGACTGACCACCCTGAAATTGCAGTAACGTTACGTAGAAATTAGGAAATGATTCAAATGAAGCATACAAATAGATCAAGGTACATTGCCCGGGGGGGGGGGGGGGGGGATTTTCCTTTAATGATTATAATATCTATAGAAGTTGCTTTATTTTTTGATCTTGGATCCTCTATTTTAATAGAATCGAACTACTGTTGATCCAATAAGGGATAGAGTTCTCCCATCATAAATTTTCTCCATTCATAAGACTCGAATTCGGAACCTTATTTAAGAGGAACAAGTGCCAAATCACTTGAAACAATCTTTGTTGGTATAAAAGTTCCTTATGATGCTGTAAATTTAAATTTCATAAATATAGAAATTGGCAAAACTGAAGTTATATATTTTTAGTGCCTTGTAATTGAAATCGTACTTAATTTGCGAAGCATTAGTCACTAAAAATGTAGAATGCTTGGAAAATCAATATTGTAACTCTTTCAACTAAGTGATTTCTCAACTATGCATTAATTATATTATATCAGGCGCACTTGTTAAAGCTCAAATTATGTGCGAGGACAGTAGGCAATGAAGGGTAAGTGAAATCGAGCTCAAATATTGTCCAAACTCAGAAGTGGGATTTGTCATTGAGTTCAAAAATTAATTGTCAGAAGTGGGATTTGAACCCACGCTCTCTAACGAGAACCAGAACTTGAGTCTGGCGCCTTAGACCACTCGGCCATCCTGACGACGTCGCCCAAGTTTTAAAGTTCTGCTGTTGACCTGTTGTGTAAATGTTAATACCTTTTTTGGCATATATATCTGAAGATTTTTTAACAAAAAAGGGTTTAATTTTCAAATATATATGAATTGTGCTTTCTCATAGTTGTTAATTGTTTTTCCTTTTTTTTTAAAAATAATGTAGTATACTAGTATATAACATCCCATTGCAGTTATTATGGTTGTATCTTCCTTGATTTAGACATTATATATTCTAAATCTATAATGCATATGTATTATCTTAATCGAATATGTATCTATAAGCTTCTTAGAATTAATGCATAAGTGCTTTAGGTAAGAATGGACTAGTTAAAGTAGTAAATGTTGATTTAAGGATGGCAATGAAGATAACAAAATTTGAACTCTTTCGGCCGAAACTGTCCCCATGTATTTAATGTTATTGCATTTTAGTACTCCATGTATTTATTATCGTTTGCTTGTGAAAAAAATCCAACTGGTAAAATGTTTCTCTAAAAGAATTTTTTTTGTGTGTGTGTGGGCCCCATGAAATTGTCTTTCTGTGAACAAAGGTGTATGTACAAGTAAGATTGTTTACATCTGAATTTTTCCAGACCTAGCAAAAGTGTTGTCCATACTGAAAGGAGTTGTTGTTGTTGTTGTTGTATACTATGAAGGAAACTACAATAAAAATAGAACAGGTTAAAAATCAAAATGCCCAAAGCAATTAATTTCTGAGTTTCCAAAAGTTTGTGAAGCACTAAGGATATAAATCTAATTCAATTAACAGAGTCAAATTTTATATCTTTAAAGGTCCCCCCTCTCACCTCCCTTTTCTATAGATTTAGTGGGGTTGAAATTAAAGCAAAATAGCGGGGGGAAAAAACGAACGAGCACTGAAAACAAATAAGGTATAAACCATCGGAAAAAGGTATTAATCATATAGGATTTAACTTTTGACAATTCAATTACAACATGTTCACGTAGCTGAAAAAGCAAGACTTCTGGTGAGGAGGAGAAGTTTTTCAAAGGCTAATTAAACCATCGGAAAAAGGCTCAATGCCAACTTTGCTTCATCAAGACTTCTAGATTCTTTCGTAATTCCATGTGAATGCGACGGTTCACATGAGTTCTAAGAGATATTTTAAGGTTTTTCACACGAACCCTAAGAATTCGGATCTTCTATGATTAAGACGAAGATCGGAATATCATAAATCTTATGAATTGTATTTATGACAAGTCATGGAATTAACCACAATAATATAGCAAATGCATACTAGCCCTTGGACAAGACTGTAATACATAACGTACCTCCCAACTGCAGAGGATTTGTTTCTCTTCTTTTTAAGAGTCTTAAACATATCAGCAAACCACCTAAATTATTTTTCCTCATGCACTTGACAATTGAACATATGCATTTCCAAACATTTGGCTCGAGTAAAGGACAGAAGGGGGGGGGGGGCATTGGCAGACATAAGACCTAGTTCGTGGTCTATGAAATATGAATGCTTGTGTAGCGAAGCTTGGCTAGATGATTTTATGGATTGCAATACAAATCTACTAACCAGAGTAATAGAATGTATAGTTCAGTAACAACCAATCTACGGCCGGATACTTTAAAGCCTCCATTTTTCCTGTGGATGTGTAACTAACAAACAAATACAAGACAAAAGAACTACAGATAAATACCGAGCCAGTCTGGGCAAGAGTGGCTAGAGAGGCACTGGGAACACGAACCCACAGTTCAAGAACCGTCATTGTGTCAATTTGTTTGTTATGATCGTTGCACTGTTTTGATCAGTGGTCTTTGGTCGCTCCTGAGCTGGCGTGACCTGCTGTGATTCGCTATCACCATTTTGGTTGGATTGCGGCCGTTGCTCCTGCTGAACGTGGAACATCTGAGCCTGAGGATTGAGATAAAGCTGCTGTCCAAAGCACTTCGACACATCATCGGGGGTGAGCTCCCCAGTGGCTATCTTCAGGCGTCGTATCTCTGCAGTTAATGCTTCATTCAAGGCTGTAAAAGGAAAATCCCGAAAAAAACAGATCAAGCTTATGAAGATCGATAAGCTGGGAGCTCTAAACACTAGTCAAGTAAGAGGAGAAGACATAAGCATTGGGCTTATGCATGTTTACATTCGTTATTTCTTTGAGCCTGTGCTCATTTTTGTATCAAAGAGAGAATAAAAATTTTCTTCCGTCACAATTTGGAATTAAAAGCACAGGACCCAACCAAAGTCAGCTAAAATTTTTTATAAAAATAAACACAAATCTTTAAGCCAGAAAAGAAGACAGAGTAAAAGAGTCAGAAGCCAGAGGGCAAGTTCACATAAAGAATGGTAAATTGATCTCATCCCCAGCACAATTAGCAATTCAAAATGCATTTTTCATGTATCATCAAGTAGAAAGCATACCATCACGAAGTTGGGCTTGTTGTTCCATTGCTTCTAGACGGAATTTCAACTCATTATTCTGGCTGGTAAGTCCTGCAGAATCTCTCTGCCCATACAAGGAATAATCTGTAAGCTAACATGAAACAATGCCTCGGAAAGTGCACTTATTCAACTAGGGATATCACACCTGCAACAGAGTAAGTTGGGCGGACAATGTTGTGGCTTCATTTTGTAACGTCTGAACCTTGTGTTCTAATTCTGATATATATCTCATCTTCCTCTCCTTTGAGCGAGCTGCTGATTGACGATTCGCCAAAATCCTAAAATTGAATGGAGATCACAATCACAAAGGTGAATTAGAGATAACTCTGAATTGCTGTCTAACAGCAACAGTAGTGATACATGATGATTGTAAGTAACAAACTACCTTTTAGCACGTTTTGGGTCAGTCAATGCAATCTCCACCAACTTCTCATTAGCCATAATCTTTTTCAGTTCAGCCCCGGTGAATTCTCCATTACCAAATTCCAAGCTGAAGCCGCTGAGATTTCCATTGGCAGGATCCTTAAGGGACAGTTGGGCCACACCTGTGCTTGGAGAAGGTGGGAGCTTTGGAGATTCATCACCAAAATTCATATTGCCCATGAAGCTATCCATGGAAATACTTCTGTAGTGCCTAGTGGTAGGAGCAACCTCTCCTGCAGCACTCCTCTTAACTCCCTCCCTCTGCTGTCCACTGCTTCCACTCTCATTCACGCAGCTCTCAGCCTCATTGTCACTGCTTTCACAGCCATTTGTCCTTGATCCACTAGCCCGGCTATCCATATCATCACGATTCTCATTTTTGTCGTCGGTTCCAGAGGAGTTAAAGGCATCAATGTTATCCAAATTCATATAAGCTGAAAGCAGGTCATCCCCAACTTCACCTTCAGAACTGCCATCCCGAATTTTATCCCAATTTAACTCTTTCTTAACGCACTGAGCAGGCTTGGTCCATGAACCTGGGAACTCTCCACCAGACAAAGTTCTCTCCAGACCACCATTGCCCCCAGTTGGAACCATTGGTGTTTGAGATGATTGCATTATACTGTCGAACCCAAATGGTATATCACTTATGGATCGCCTATGCACTTTTCGAGGAGGAAGACCCTCAGTGATATGTAACGAAGACCCATTGGATGAATTGGCATTCTCAGCAGAATTTGTGGGGGAGGGGGAGTTCTGGTAAGGTGAAGGGCTTAAGGGGGGTAACGAATCGCTCAGGAAAATCGAAGGCTGTGACAGAGATCGCGAATGAGATGGCCCACGGCTAAAGCTCTGAGAACCCAATTGCTGGGTGCCAGGCCTGGTCACTGGAATTTGTGAATAGGGTGAAATGGGTGGGATAGAAGGGTGAGAAGGTGGGATACCAGACCTCTTGCCATTCTCAGACCCAAAATTTTGCAAATTTTGGGAATAAGGAGGCCTAATTTGGGACATATTCAACTGAGAAACATCAAGACGTTTGGTAGTCAATAATTGCTGTTTAGGTGCTGATGAAGGGGAAGCCCCAAATGGGTTTTGAAGTCTATGCATCATATCTATATTACCCCTCTCTCTTTCACCCATTTTCTTGACTCAAGACAACTCAACCCAGAACGTATTCTTCAACAATCTCAACAATTTCCTTGTTTAAATATCAGTTCAACTCAACCCACAAAACCCCACAGCTTCAATTCAAGCTCACTCTCACGCACAAACCTATTTCTCTACATCCATAAAAAAAGAACAGAGAACAATAAAGTCAAATTTATACGCACAAATCAGAAACTCACGAATAAACAAACAATCAATAACAAACCCCAACCTCCCCCCCCCCCCCCCAAAAAAAATCCAATCTCTATAGCAAATACGCAGCATTGAAGAGAAAGAGCGACAAAATGGATTACAGTAACAGTACCTTTTCAGAAAAATGCGGCATGAAAATGGCGCAAATTAGCAGAGAGGAGAAGGCAGGTTCAGTCTGATACTCCCTTGCTCTTAAGACCCCCCCCCAAACTTTTTAAGGCAGCGCAAGGCGGGCGGCTCTCTCTCTCTCTCTCTCTCTCTCTCTCTCTTCCTCTCTTCCTCCCTGCGTCCTGGAAGAGATGTGCGACTTAAGAAAACATAAAATAAGACGGATTTTCTGGTGACTTATAAGTAATAACGCGTGAACTTAATTAAATCTTTTTTTTTCCGGGTGCAATTAGGGATAGAAGAGCAATTGAATTTGAATTTGGATTTCATTCCGACGACATTTGGACCTCAATCAATCAGCCTCCCCTCTATCTCCGCATTATGTAAGGGCTCTTCATATTGTACATCTCTCATGGGCCATCATACATTTCTTTTTTATTTCACACCAAGAAAAGAAAAAATCATACATTCTTATTTCTTTCTTTTTTTATTTTTATTTAAAAATTTTGCGCAAGCATACCATATTTCATTCGATTGAAAAATTGACATGATATCTGATTTAGTATTTATAATCTTGAAATGTGATTGTTAACTAAGAATATTTGAACTTATCTAATTGGATTGTACATATTCTTTGCGCATTTTGAATCACAAGATAACAACATTAGGGAGTAGAATGTATGACTTATGATTTCTCTATCTAGTTGCTTGGATTTACAAGAGTTTTTTTGTGTACCAATATCATCGCAATTCTTGTAATAATATGCTTTAATTGAATGCGATAATTTTACAATAAATTCTCTCTTTATTGATTACAACACAAAAAAACCATGAAAATTTTAATTTGCAGTGGACTTTATTTCATTTGTGTTGGGAATGTTCATATGTGAGCTAATGTCTCATATAAGCTTCAGAGTGATGAGTTTAAATTTGAATCGAATATGAGACCCAATAATTTAGAGTAGTAAGTTAAAATTGGGTTCAACTCATATGTAATTATCACTATACAACTTGAATAGACGGAGGTGTAACAATTGGTAAAATCTAAAATTAATATTTTCCTTTAATCGAATTTCTAATTGGATAGATTTTACTTCGTAATTCTCTCAACTCGTTATACTATGTTATTTGTTGCACAGCTTTTAAATAAAAAAAAATAAAGTACTTAAATAAAGGAAGAGCACGAACAATGAGATAGCCCCCTTATAATTGAGTTGATATGTGTCAAGGCTCAACGACTTGAACAGGTTGACGAAATGCGATGAGCAGACGGTAGACAAACAACACACACGTGGCAGGAAATTTTGGAATAGGTTGTTAATTAATTAGTTAATTCTGGATTATTTTAAAGTGGGATAATGATGATGATGATGATGATGATGATGATGAATGATAAAAAAAGTAATCTTAAGAGTGGAAAATCAGAACGTGGGATGTCGTCGTGGACTGGGAAATCCTCGACACAATCGTGCGTTCGTCCCACTTGGGATTCACAAGTTCTTATCATATTCATTTTCATTTGACAAGATTTGGAGGTTGTGCAAGATTTTGTTCTGCCAAAAAAAAAAAAAAAAAAAGGGTATTTTTGTTGATGTGGGAGATTTCGGTCTTGATGATGTTGCATGGCATGGGTCCCCACAATGCTCAGTTTTAGGCAGAGGCGTTTGCTCCTTCTCACAGTTCTCTGTTTTGTGGGGTGATGTGCTGCTGTGAATTCAAGAGACGCCTTCTTCTTCTTCTTCTTCATCCACATTGATGCTATTATTAGCCAATTATTAGCCTGGTAGGGTTGTTTGTTTTAGCATTTTGAAACCATTGATGTTGTTAATTAAACTGTTTTCATCTGTGTTGAGATGCTCCTTACGGTTTCTAATACCCTATAACCGCCCCTTGTATGTATAATTTTAATATCAAACTGCTTTATATTGTTGCTGTTCTTTACATATCGTTACTTCTAATGGTTAAACCATTAATGTAACAGCTCGTAACTATAACCTGTTAGTGTCAACTGCTGAAATCAATAATTTCAACACCATTACTATGGGAAAAGTTATGAAAAGGCAAAATTAAACCAAAAAAATTAATCAAGATGGAAAATAAATATAAACAAATTAAATGAGCTAATCAAGGCTGAAAAAACTGGGACAAAAATTCAATGCTTATCATCAGAGCTGACCCCACTGTACATTAATTATTCTACTTTGGACAGGGCAGTCCATTGTCAAGGCACAGGCCAGGCCCAATAGTGATTGGGCCTTACTGACCAGCACTTTAGTTTATATCCATGATCTTCTTATGGTCCTGTTCTGTTATTGTTTTCAAAGCTTATGTTTGAACTATGTAATTTTATTCTAACTGAATAGTGCGTACCACATGCACGCCTAGAAATCATTCCATCCTTTTTATTCTAACTGCATTTTATTCTAACTACAAAGTTATATCGCTGCTATTTTTTTTCAGGATAATGATATATGTTTTATCATAAGACACTTTTAATTTTAAGTATTTTACCTTAACATGTTTAGCACATCTACCTCTTATCAGAGATAGTAATTTTGGCATGGCCGAGCCAGGACAATGGGGGGTCGAACACTAATTAAGGAAGTCGCCATAGATGCTGTTGAAATAAAAACCTCGGAGTTAATCCCCCTTAATTTCCTGCTTCAATTCACGTCACGAATGACAATCCAGTGCCACCCGTTACTTAGCCCAGCTTCTAGTTTCCAGCTCCTTCTCTAGAGTGACCGTCCTCTTGCCTTCAATTCCCAGGCCGCATAATTATTTCCGAGCTTCCATATGCTACGTAACTCTGATGCTCAATAATATGAATTAGGGGGAATATTGCCATCTGTATACATCACATCACCCTGAAACTAGAGCACATTCCTGGCTACGCATGATTATATGATAGAATCAGACATGAATTCTATCTAGTGGCAGGCTCACTGAATCAAACCAGCCTACATAATAATCAGGAGGACCCATATATGACCCAGCCCATGGTCCTGATAGGCTAGCACTTGGCCCAAAATAGAGAGGCATCGCTATGGTTCTGTGCTTCTTGTACGTCTGCCACAAAAATTACTTCTCTCATTTTTTGGTCAGCTGGCCCAAAATAAAAGAAAGAATATGTTAAACTCTTACGCAATGTTGCTGAGATATCTACGTATCGTGCATTCATATCCTTTTGTGACTACGGTGATGTAAACAAAGCTAACATCTTACGAAATGTGAAGAATATGAAAGTAAGTCTTGTTCCACATTAATAAAATAGAAGACATCGAGTATATTTATAAGTTATTGAGTTAATCCATCCATTGTTAGTTAGTAGTTTTGAGCTGGAACCTCACTTGATTTATATACATAGTTTAGTTGTGTTGAAAGCCCAAACTAATATAAAATTCAACACAAAAAGTGTGATACATGCAATTGGCTATGTGATACATATTTTTAAATCTTGTGTTATACATAAAATAATTATATCAGTAATTAGGTGTACTTTGCATATCGAGCGATGATATGTGTCTTACTGCAAGACACTGTTTAATGTCTTATCTTATTCTAAATTAACGTATTAAATGAATAAGCTTAAATATGCAACTACACCGATGAAATATTAAATAATATCTTAATCAGATCACCATGTCTACGAAAGCATATGATGTGTGTATTTTAGAATGTAGTAAATTATGGGCAAAAAAGATGATTTTATACAATTTATAATTGACAATATGATTCTACTATTTAATCATACCATTTTTTTTTCAATTTAAAAATATGGTGTCATGATTTTTAGGTTAACTCAAGATAGGTAAAAAGTGTCTTGTAGTAAGACATTATCATTTTGCATATCTCCTATACAAAAGATAATATGATAGGGAACTCCACAATCAAAGTGTGCATATTTGTAGTAGTACCATACACATTATGACATAGATAACACTATTTAAGATCAAGTTTTATAACCGATTGGAGATTTAATTGATGGTACATGCATGACAAGAAAACGACAATTTATTGGACAGGCGCATGCAGTTAACTCCTGGTAAGTTGAAGTGCATAAGATCAGTAACCATGAGTATGTATTAACTACACTAGTTAAACTGGAAATAGTTGGTTTCATGATACTTGCCGGTGGATATTGATGACATCTCCATTTTCTTGAATGCCCGCGCCATTAACATTGTGGCCGGCGTTGAAAAGACAGGAAGGATCACCCCCACCTCCAATACTGCTGCTCATTATGTTGAAGATCTTAACCACTGTGTTTTTGCGTGATTTCAGCACGTGCTCAAGGTAAAGGTGGCTTGATCTATTTGGAGGAGCTGGAGTTACACCATTGACAACATGAATCTGGTAATTGGGAGGCTTGATTATAAAACAACTTGGAAGATTTTCATCGTCGTCATTTTGTTCAGGGTAAATACACCAAAAGCGCTTGGAAGTCTTGTTCAAAAGCCAATGAGCACAATAACCCACGGGGAGACCGTGCTTTATAGATTGATCATTCTTCTGGCACATGTTATGATGTACCCTGTTCTCATGGGAGAGAAAAGCCGTAGATGCTTTTGAGATGAAAATTTTCGCCGGCCCCTGCAAACATCATCGACTAGAGTCCAGCGTTGGGGGTTATTTGACGCCTGGACACGAAGCTCCTCCTCCAGCCGGACTGTCTTCTTGTCTTCACATGCTGTAATGTAAGCTCCATCCCCCATCTGGATGGTCACCACGGCCCCATCGGGTAAGGTCACCACACCCCTGGTATCACATTTGGGGAACTTGATGGTTATCACTGCACCTTTGGGCGGGACCATCACCAGGGTTCCACCGGGTAATGTCACCTTGCCCCTGGGCTCACATTTGGGGAATTTAATGATCATCACTCCTCCGTCTACGCCCCTGACGTTCACCATGGATGATCCTGATTAAATTAATCCTATTAGGTAATAGTGAATTAGATGAGGATGGCCGCGATGTGATGAGACAACACGAACTTGTAGGAAAACACGGACACGCACAGGTATTACATGCATCTTGTAATCAGCATCTCATGACTACTTTCGGCAAATTAGATCCGCTAAGAGGTATGGAATATGTTGGGTTGCGTGGCCCAAAATCCGAGTACCGGCACGGTGGGATCGTGCTACACAAACATGGGCGTGTCAAGGCGAAGAAGCGTCAAGTCGAAGAGGGCAGAAAAATGGCATGGGGGTGCCGTGCCATGTGGCACTGGGTGACCGTGGCACGGTCGTGCCCCGTGTCTTTTCGCCGCCTCTTTCGGTAGGCGGTTAGAGTTTCTGTCCGAGGGGGATTCCTCCTGGCGGCTAGGGTTCTACTCTAAAGGAGAAAACCCTACTGTTTAGACCCTATATAAAGAGGGTCAAGTCTAGGATCTAAAATTAACTCCAGTACTCATACATACATTGAGAGGTAGAAGTACTTCGTGAGAGATTACAATAGAGAGGTTGTAATTCTGCTCTTAGATCAAATCACTGTGGTGATTGTGATCGTGTTGTATTCTTCCTGCTCACAGTGAATTGTTCTGGTGCTGTCGCCGTCCGTGGTTTTTCCCTCATTGGGTTTTCCACGTTAAATATCTTGTCTTCTTATTTCTGTTTTCTGTTATTCACTTGAATTATGAATCTCTAACTCATCCTATCGCTTCCGCTATTATTGTTGCTCTAATATTATTCCTAACAAGTGGTATTAGAGTTTTGGTTATAGGATATCTTCTATCATGAAGGTAGAAATTCAAAAATTCGATGGGGAGATTAGTTTTAATCTCTGGAAGGTGCAGATGAGAGCAGTTCTCATTCAACACGGGTTGTGGAAGGTTCTGAAGGGACCTCACGTGAAACCTAAGAAGATGACAGAAGAACAGTGGGCTGAAGATGTGAAGAAGAGACGTGGGTCGTTGACGGAGGACGAATGGGAGGAACTGGAGCTGAAAGCGGTTTTAGCCATACAGTTGTACTTGACACCATATGTCTTGCGAGAGGTGCTTGATAAAACAACTACGGTGGATCTTTGGGCTTGGTTGGAGGAACTCTACATGACGAAGAGTCTCGCCAACAAGATCCGTTTGAAGGAAAGGTTGTATACCTTTCGTATGGCTGAAGGTACCCCTGTCCAAAAGCATTTGAATGAGTTTAACTCTATTCTTGTTGACTTGGAGAGTCTAGATGTGAAAGTTGAGGATGAGGATAAGGCTATTTTGCTTGTTGTGTCGTTACCCCTTCTTATAAACACTTTAAGGAGATTATGCTATATAGTAATTCTAATACTATATCGTTTGAAGATGTTAAGTCAAACTTGTTATCTAAGAAGAAGTTTGATCTTGACATTTATGCTGATTCTGCTGAGGAATTAGCAGTAAGGGGTATAACAACTGAAAAGGGGAACGGTAATAGGAGTAAGAACCGTTCTAAGTCTAAAAATCCTCATGCTGGTAAGACCTGCAATTACTGTGGTAAATTGGGTCATATTGTTGCTAACTGCTGGAAACTGCAAAAGAAGAAGGAGAAACAAGAAGATAATTCTCAGGAGCCTGCTGAAACTTTGTTTGCTGAATCTGATTCTGATGGTGACGTTCTGTTTGCTACCTCTACTGAAGGGGGGAGCGATTCTGATTGGATTCTTGATTCTGGGTGTACCTATCATATGTGTTCTCACAAGGATTGATTTTCAACATATGATCTAATTGACTCAACTGTTGTTCACATGGGCAATAATTCCCAATGTAATGTAACTGGAATTGGTACTGTTAAAATCAAGACTCATGATGGTGTTGTCAGGACTTTATTGAATGTTCATCACGTTCCTGACTTGAAGTATAACCTCATCTCTTTGGGCACCCTTGAATCCAAGGGGTGCAAATATTTAACTGAAGGTGGAGTTCTGAAGGTCTCGAAAGACAGACGGATTCTACTGAAGGGTTTGAGGTAATGAGGTCTCTATGTCTTGCAGGCATCTACTACGACAGGTTATATGAACAAAGGTTCATATAAGTCATCTCCCAGAGCTAAGTTCAAGCATTGCTTAGACTTAGTTGGCGTACACAGCCACTGAGCGCTCTTCGGGGCATTAGCCCTTGGAAGGGGCGTCACCCTTCGGGGTGCGATGACGGAGTCAGAGAGCAGTGATTGGAGATTTTGGTCCAAGGTGGAGATTGTTGGGTTGCGTGGCCCAAAATCCGAGTACCGGCACGGTGGGATCGTGCTACACAAATACGGGCGTATCAAGGCGAAGGAGCGTCAAGTCGAAGAGGGCAGAAAAATGGCATGGGGGTGCCGTGCCATGTGGCACTGGGTGACCGTGCCACGTGGCACTGTCGTGCCCTGTGTCTTTTCGCCGCCTCTTTCGGTAGGCGATTAGGGTTTCTGTCAGAGGGAGATTCCTCCTGGCGGCTAGGGTTCTACTCTAAAGGAGAAAACCCTACTATTTAGACCCTATATAAAGAGGGTCAAGTTTAGGATCTAAAATTAACTCCAGTACTCATACATACATTGAGAGGTAAAAGTACTTTGTGAGAGATTACAATAGAGAGGTTGTAATTCTATTCTTAGATCAAATCACTGTGGTGATTGTGATCGTGTTGTATTCTTCCTGCTCATAGTGAATTGTTATGGTGCTGTCGCCGTCCGTGGTTTTTCCCTCATTGGGTTTTCCACGTTAAATCTCTTGTCTTCTTATTTCTGTTTTCTGTTATTTACTTGAATTCTGAATCTCTAACTCATCCTATCGCTTCCGCTATTATTGTTGCTTTAATATTATTCCCAACAGAATATATCCCTTCTCATTTTGCATATGGGAAGGCACCATGTGTGTGTTTCCAACATGTATATCATACTCCTAGGAGCATGTACTCCCACAAGCCATATCATCAAATATATATTAAAAAAATGAATATATGACAAATACACGCGTAAAATATATATATACGTAGATAACGAGAGTGTGTGCTTCCGGGAGCACATAAGAAATTGCCGTGTGTTTCCATGTTGATTAGATATATGTGAATCAAGCCATTTCCAACTGCAAGGGCATCTCTAAGAGAGCAACAATATTATAAGATAAATGTAGCCGGTCACTTAAATTAGTGGTGGACCAATGCCTTTAATGGAAGCATGAGATACCTTATCACAGAACATTTATCATTTTGCATATATCAATGTTCTAATGCTAATTCTTAAATAGTGACTTTACATAGATACCTTGTTATTTTTATTAGAATTATTTTTATTTAGTTCTTCGAGGTTTCTGTAAATATTTTCTGTCCCTGAAAATTTTGAATTATGCTTTACTTTCTTTATCGTTGCGTCAAAGTATTATAAATCTTCAAAATTATAGAAAGTCATTCATATTTATAAATTTCTTATCGCTACCCTCTCTCCTTTACCTATTCGAAACTTAATTTGGCCTTGACCCGATTCTCTTAACTTTTGACCCGACCGATGTGGTTAGCAGCGGCTATGACAGTGACCACTGACTCCATTGCTATAGGGTTGCCATGGTCCAGCGAGCCTCCTAATACTATTGTGAGGTTTGAATCTTCCTTCACATTCTAGGATAAGTTTCCCTCTTATCTGTGTTTCTTCAATTACCCAATATCTAGCCACATATGGGTGAGGACATTTATGTGTTTTTTTTTGGGTTAAAGGACGCTAATTAGTCTCATCAAACTGTGATTTTGCCATATGATTAACTAATCAAACCAGTTTATGGGGCTTGAAAGACATTTCTGTAATTACTGGTCATTGTAATACTTTGATGGAAAGATGAGAGCGCAAAAAAATAATTCGAAGTTCAAGTCTTAAGTTTTCAAAAAGAAGAGAACTTCAAATAGAGCAGTGAAGCATAGACATCCTTGTTATCTATAAATGTCCATTTTATTAGGAAGTACTCGTGACTTATGATATCAAGAATTGAGTGTCAAGACCAATAATCAACCGCAATGACGACCCACTCTCCCACACCACCGGTCTTTGAATGTTAAATTTTAAAATGGTTTGGTTTTACGTCACATGAACTTTAATTATGGGCCTTTCTGCACGTGGACTATATCAAAATTTCTACATGATTTGATCGAGTTTTAATACGCCACGATCATGGTAGTTAATTAGGTATGTATTTGTTGAAGGGTAGTGATATATGTCTTACCATAAGACATTCTTAAGTGTCTTGCTTCATCATAACTTAGCATATTTTATGATTTAAAATTACAAATTTTTTAATGATTCCATTCAATTATGAATTGCTAATTTTAAATATTCGTCGGTTACGCCGATAAAGTATTAAATGATACTCTAATCGTATTAACCCTATCCGCGAGTATATATGATACGCGTATTTTAGAAATATGATAAATTATAGATAAAAAGATGATTTTATATAATTTATAAGTCGTAATATACTTCTGCTATTCGATCCTAACATTTTTTCAATTTAAAAATATAATAGTATGATTTTTAAGTCAAAATAAGACATTTATAAAATGTCTTGCAGTGAGACAATTATCATTTTACTTTGTTAAATCTTAGATAAATTTGGGGGCTTGAATAAAGGCATAATGCATATAAGGTCAAATGAGGTTCCAATTTAAAATCAATTAACAATGAGTGGAATGACTCGCAAGCTTATATATATGCTCAAAACCTCTTAAATTATTAATATGAGATAACATAACTTTTCATAACTCCAACATGCCTCCTCGCGTGTGGGCCATTCACAAGTCCCAAATGTAGTGTTTGAATTACTGCAACTCATATGCATAACTGCTTGAAGACTATCATGATATACAACTCATACATACTACTTGAATTATTACAATTAATGTATATGAGCGATGATGGGAAATGGCCTTCTACTTAGTCAAAATTAAACTGGAATTTAAGGTTGTCGTACCTACCAACTTCATTCCGTACATCAATGTCTCCATTTTTTTGAGTGCCTGATCCGCTGGTATTATTGCCCGTGTTGTAAAGAGAGGAAGGACCACCTCCGCCCATTTGGTTGTTGAAATTAATCACCAAATACTTATCTGCTAGTTTCACGGTTTGCCTCATAGGTGGTTGCAAACCATGACTCGGTATCTTGGTACCGGAACTTGGATTCTCTCGAGTTGGAGTTGGAGTGGGAACTAGAGCTGAAGTTGATGATACTGGAGCCGGTGTCGGTGCAGGCTTCTGCTGCTCCTTATTTGGAGAAGTGTCGCTCTTCTCGTTATCAACAACTTGGATGTCCCATAATTCCCAAGCAGGCAAATCCTCGACAAGCCCAAGTCTCCTACCTTCCTCAGGAACCAGGAATAAGCGATCATAATTACTGCCACGATAATAATAAGTGATTCGAAGGTCGTAACAATTAAGAGAGGTCTTCGAACTCCTGGATACCACACAATAGTGAGGATAAGAGAGAGAACTTAAACCGTCATCGTCCTCGAGCATAGAAGTCTGGCAGACCTCATAATTCTTCACGATACCGAACCACTTAGATGATGCGACCCGAGCACCAAGGAAGGTGCCGTAGATGCTCTTGAGATTACATCTCCCCGTTAAACTCCCGTCAGAGTTGCGCATCACTTCTACAGACTACAGTCCAGTGTTGGCCGTTATTTATGTTAGGATCGCATAATTTGAGATTGGATGCACCAAGAAAATATCACAAAATAGATAATAGCAAGGGAAATAAATCTGCACGAAGAACACCAAAGTTTTTACGTGAAAAACCCAAATTGGGGAAAACTAGTGGCAGCGATAACTGGAAAAATTCATTATGTGCTTGGAGGGTGCAAGATGATCTCAAAGCTATGTGCTTGAGTAAGAGATCAATAAGTGATTACAAATTCACTCAAAATACTCTCTCAAAATTAAGAAAAATAGTTAATAAGCTTGATGAAGATTCTTGATTGATTGAGGATGATCACCCTTAAATTTTGGAATGATGAAGCTTGATGAAGATGATGAAGATATTTAGCAGCTTCCATAACCTCCAGCAATTAACCAGAATTAATACGTAATAATTCATGCCATAATCATCAACAACGGACCGAGAAAACCAGTCCAAAAGTCTCCCAGGCTGCCACGGACTGTGGGCCTGGCGACGGCTGGTCCGTGGACCACGCTGGAATGACAAGCTTGCTGCTTTGTTGCTGGAAATAGGCTGGGCAGAGCAATTGGGCCTCGACTTATGATGGAAAGAAGCCCAGACAGTAAAGGCAGGGGAAAAGGAGAAGCTGGGCCACTGAGTCAGGGAGCCCAATGCTAGCTCGGTCAACGAGGGCAACGCTCAGAGGAAGCAGGCCGGGCTGCTGGATCAGCCGTTGGGCCGCCGATGTGGGCCTTATTCTACCAAGCTGACGCTGTTTTTTTTTTTTTTTTTTCCCTTTCTTCGTCTTTGACTTGGGCCAATCAGATAACATCATCATGCAATACTTTTGGGCCATCTTCTCAACAATTTGACCCTTTAAGCTTCTTCTCCAGGGTGACGTACTGTTCTCTGGTCTGCGCAGGCTGTGATGTAAGTTTCACGCTCATTTCGGATGGTCACCACGCCCCCATCCACTAAATAGCTTGGCGGCCAAAAATATGGAGGATATTCGTCCCATATATATATATATATATATATATATATATATATATATATATGGAGAGAGAGAGACTCTTATTATATTATATTGTGTGCTGAACTAGATGAAGTAACTGCGATTGGTTGAGCCATTAAAGAAAGATGGTTTTATGAGAAACAATACATTGGAATATATGCTTAATAGAACAAAGAAAGCTTCAATGGGAATGCACGTGAGCGTCTCCTTTATCTGCTTAATATTGAATTATGTTACCTCAAATCTCTACAGGTAATAGTGATCTCCTTAATCATTCTTGTGGCCACTATAACGGTACGTATATGCATGATCAGGATTTAGACTTGGCTTGATCAATCTTGAGACGCATTTTTAGTTAAATCTCATCAAGTCTAACTTGACTGATATGATTCATCACCTCAGTTGCCTTTTTTTTTTTTTTTTAATGGATCAGTAACCTAACTTTGAGAGCTAGTTGTCAGAATAAATAAACAAATTTGACGTACATTTGATCAGATTAATCTTCGGCAGCCAATGATCAAGATAAGATATATGGATAATTATATGACCGCTGGTGCATATACTTGAAATGACTCAGACGAAAATCTAATTGACTCTCCGCCGTAAAACCAACTCATTCGTCCCATGCCTGTTAAAATACCACCCATAATCCATAAATCACAAACATTGGACAAACTGATAGCTCTCTTGGTCTCTTCGTACTTGAATTTAATTATACCCTATAATTTGAATGAAATACAATATAAAGAAGAAGATTAAAGTTAGAGGTAAATGAAAAAAGAGCATTTTTACTTGATGACTTTGAGCATTTCTTCTATTCTGTTTAATCTTGATGGTATTTTCGATCTTTGATCTAGTCATTAGGCCATGATCCATGGTACTTATCGAAAAAGAGTAAGTAAAAAAGCAATCAATCAATTAACTTAGTTCGTGTTCGCCAATAGCATTTTGAGTAGTATTTAGTATTTTGATCATATTAATACATTAATCAATCAAATTTTAGTGTTCGGTAACCTAGTGTTTTGACTAGTATTTCAAGTAGCATTTAGCACTTTAAGCAGTGTTTTTTGAAAAGCTAACAATATTAGCTTTCGATATTCAGAAGTAGCGTTACGTATTTTTTGGTTAAAAAATATTATTTGAAAATTTTATATTTGGAAATTATTTATATTCTTTCATGTCAAGTTACATTTATCAGTTAACTCAACAGTTAAATTTACTGAACACATTTATTTCAACCGCTTATCTAAACAGCTATTCGCTAACAACTAAATTAGAAACACTATCAATTATCTAAATAACTATCCGCTACCTGAACCGCTATCCATGACCTAAACAATTAATTTTGCCGAACAAGGCCTTAGTACAAGATACCTTAGCACGAGTTATGACATATGTTAGGTTAATGATTAGTGTCTTGTGGCAAACATTTCTTGAGTTCTTATATCCTTCGCTAGATTTCTTTACGGCTAATCTTATCATGACCAATTAAGCCATTAAAGGAAGATTATTTTATAAGAAAAAATAGTAATAGGGTAGATGCTAATGGGAAGGAACAACTTGGATAAAAATGCATTTAGACATGTATTGGTCATCTACTTTTTGACGAAGTTGAACGACTATGAGGCTGGGAAAATGCCCTTCCTCAATAATTTGTGTTCATGTAGATGTGAACGATAAGTCATTTTCAAGTACAAGGATATATTCAAAGAGAAGAAGACTTGAAGTAGGCCGATTATAATAATGTGTACACTCTTAAATTAGCGGTGTACTAGGTTCTCCATTCTTGTGATCTATGTGCATTTTTTTTGGTAAGTATGAGCAGCTCTCTATAGTAGGAGATACAAGAAGCCAACAAGGCCAGGGAAAAGGAGATAGGGCCGCCAGGCTCAAGTCTCAACCCACACCCCTTCCTCTCCCAATTAATTGACAAAGAAAGGTTCCCCTCTATATTCAAATCTGTGCGGGAAGGGTGGGGCAAAGATAGTCATGCCAATCTGCTACAAGTCGATCGGTGTCATCTATGTGCACTGTATTAGCAAATATGAGATATAATGTCAAGAGTCAAGATCAATCAGCGACAATGACAGCTCGTACATCCATGTTGTAGTGAATGTTAATTCTACCCATGGTTGCAACCGTAAGTCTTTCGCTCTCACTATCTCCGCCTAATTTGTGCACTGCCGGCTGGAGAGACAAACGTGGTTATATAGATGTAGCTGTACGCATGCAATAAGCTGACTGTGGATAATGGTTGCGATTGCAATGGGCGAACCCCTCCTCTTTTCGATCTTTTTACAAATGAGCGAAAGGGTAGAATTACTCTTGGAATCGGTCTCTCTGAGGGTAGCGATGTCTGACAAGGTAAGACTGCATATATCTGAATCTCCTTAGATTCCATAAAAGCGAAATCTACACTGGGAGTTGTTGTTATTGTTGTTAGAGTACAGGTAGAATTAATACTATTTTCTCGAAATATCATTGTAGATCATTTGCCAAAATCTGTCCGCTTGTATTCGTTTATATTGTGTAATTTGTTTTGCCAATATCTTTGCAAGAGGGGGGTGGGGAGGAGTAACTGTTTGAATGAGGTACCATATTACTATTTGAATGAGGTACCATTACTACCATACAGACGATATTCTGTGTCAAGCTGTAACATTGAATTGAATAAAATAAAAAAGGAGCATCAAAGTTGGAGACTTAGGGTATGTTCGTTATGAGCCTATTGGATGCGTAAGTAGAAGGTTTGAGCAGGTTGAACCATATGTGAGTGGGTTGGAATAGGAAATGACTCAATAAGTTAAATATACTTGCTTACAGTAATAGCACTGTATGATGGCATAAAATTGTCCTATGCATGACTAATAGAAGGCGATAAGCACATACAGTACATGGGAGCACTTTAAAAATTTATTGGATTATGTTTGATTAAGCAAATCCAACCTATAAGAGACTTAAGAATGGTAACAACAAATATGTACTACTGAGTTAAATAAAACTGGAACTTGAGCTTCTCGTATCTACCTATTTCATTTCTGATACTGACGTCTCCATTATTTTGAGTGCCAGAACCGTTGCTGTTTTGGCCAGAGTTGTAAAGAGAGAAAGGAGCTCCTTTTCCTCCCGTGCTGACTGGCCCAGAGTTTGGAGTGATTTGGCTGTTAAAGTTATTATTGATCACCACCATCTTGCACGCATCTAATTCGACAGAGTGCTTAGAGTATCCCTGAGGTGGTTGCTCCTTTTCTTGACGAATATCGCTGCTCGTACCATGATCAACAACATGCAAGTGCCAAAACTGAGCCTTACAACTGTCAACTTGATTCAAGACAAACTTCCCGTCGTTCAAAACGTATAGGGCAAACTTGTTAGTGTTATCGTGGGCATAATAATTATGCTTAGTAGTAGTTGCAAGGCTTGAAGACTTTGGAGAATAAAACCACTTGCTGGTTACCTCCCGTCTGGGAAGAAGATGGTCACTGACACCAGGTGGATATACGTATTGAGGGCTAGCCGTCTGACACATCTCCCTCTTATTATAGAGAAAACCATATGCCAACCATGTCGAAGGGGGTCGAACACTGAGGAAGGTACCGTAGATGCTTTTGAGATAAAACCTCGGGGTTAATCCCCGGTTAATTCCGTGCTGCACGTTACGAATTACAGTCCAGTGCTGCCGGTTACTTGACCCAGCCTCCGCTTCCAGCTTCTTGTCTAGGGTCACCGTCCTCTTATCTTCCCAGGCCGTAATGTAATTTCCACAATTATCTCCAATGATCACCACGCTTCCATCCACTACGTGACTCTCATGCTCAATAAAATCAATTGGTGAAAAGGATGCCATATACATATATACACCACCCTAAAACAAGCGCAAAGTCCTAGCTAGCTACATATGAACATATGATAAAACTAAACATTAATTCTATCTCTTGGCTCACTAGCTAGATTTTGAAGATTAAAGAAAGGTGCATAACCTTATAAGAATATATGCAAAACCAGATAGAAAGGTATATGTGCCTGACTATATATGAAAGAGAGAAAAAGCTTGATCGAGAATGGATGCGGGAATGTTCATGATCGATCCAATGTATATTTGACAACTTCATTCTGCTCTGTAAGGCCAGGAATATATCCCTTGGCCCCTTAATCAATGTGTTTTGCTTACGAGTGGCCCAATGTGTTTTAATTTTATCTATGTTGATAGTTACATGCGAATTAGTTAAAATTCCATCTAATTCGGCTTTTACTTCTCGACATTCGTGCCATGCTTAGGGCTTTTAGTCATATTTGCATACAATATATCTTTCATGAAGGAAATATGGCCACCAATTAGGTGGTGGAATATGGTTATGTTGGACTACAAGAAAAATAATCTATCGCAACACCCATGAGCCAACGTTCTAAAAAACTGATGGTGTAAATGTTTTTAGCAACAGTTTCTTTAAATGTTTCAATTATAACTAGCTGATAATCCTGGTCTTCTATTGGATTATTAAAATTCATATTCAATTGTCTTTGCTTCATTAAGGGGAATTTGCAGATTATATGCCTTAACAGTAGATGTTCTTAGATCATTTTATAAGAATGCCACTAGATGCAAATTAGCCATAAGGACATTCCATCAACTAAGGACAGACTTAAAGCCAACGGTTTGTTCAATTATTGTTTCTTCATGTGTGTGTTTATGCTTTCTTAACATTCCTTACACGTACTTAATCTTCTAGACTATTAAACGACCATCTAGTATCTTCGAGGTAACGTCTACTCTTTTTTTACATAGTCAAGTTCTCTGTGGATGGATAAGTGGGGTGGCTATAGCTAGGTATATTATCTCCAAGGGATTGGATGCCTTCATACTTAACAAATTCTATAGGTTTATCAAGACTGAGAGTTACATAAATTTGTGCATGTATATTGTTTTTGTTGTACCTAGAAATGAATATGATGTAGTGTGCAGACTATAAGAAATTTCGGAATTGAAGAAATTAGAGATAAATAGAACCATTTTAGCATGTTCTCATCTTGACATTATTATGTTTGGTCATTTATGATATTATATAACTGTCTAACTTTCTTTTCTTTTTGTTTATTGACAGAATGATGGTTACTTAGCTTGCATAAAGTGTTTTTCTATAAGCAAGAAGATGGAAGGCTTGCTCCAAAGCTTAGTGTGAAGATTTTTTTTTTTTTTTTTTTTTTGGCTTTGATTTGTGCTCTTTTTTTGTAATTTGCGAGAAAAAGTCCATATTTTAGATTATTGTGCATGCGCATAAATTTGATGAGTTTGGTAATGTGGATGATGTATTATATGTATGTACACTTATTTGTGTGTTATTAAAGCCTAATTAATACAAAATATAAATTTTCATAGGAAATATTGAAAAGTGAGAGTGTTGTGTATGCATATAATTGTCGATCAATCACAGATTATGAGAAATTATAATATTGTTAAGGGATGCTCATTAATAACAATTGCATGTGCCCTTATTTTGGCTCAAACTGTTGCAATAGACAAACGAAGTGTTGCCCTAACATTCACTTGCATGCAACTTATTGCAATGGTTTGTATACTCGACTGCAATAGCTGCAAGAACCGTTACTTTAGAACCAAAAACTGTTGCATTAGATCTAATGCAATGCCCACTAAATGTAACGCCAATAAAACCGTTGCACTAGACTTGTTGCAACAGTTTATGCGCCTGTGGCAACAATTTTGCTCGTTGCTAATTTTGTTGTAGTAAACTCTGTATCTACATTCTCATCACCCCCCTTGGGAAATTGTTTTGTATTTTAACTAATGATGTTTTACATAGAACCTTTGAGAGAGATTGCCTAATGTTAATTGTACTTACCTTTTTCAGAAAAAAAAAATTTCATAATAAAAAAGGAAGACCATTAAAGTTAGAGATAAAGGAAAAAAGAGCATTTTTACTTGACGATTTTAAGCATTTAATTTATACAATTCTTCTGCTCAGTCTTGGCAAAAGTCTTGATCTTTGATCTGGTAATTAGGTCAAGGGATATTATATTTAAAGCATTCAATCAATTAATTTATAATATCAAGGAGAAATATATTCGTATCTAGTTTCGTCATGCTTGATCTACAACATCGATTTACATCATATTATCTACGCATTGATTGACATCGTCGAGAGGTATGCTCATAATTGATAACTAGTATCAAGAAACCTGTATGATCCACGAGTTAAGTATTAGTTATTGCCTTTTGACTATTTAGTTGTTGAACTTAATTTTTTTGAATCCAATTTTATCACAGTTAATCACAGTAGCTAGCTAACATTGTAAAATACAATAATACAAATTAAGTATTTTTTAAAGAATAAACTGAGTATACTCAAAGGACAATAATAGAGAGTCACGATAAAACGGTGTGATGTCTTAAATGTAAGCACTGTGTGTTCAAATTTTGGCCAGTCTCCTATTCACAGTCGCTTCCTTCTTTGTCCTGCACTAATATCAGATCCAATTTTGGGAAATAATAATTATATCAATGAGATAGACAAAATGAAGACTGAGAAATGTAAGCTGCTGGGTTTAGTACGGCGGCCCAAATTCGTCCCCAGTCCACCACAGAGCACCAGACGTTTTGGACACGTTTCGTGGCCAAACACACTTCAGCAACGACCTTCCAGTGGCCTCCACAAACGGTCCGTTGGCTAGACCATGGTTCGTGGTGATCGCAGCGGCTACTTCCGCTAGTGTTTCCTCGATCTCGATCCTTTGATTTATTTATAAGGGGTCTAGCTTTAGGGTGATGATTAGTGTCTTGTGTAAACATTTCTTAAGCTCTCAGACTCTCATATCATTCCCTAGCAGATTCCTGAATGACTAATCTTATCATGACAAGTTAAGCCGTTAAAGAAAGATTATTTTATAAGAAAAACACTACATAGGGTGTATGCTTAATTGGAGGGAACAACTTGAGTAAAGATGCATGTGGACATCTATTAGTCATCTACTTTTTGACAAACTTGATCGACTATGAGGCTAGGAATTGAATATGTCATTCCTCGATAATTTGCACACAGCTGGCGCGGCCCATGTGTTTAATTTGTGTCCATGTAGATGTGAATCATATGTCATTTTCAAGTAGAAGGATATATTCAAAGAGAAGAAGACTTCAAGTGGACTGAATATAAAAACGTGGATACTTTTATAGTGTGTTTGGTAGGGTTCAAAATTATTTTCCTAGAAAATAATGTTCCATGTAAAATGATTTTTCATGTAAAATGATTTTCAACTTATATTTTCAGTTGTTTGGTAAAAAGGGAAATGAACTTTCTAGATAATGAGTTTGATTGACAAAAAATGAACAAAAAAGTTAAAAATGATTTTCCTTAATCTTCAAACCATGTGTTGAGGAAATAGACACGGAATAGAGAAAAAATATGAGGCCATGTGAGAGCCTAAAAAACGTAAAATCAACTTACGTTCTATTCAAAGTGAAAATATTTTCCGTCATTTAAGAGAAAGTAGTTTTTCCCTAAAAACAAATTTATCCTCCTTGTTTTATCAAACACCATAAAATGAGAAAATTATTTTTCAGGAAAATAATTTTCACCTCTACCAAACACACCCTTAAATTAGCGGTGCAGTACACCAGGTTCTACGTCCTTGTCATCTGGGTGTATTGTCTCTCTCTCACTCTCTCAGCCTGATTTGTGCACTGCAGTCTGGAGTGACAAACGTGATTATATAGGCATAGCTATACGCAGGCAAGCTGACTGTTGGCATATAGTGGTGGCGATTGCAATGGGCGAACCTCTCCTCTTTTCTTTTGACAAATGAGAGGACAGGAAGGGTAGAATTAATACTATTTTCTCGAAAGATCATTTTAGATCATTTGCCAAAATCTGCCTGCTTGTATTCATTTATACTGTGTAATTTTTTTTTTCCCAATTTCTTTGCCCGGGAGAGGGGGGCCGGGGGGGGGGGGGGGGGGGGGACCAATATGTAAGCTGGATATGTTGGTAGAGGAAGACCTGAATAATGAGTATAATCAAATGGAACTCAAGTGTTGACTTTTTAAAAGCTCACATTGAGTTTTTTAATATATTTTGATAAAAGATAAAAAGAGATTAATCAATTGACATATTTATTATATTATATTTAAATTATCTTAATAATTATTATTGTTTAAATGTGCTATATTTTTGAAGTGGATGTTGGAGTATTAATATTACTTAATTGATTTTATATAAGGTGTCACAATATCTTTGAGATTTTTTAATATTTAAATTTGACCATGTTATCTTTATGATATTATATTATTTGATTCAAATTTGAATATAAGATTGTGGAGCTATATTTATCAATGTCAAAGGTTTGCTCTTAATATGATAATATCTCGTGATAGAATATCTTGAAAGATTATGCTACAAATTATGAATGGTTTTAGAAGATTCTCAGCCAAGATATTTAGCCTAAATCAAGAAAAGTAGCCGTTGGAAGTACTTGAGCAAAAGCAGAAAAAATCCAGGGCTTGGAATGTTAATTCAAGGCCTTGAAATCAGGCATGGAGATTGGATTTCTACAAGATGTGCAACGGTCACTTGCCATATTTTTCTCCACTCTTCTTTACACCTCTCATCTATAAAAGAGAAAGAGATTGGCAGTAAGAGAACACAAGAGAGAGCAAGCACTCATTGGCATACACATTACTCGAGAACTTATTGGCATACCTTAAGCTTAAATTTGCTTCTATATAAATATTACATTTCATTGTATTGTTCAAGTTATAATTTAGGTGGGATCATAGAGTTGAAGGGTCAACTCTACTAACGACTTGTTAAATGGTCAACTTGTAACTTGGAACTTAGAGTAGGTGTACTCTAGAGTTGTAATAATCCCTCCTAATAAAATTAGGTTAATCCTAGAGTTAGAGAACTCTAGGCGGAGACTAAGCTTGGTTGATGCTAACCTCATAAAAAATTACTCGTGTCTTGTCCACGTTTATCTTTCCGCTCTTTACTTGATTAATTTACGATATTGATCATCACCCTATTCAACCCCCTCCTCTTGGGTGATTTAACTAACTAAACTGGACCAACAATTGGTATCAGAGCTAGTACTATTTTTTTAATACTTTACCGTCTAATAGTTCGATCCCATGGCTAGTTATGATTTTGACTCTGATTGCCCTCCACTTTTCAAAGGCACTAATTATTTTTTGTGGTAGGAAATAATGGAACGTTATATCAAGCACAAGGGTGTCGATCTTTGGGAGATCATAATTAAAGGTCCAGTAGTTATTGAAAAATCGGAAGATGAATATTGTTGTAGATTCCCGCAAACATACGGTTTATCGTTGTAACACTTCGGATGTCGTCCTCAAGAAAGGGTTATGAATTTAGGTTACCAAAACTTTTAAACTAAATTAAAAATAAATAAATCATTAAATAAAGTTCTAAAAGTTAAGCAGCAGACAACTTGCAAAGAACAATACCAAAGTAATAGGGTAGTACCAAACTTAAATAATTATGACTCAGCAACACCTAATCGCAACTATTCATAAAATTAGCACCTGGACAGGGGAACATGAAAGAGGAAAAAAACAGAGGAACATGAACAGAGCAACGCAAATCAAAATGAGAGCAAAGTAATGGAACTTCAATCCCAACCCAAACATTTGAATTAACAGCATCGGAAGTTAAATCTCGAAAATTTCATTTGAATTCAATAAACTCAGGCTCAATAACATGAAATTGGTGAAACTAAAACCTAGATTCAAAATTGAAATAAAAAATGAAGATTGAAAACTAAACCCAAATTCGAAGGCCAAATCTCCTGTCTACTCTACGCTACTCTTTGCTACTCTCTTTTACCCGAACTTGATGCCCTGAAGTACCTGTTCGTTGCCCCCAAAACGCCGCCTCTCTCTCCTCGATTACCCCCGTTATTTGATGAATTAACGGTTGCCAACGCATTGTAACGGTAACCTTCATGATGGTGATGATGATGGACTTGTAACCATTGCAAGGAGGGAGATGAAGAAGCAATGGTGTGAGAGCAGGGGAGGTTCATTTCAGGAGTCCAGGTTAGAAGAAGAAGGAACAAAAAAGGGGGAGGGGGGGCGGGGAAGCTCGGGGTATCTGGGACCAGAGCAAAAGAGGGAGGAGAGAGAAAGAAATGGGAGGGGGGAAGGCATGGCTGGGTCACGTGCCGTGCACGTGACTGGGTTTTGTTTTTTAATTTTTTTGTCTTCTTTTATTTTTTTTTGGTTTGTTTTTATTATTGTTGCTTGGTTCGAGTTTGAATCAACTAGGCCCAGTTCTTCAATTTTCAGCCTTCCTTCATCTTTTCCTGACATTATTCCCGAATTATTCAATATCTGCAAAATAAAATAAAATAAAATCAAAACCTAAAAATAATAATTATTTCGAGCATAAATTAGGCAGAAAGGTACTATAACAAATATGTTGAAGATGATTACAAGCGGATATCCAAAAATTTTAAAGCTATAAACATTTTATTTTGTGCTCTTATTGATGATATCCATGAGTCTATCTCACATTGTGATAGTGCCAAGAAAATTTGGGAGACTCTTTATAATTTATATGGTACTAATCAAAATGTGATGCCAAGCGAATTTGTGGCGCATGACGAAGTAATCATGGATGAAAATGTTAAGAAAGTTGAGGATCACCAACCACATGAAGAGCAAGAACATGAAAATGATGATCCAATTCAACAGTTTATATATAATTATGTCAAGCATGCTTAAATTGAGGAATTTCTTGAAAATGGTGAGAAAAATAATAATTCATCTATTCTTCAAAGCGGTAAGAATGAGGTAACATCCATAATTGAATTTTTAAATAATAGTATTTCTCCAAGTTATCACATTTTTTATGATTTAAATACCACACCAAATTTTCAACTTTCAAAAATTCTTGATTGTGGTGTTAAATCAGGAAAATGTGTCAAGATTGAGGGAAAGAAAAATTTTACCTCATTAATTTTTCTTACTTCTAATAATTTTGAATCCAAAAAGAAAAGGGCATCAAGATTTGGTCAAGCAACTTCATTCTTCAAGAAATCAAAAAAGAATGTACATGTTCGTGGGATATAATTGATTCCTCATTTATGTACTAATAATGAATTTTCAATAGCATTTGATCATCTTGAAAATTTAAGTAGACAAGAAAACATTGGAGCTTCGCAAAGGCATATGGTAAATTATGATTTGCCAAAAGTAAAAATAAGGTAAGTTCGTTTGTTTTATCGTTGCTCGGATTTTAAGACCCTGAAATACAGTTCAAGGCCTTGAATTGTAGGTATAAACTAAAAACTGCAAATTTTGGTGTGATTGAATCAAGGGTTGGTTTTTTTTATTTATTTCAACAACATGAATAGAAATCAAAATTTGAATTCTTACCAAATGAAAGGTTGTGTTATATTTGCATGATTAATATTACGTCATATCTTATGCTATTATCTTTATGCATAAATGATATGTTGTCTATGTTCTCAACCTATTTGTCCATAATATCTGTCCATAATGCTATGCTCCCTAGCACTCACATAAATGATATTATTTCTTTTTATAAGGGGGAATTATATTACTTCTGATTTTTTGATAATCTTGATTTACTCTTGAAGGGGGGAGAATTGTTATATTAACATGTTGATCCCTTGCGATAAGAATATCAAGTCAATGCATGCATGTTAGCATATATTATTGATCAAAATGTTAGTGTTTAAACCCTTATATTGAGGGAAAGCATCTTTATATGTCATTGATTTGTTAAGGGGGAGCTATATTCATTTGTCATAATTTTTGTGCTTCGATTTTTCCTTTCTCCTCTTGTGCTACCTTTTTGATGAAATATAAAAAAGGGGAGAAGTATTTGGAAAACTTTTCATGGTGTGCTATTTAAAATTATATGGATATGTTATTTTTATTGAATTTTGTCTTTCATGAAAAAGGGAGAGATTGTTAGCTTTTTTAAAACCCCACATTGAGTTTTTTAATATGTTTTGATGAAAGACAAAAAGAGATTAATCAATTGACATATTCATCATGTTTATCTTAATAATTATTATTGTTTAAATGTGCTATATTTTTTAAGGTGGATGTTAAAATATTAATATTACTTAATTGATTTTATATAAGGAGTAACAATATCTTTGAGATTGTTTAGTATTCAAATTTGAACATGTTATCTTTATGATATTATATTGTGTGATTCAAATTTGAATTTAAGATTATGGAGCTATATTTGAACATGTCAAAGATTTGCTCTTAATATGATAATATCTTGTGATAGAATATCTTGGAAGATTATGCTGCAAATTAGGAATGATTCTAGAAGATCCTCAGCCAAAATATTCAACCCAAATTAAAAAAGGTAGCCGTTGGAAGTACTTGAGCAAGAACAGAAAAAATCAAGGGCTTGAAGTGCCAATTCAAGGCCTTGAAATCAGGCATGGAGATTGGATTTTTACAAGATGTGCAACGGTCACTTGTCATATTTTTCTCCACTCTCCTTTATACCTCTCATCCATAAAAGGGGAAGAGATTGACAGCAAGAGAACACAAGAGAGAGCAAGCACTCATTGGCATACGTATTACTCGAGAGCTTATTGACATACCTTGAGCTTGAATTTGCTTCTTTATATATATATTACATTTCATTGTATTGTTCAAGTTGTAATTTGGGTGGGATCATAGAGTTGAAGGATCAACTCTTCAACGACTTGTTGAAGGGTAAACTTGTAGTTTGGAACTTAGAGTAGGTGTACTCTAGAATTGTAATAATCCCTCCTAATAAAATTGGATTAATCTTAGAGTTAGGGAACTCTAGGCGGGGACTAAGCTTGGTTGATGCTAACCTCGTAAAAAATTATTCGTGTCTTGTCCACGTTTATCTTTCCGCTCTTTACTTGATTAATTTACGATATTTATCATCACCCCATTCAACCCCTCCTCTTGGGTGATTTAACTCGTCAAATCAGGATATGTTGGTAGAGGAAGACCTGAATAATGAGTATAATCAAATGAAGCTCGAGGAAATGGTACAAATGGCTTTTCTCATTGTTGGTCAAGTGGAAGATAACAGCTCTTACAAATAACAAGAAATAAAAGTGATGAAACGGTGAGTTTATGCTCGTTATTGATCATCATATCCGCATTACATATAACTTTCAACAATTAACCATATTACTATTTAACATGTTGTTCTGATGCTGGTGCCCTCTGAATCACTATAAACCCTTGTATAAAATATTAGACTTGGGTGATCATTTGGGAATTTGCCCCTCCTCCGCGCCAAAAAAATAAATAAAAATTCAAGCTTGTATGCGGCTCGATAGGTATAGACTAGCTTATCGTTGTGGCGGGGGAGGGGGGCGGTGGACAGAGATATAAAATGATAGATGTCGTGTTAGTATCTTGTTTTAATCTAAAAATTATACTAATAATGGTTTTAAATTAAGAAAAATAATGTGATTGAATAGTAAAAGTATATTACAACTTATAAATTATGTAAAATTTTTTTTATTCATAATTTACCATATTTCTAAAATACGGGAATGATAGGTCCTAGTGAATAGAGTTAAGTCGATTAGGGAGTTATTTAATGCTTCGTCAGAGCAGTCGATGAAAGCTTGATTAGCAATTTACAATTAAATGTACCATCAAAATTTTGGTTATTTTAGATTATAAAACATGTAAATTTACGATGAGATAAGACATCTAACAGTACTTGCGGCAAGACATATATTATTACTGGAAATATAAAATATTATCAACTAGTTATAATTGAAACATGAAATTGAAATTCTCATATTTGCCTACTTTATTTCGGATATCAACATCTGCATTATTTTGAGTGCCTGAACCGTTGGTGTTTTGACCGGAGTTGTAAAGAGAGGGAGGGGCAACTCCACCTACTGTGCCGCTTGGCCCGGCACTTGAGCCCATTAGGCTGTTTAAATGAATCTCCACCTTGCACTTTTCTGAAGGTGGAATTGGAACCGGAACCGGAACCGAAACGGGAGGTTTCCTCTCCTCTTTGTTATTACCAACAACTTGGAAATTCCAGTACTCACAATTACTACTTTCTTGGACTGCCATAAGGAGGCGGTCCTCATGATGAGGAACAAGGATGGTGAAATAAGGGTCGTCGTAATAAAACATGGTAGCGAGGCCGAACCAATCTGAGGCTGCCTGTGACGATGGACTCCTAATTAGCTCCCACCTATTGGCCCAGTAATTGTCCTCCTCTGGTCGACAAGGAGGCGCGGGCACTTGACAGGCGACGGTTTCCTTTGGATAGCCGAGCCACGTAGTGGACAGCGCTCGAACATTGACGTAGGTGCCGTAGACGCTCTTGAGATAAAACCTGTTGGATAAATTCCCCAGAAGCAGTCGTCGAAGCTCTACAGGCCAGTGTTGACCGTCATTTGTTCCTTCCATTTTCTCCTTTCAGAAGGACCGTCCTCCTGTCTTCACAAGCTGTGATGTAAGTTCCATGAGCATTTCGGATGGTCACCACATCGCCATCGTTCAGATAGCGGATCCTTCGTCTCGAATTTGTGGAGAGTATGTTGAATATATTCGGAAAAAGAACTTCAGCCATTACAAGTTTAGAATTCTTTCTTTGGTGTGAAGAAACTTGGAATTATAAGTGAAGAAACGGTTGTAGGTGAATTTATAAGGATCAAAACTAGCTTGAACGAGAATTTATGTAAGCATCTTCATGAGGCCAATGCGTGGGTCCGGGCTGTGCGTACTGCGTGGATAAAGATGAAGCCACATCTGATTGTAAGGTATCTTCTTCAAAAAGATCCAAAAGCATATCATAGAATATTTGCCAGACCATTTTAATTTAGTGATGCAACACGGCCTTGTCATCTGGACGTCCAGACCAATTAATCAGTATAGGGTACAAAGCCTATATCATACACCTGAGCATATGTACTTTCATGTGACATATAAGTAATTATATATTAAAATATAAAATATATGACAAATATACCCCCAAAAAAATTATAAAATAGATATGGGAGCACGTACTTCCAGGTGTATATAATAATTTGCTGTGTTGGGTAATCAAATTAATTTCTACAAAATTACTGCCTCAACCTTGTCGTCATATTCAACCAAAAAATGTGTGAGATCTTATGTATAGGCCCCAAGTAACTGATTAATATACGGAGAAATTTTTTCCAACTTATTTTTTATATTTTATGTGTTTTAAGAGTTTCATGGCTGGTCACAATATGGGTCATCACTCATCCATAGGGTTGAAATTTTTTTCTATAATAATTACTTATCTTACTTACTGAATAATTTGTATTCTTAAAATGAAAAGCACAATTAAGAGATCGAAAAACTTTAATGAAGCGATAAAAAGGCACATCGCACCATGAAAGTGCTAAAACAAATAATGTGAAAATGACGTAAACCTTAGCTAAATTGGTTTCTTACGAAAAGGAACATCAGAACGTAATAACATACTTTGAGCATATTTAATATTTTTATAACTGCATGCATGAGTCTACTCTGTCATATACTTCTTACATATATATTATCTAATGCATGGGCTAAGGCTTGGAAAAACCTGAGTAATTGAGGATGTATCTCCACGAGCATATTAATGCATGCCCTATTAATTTCACTTCTCATTGTTATTATTGGCTCTTAAAAGACTATTAAGGATAAGATATTCTGCAAGTTTTTAGAGGAAGAGCAAAGCAAACTCGAATTGCAGGTTCCTAATGCAAACCCATTAACTCAAATAACTTGCACCCAATAATTACTATGTGTATTGATTAGAAAACTTAGGAGGGAGCATCTGCTTTTGCAGAAAATTGACAGTCCAAGGAGGAATAAGTACTTCCGTCAACTAATAATAATACAAAACGTGGATGCACATGCAACTTTTATGTGCAGGTCTACATCCCTGGCAACTTTGGTATTAATTCCTTTCAAAGCGAATTTTTCATCGTGATGCATATATCTAGAGTGTAGCTAGACATGTCTCTTTCAAAAATCCAGAACTTACCTTCTTTAATGATCTCCATGGGCATAGTTTCGTGCAGCTTGTTAGATTAGGGCAGTTCCTGAAGCATCCCATGTCAAACCAATGCCATAACATACCACTCATAATCCAATGAAGCACAAATATTTGACAAAATAATTGCTATATGTTTGTGATCGTATACTTGACATTCAAAAACTAAATCATAACATCACTTCAAATGGTTAGCAGGTCAATCATGACCCGACCCAATCCACTATGTAAACAGGTCGGCTCTAATCGGATCCGAACTGATCCATTGCCCACCCCTAGAAGTGACCGTGACAATTGCCTAAACTAAATGAAAGTGGAAACTTAGGTTCTCATATCTGCCTACTTAATTCCGGATGTGGACGCCTTCATTTGTTTGAGTGACTGAACCATTGACGTTTTAGCAATATACTACATGGAGCGCCCTCAACAAAACAAAGCAATCACAAGTTATTACATTGTATTGTGTAACACCCATGTGAAGATAATTGTAATAAGCCCTTAAGAAACAACCTTATGGCAAACACTATTCAATTATACGATTTGTTTATAATTTAATACATGATAATATGATTATTAAGATAAGATAAGACAATATAAGATATAAGTGTCTTATGACAGGACATTTATCACTTTGCATTCCATAATACAAACTACAAAGGATAAGCAATATTTAATAGGCAAAAGCTACAAATTAAACACCAGGTATGACAACAAATTGTAAAAGGCTTTAAACCCCAGCTTAGGAAACATATATATTAGGCATCAAATCAAAGTTCCTAATTAAGTAGGCACTCGATCAGGCTCATAGGTCAGTTGCATGCTTTTGGCCAAATTCGTCAGGCCATTTATTAAGCTTTCATATGAGCTCCAAAGACACATGTATGATGAATGCTTGCTCAAATTAAAGAGTCCCTGGATGATGGCACAGGAACACTATATATGGCTTAATAGCTACAAGTTTTTAGCCTATGATTCATATAGACATGGAGACACGGATGAGGTCTATTCTGATTTGGTCCCTTTTTTGTTGTTGCTTGTTGTGGCCGAACATCTAACTTTTTGTATTGGCGGTCTACTATAGATGTGTTGATTTTGTATGGCTTTGCCAATTAATTAGATAATTCGGAGAAAAAAAAAAAGAGTTCCTGCATGATCAATCTTCACGAGCTTCTAATTAACACATCCACAATTTATATAGACAACAAATAAAGCTATACTTGATATAGTGATGAACGTTGGTGTTCTCAAGCTCAAATCCTGCGGAGATCAGATTTCATTTTGCTACAGTAGCACAAAAATTAAAACAAAATACCTCTGTCACGATGCATATATAAATCCATAAAAAGAAAACTCACCTTCTTTTATATACGATCCAATGACTGATGCCACAACAAAGGTATGGCAACAGTTTGGCCTAAACCACGTAACCTATTAACCACCTTTGGATCGTGCAGTTGTAGATACACAAATTTCATACAAAAGTATTCTACTTTCAAACTTTGCAGAATTTAACAGGTAACTGCTGTAAATATTTTGAATATTTTATACAAAATTTAAATTACTTCTTTTTTCCCCCGACTCAGAGTTACCTAGGCCAACAACCAAGAGCATTAGATCCACCGCCAAAAAGCTAGTGCTGAGTTGAATAGTGAAGTAGCTCTATGTTATAAAGAAAAAACAGGTCAATATAAATGCTAGTGAGCGATAGAAGACTACAGGTTTATGCATAGCAATAGTGTAACAATTTACAGAACTTTGTGATTAGTACGTACATGCAACTCATGGCAGGCAAAATACATTATTGTACGTAACCTATAGTACTTAGGGCAAGTAGGCTGCTTACAGCTAACAGATTATAGCCGAATATTGAAGTCCCTCAATCGGCCTATTTCATTCAAGATATCGATGTCTCCATTTTTCTGGATTCCGGAACCATTGGAGTTTTGGCCCGAGTTGAAAACGGAGCTTCCCGCAGACCCAGAGGCTACAGTTGAAGGTATCTGGTTGTTCTGTATATTAATGTTCACCACCACCTTGTACTTACCGACTACTTTAGCGGTCCACTGATCATCAGAGTTCATTGCATTTGTAGGTCGTTGTTTCTCCTGTTTGATTGGTTTCTCTTTCTGGGTGACCGTCTCTCTCAGTTTGATTGGTTTCTCCTTCTTCAAGGTGACATACTCAGGCATGCAGGTGATAGACTGATGTTTCTCCTTCAGTTGGATTGATTCCCGCTTCACGGTATACTTCTCCAGTTTTGCCCGCTCCAAGTCTTCTTCAAGTTCTGTGAATGCTTCTTCAACTGACTGGCGTGCTGCCATTGTCGAGTACTTTAGAATCTAGATGCAGGTTAATTGATAGGTATCTGGTTGTTGTGTGTATTTGTATTAACAATGTTCACCACCACCTTGTACTTACCGACTACTTTAGCAGCCCACTGATCAGCAGAGTTCATTGTAGCTGGAGGTCGTTGTTTCTCCTGTTTGGTTGGTTCCTCTTTCCGGGTGACCGCCTCCATCAGTTTGATTGGTTTCTCCTTCTTCAAGGTGACATACTCAGGCTGAGGCATGCAGGTGATCATACACATAGGATCCTCGTACAGTTGGATTGATTCCGGCTCCACATACTTCTCCCATTTTGCCCACTTCAAGGCTTCAAGTTCTTTGAATGCTTCTTCAGCTGATCGCTGGAGTGCTGCCATTGTCGAGTTCTTTAGAATCTAGATGCAGGTTACTTGATAGGCAGGAGTTCAATTCGTAGTTGGCCTGGTAATTAAATCCTATATCACAGACTGGTCCATGCCAGCTAATGCGGATGAAACAATGCAAGGCCAACCATTAATTAACAAAGACGATCATTCTTAATAGGTTTGTCTGTGGATGCGAATATTAGACCATTCTGGAGTGATAGCGCATCTTCAAAAAGAACAATAGTGGCGATGGCCTGTGAGGCTGTCCCGGTGGCTGCAGGATGGTCATCTATTAGATTATAGCTCTGTTCGAAAAAAATTAGCTGTTTAGGTAATGGACAATCATTTAAATTTAGCGGCTTAATTTAGTTATTAGCAAATAACTGTTTAGATGAGCGGTTGAAACAAATGTGTTCGGTAAATTCAGATGTTATTGGGTTAGCTCATTAATTTAAATTGACATAAAATAATATAGATAATTTTCAAAGATAAAATTTTAAAAAGGTATATTTTGTCAAAAAATATGAAACACTACTTTTAAACGTCAAAAGCTAATACTATTAGCTTTTCAGAAACGCTGATTGAAACATTAAGCACTACTTAAAATGTTAGTCCAAATACTAGGTCATCGAACACTAAAAATTTATTTACTAATATATTGATTTAATCAATGCATTAAACGCTACTAAGAAATGTTATTACCAAACGCGACCTATAAGAAAGTAGGGAGTCCCATAATGAAAAATTTACTAATCTTCCGCACATATAATTACTCCACCCATTGTCAATTCATTTTTGTTGACATTTTATGAGTTTGTAGGCATTGTTCGTTTGATCTAGGTCCAATTCATATAAAATTTAACATAGTGTTAAAGTACATAATCATTTTTGGTTTGTCACCATCCCATTTTATTAATCATGTTTACGTGATGGGTATTGTTAGTAGGCCACACTTTAGGGTGGGTGCTGGATTATATGAAAGTGGGGTTGTCTGACACTAGAAATTTGGTAGCTTTGAGAATGTATATAAGCGAGTTGCTCCACCCATTGGGTGGGAACCTTATTAACTTGTATGCATTGTGGGTATTTTATATATACCGACCCCTAGGTTTCAAGCATTAAGCAATATAGCTTCGATAATTTAGCATTAAATTTTACAATCCTTGAAATTTTAGTATTATATTATTAGAACATGACTCTTGTGAATATATAAAAAATCAAAAGTTAATGACCAATTTACCCCTCTTATAATATTCTTGGCATACTCTCTTTCTTTTGAGGGATTGAAAGGACAGGTAATAGTCACTCTCTCTCATTCTTACTTTCACTTAAACTCTCGCTCCATATGCTTGTCTGTCTTGCTATCATCCATTCTTTTAGCCCCACCAAAGAGAGTGTATCCTAGTATCATTGAAAGCAAGACAAATTGGTCAATCACTTCATATTCATCATAGTAATGTTTTAATTAATAATACAACACTAAAAATTTAAGGGTGGTAAAATTTGACTCTAAAACATCAAGATCATATTATTAAATGCCTGAAACTGCAAATGGGGTTAGTGCAACATACCCTACACATTAATCATTTGTTTTAAGCCTGATTTACATAAAACTTGACATGACCCAGTTTATATGAAATTTAACATGACCAAGTTGATTGTGGGGGAGGAATGAGCTCGAGGATGAGGAAATGGAACAAGTCGCTCTTTCATGTAAACAATTTCAACTGATTGGGGATTAACATGATACATGACAGCAACGTACCATTTGCAGCTCTTGGTATGCAGTTGCAATGGTGCCTGACTTTTATTTGGAGGAGCCGGAGCCAATGAATCGGAATAGCTATGTATGTTATGATTTTTAACAACTAAAGTGAAGGTCGTACTGAACGTTGGTGAACTGAATGTTGCATATGGCGTCTGGACCACATGACAAATGCGTTCATGGTGCCGAAAACCAAGGTAGGTGGCATGTATGTCTTGAGAACAAATCCCGTGGTTACGCTCCCGTCAGACCCAATAGCCACTAGAGTCCACCACTGGGGGTTGTCTAACCCTTGGAGCTTCTCCTCTAGGCAGATTATTATGTACATCTATGTGTATATACTACAAGAGAATAGCGCATTTTTTGACGGAATTTTTGATGGCATGATTGGATGTAAGTATTTTTGAAAGGAATTTTGACGGAAAAGAAATGAAACTGATGGATGGAGTCGTATGTGGATCTCACGTATATTTTCTGTAACGTCCCACATCGGCAGTTGAGGAGAACGAACCACGCCTTATAAGCGTGGGGAAACCTCAACACATCGAGGTGCCTTTTGAGGACAAAACCGTGAGGGGCTAACACAGCAATGTTCAGTGCAATGATCAGTGTTCAATGTTCAGTGCTGGCACCCCAAAGCGGACAATACCTCGGTGTCGGGACAGACTGGGCCGTTACATTTTCACAGGTCAAGGGCCGATTTTGACGAAATAGCCACTATATTTGCTCCCCATCTAATTGATATATATATTTTGCTTCTCGAGTGTGTATTCATCATATATTTTATTTCTTAATATATAATTACTTATATATCACATAGGAATACATACCCTCGAGTGTACGATATAGTCTTTGCTTCTCTAGCAGGGTGACCATCCTCTTGTCTTCACGCTCAGCAAGGTAAGTTCCAAACAGGCTTTCGAGGGTCGCCGTGCCGCCATTATCCAGATCTAGTTGATCTTCTTTTGTGCCTTAAATAGCGACAACAGCCCCATATATTTAGACGATTAGATCACCCTCCTCAACAACACAGCCCTGAGTTACATTGTATTTGGCAATAATAGCGAGAAGATAATAATAGGGATTCGAATACTAATTAACGCATGGGTATGCACACTTTTTTTTTGGGGGGGGGGGGGTGTGAATGAGACTGCAAGTAATCAGCATCTCCGTGATTCACCTTTTGACAAAGTTGATCGACTTTGAGGCCTAGAATATATCCCTTCTCTTCAGTTTGCATATGGTTAGGCACCATGTGTGTTTCGTAGCGAATTTATGCAAATTATGTCATTTTCAAGTATAAGGTCATTTTATGACTTTTATATTCATCACGTACCTCCCTAATAAATTCCAGCAAACTATCAAGATGGTATGACGAGATAAAAATTATATTGTCCAGATTTAATTTAATGTGGATTTAGCTAATAAGCCCTCACACAAGGAACCAAATCGATCTGGTACATGACAACAATTTTTACAGCAGATTGGAGATACATATGGTACATGACAAGAACTGAAGAACATAAGATTTTGTTGGACCTACATATGCAACTCTTGGAACGTAGTTGTAATGTACAAGGGTGATCGACCATCCATCCTAACTGCCTACTTGATTTTAGGGAAGCTGAAAATAGAGGTTCCCGTGTCTACCTGCTTGATTCCGGACGTCGACATCTCCATTTTTCTGAGTGCCTGAACCGTTGAAGTTTTGGCCAGTAGAAAAAGGGAAGGGTCTCCTGGGCGAGACTTTGAACCCATGTTGTTGTTGAAGCTGATATTCACCACCTTGGCCTTGTCTGATTTCTCACAGTGCTCATCGTGCATCACATTGGGTGGCGGCGAAGGATGATTTGCTACGGCAGCTCTAGTAGCAGTATTTGGAGGAGCTGGGGGAGTCGTAGCTGATGGAATCGGGGCAGAGCTTGGGGTATTCTGCTGCTGCCACGGATCTTCAATAATCACAGCGTTCTTGTCCTAATCAACAAGTCGGACGAGCCAAGACATATAATTCCTCAAATATAGGTTAAGGCGGCCATCTTCCTCAGGACAAAGGCCGTAAAACAGGCCAACCCTCCCCACCAGGCCAACACGTCTGGTGCACTTCACGGCTGTGGATGCGTGATGAATTAAGGCCCTCCCGAGCGGCGAGGAAGGTGCCATAAATGCTCTTAAGAAAATCACGGTCGAACACGGTCCAGTCCCGCTTGGGCCGATAACGCACCACGGTCCAGCACTGGGGGCCGTTTGACCCTGCTGGCAGCTTCTCCTCCAGGCTGACTGTACTCCTGTCCGCACAGGCTGTCAGGTAAGTCCCGTATTCACTTTGAAAGGTCAACACATCGCCACTGCACGGATCTAGATTAATGAACCTCGGCCGCGGGGGCGACTTGGATTTCCCGAAGAGTCCCATATAAATGTGTGGATCACCCCCAAGAAACACTGAGGAATTACTTTGTAGTATATAACAGCTAGTTAAGCTATTGAAGAAAATGATTATATAGAAAACACTGCTTAAGGCATAGGAATGTAAGCTTATTTATTTATTTATTTATTCATTTAGGGGAGATTTAGACACGAATGCATGTAAGCAGCATCTTTATAATTTATCTTTTGACAAATTTGATCCATTTTAATTTAGGGTCAACGATATATCTCTTCTCAATTTACATATGGTAGGCACCTGTCTTTTTTTTGTGGTGAATTTATACACATTAACATAATTTTACTAAAAGGCCATTTTCTAAAAGAACAACCTTTTAAGGAGAATGTGATGGAATTTAGCAGTGGGCCAGTGGCATTAATTACATAAAATATAGGATACCTTATCAAAAGTCCATGTACATATGCTCCCTTGGCAGCTTTGCTTAGTGGTATGGTGCTTGATTTTCAAATGAGAGGCCAAGTTTCGATTCGCCTGAATTTATTTGTGCTAGAATATAAACGTATTTTTAGGTCTTCAAATATCAGCTTAAACTTTTGATTGAGTTGATTCTTAAATATAATATTAGAGTCTTTCTAACTGATAGATCTTGAGTTTGAATCTCAATAACCCCTAGATTGATTTAATATGCAGGATAGGAGAAACCTTTGCAGCAGCCATCTTCAATCCCAAAGGGCAATCGCTTGAGGTTAGATTGATTTATTATACAAAGTATGGGGAGTCTTTGCAGCAGTCATGCTCAAAGCGCAAAGGCATTCACGTGAGGAGGCGTGTTTAAGTATAAACCTATTCTTGGGCATGTAAACATCATCTAGACCTTTTGTTTGAATTGATTCTTGAACAATTTGAATGCATATATTAATTTGTCCATGAAAAAGCTAAGGAGGGTCTGTACGTATATACATATACAGTAGCAGATTTGGTGTTCTCGTCCAAACTGTTGCGTACAAGACATTAGGAGCGTCGTATAGACACGTATGATTGCGCATGATGCATATGCTTGAAATGAATCGAATGAAATTCTAAGGGTCCCTCCTAAAACCAAATCATGAATGCCATCCTGTTAAAATACCACACAAAATCCACTGAAGCACAAATGTTGGACAGACAAACTGATTGCTCTCTTGATCTCTTCGTGCTTAAATTTATCCCCTATAATTTTAATGAGGTAATTAACATATAGAGACAATGTTTTATGTTAGACTATAACATTTTAAAAAAAGGAAGAAAATAAAAGAAAGAAGAATATCAAAGTTAGAGCTAAAGGAAAAAGGAGCATTTTTACAATTTTACCTGATGATTTTGAGCATTTATTCAATTCCATTTAATCTTGACAGTATTCTTGCTCTTTGATCTTGTAATTAGGTCATGGGTCATCATAATTATCTAAAAACAATAAGCATTAAGCAATCAATCAATTAATTTAGAGTCTAATTAGGCGCCTAATGAATCTTAATTTGAAAGCTTCGTCAATTAACCCAACCACACTTTAGAGTAACTTTCAGTAAACAAGCTTATTTGTCTTCATGATCTGTTTTTTTAACGAATTCGGTCAATCAAGGAGGCGTATATTCTTATTAGGATTTATCTACGCATGGATGTATCTCTATAGTTAGATACTATGGAGGGATATACTCATGACAGAGGAATATGATAATGAACCACAATAATATAACAGGAAATTACTCTAGTCATCCTACGTTTGCCCAGGAAGAAAATAGTTAGGTTCTGTTTTGTCCTTAGAAAATTTAGTAGAAAGAAAAGTTAAAGGAAAAAAATGTGAAAGAAAAAAGTAAAGAGAAAGTGAGTTTTTTTCTCTTATTTAGATTGAGGAAAAAATACAAAAATTTAGATGAGAAATTTGATTATTGATGAATTACTTGAATTACTTGGATGAGGAAAAAAATACAAGAATTTGAAAAAAAAAGAGATCAGGAATTCTTTTGAAAACTTTTTCCAAACTTTACTCACAATTGTATGAAAAGAATTTTATCACTTGTTTCTAAAAATTTTTCTACGTAATTTTCTTTTATAACTTTTTTCTTTGTAATTTTCTCTAAGCCAAACACAAGAAAAAAAGTTACTTTTTCAAATTTTCTTTTTTTTAACCAAATCTTTCAAGTTCCAAACAGAATCTTAGTATATATGTAAGCATCAGAAAAAATGGAGAACAGGGGTATCAAATGGGAGATCAGGAATAATAGCATCTTAAGATTAATCAATCAATTGAGCCAAGATTTAAAAAAAAAAAAATACCTTAATAAATTAACATACAATCAAGCTATTGAGATGACAAACCACTAGTACTACTAGCTCATTGAAAGATAAAGTTTTTATTTGAAGTTGTTATATAAGTTTTTTTATTGGAATTAGATAACTTTTTACTACTGTGAGGTTAAAGTCTATGTTGAATTCAATATTCCTATATTGAGGACGGTCACAGACCATCCTTTGAAACCTTGGAGTGTATGTCCTTCACTCCTTCACCAGCTAGCTCGCTCGCAGTCGTGTTTATTCTTGTTAAAGAAGGTTTTACTACATATCATGGGAATTAGGTTAACCATGCATTATAAAAATAAAAAGCCCAAGAGGTTATATATGCTTGTTATTCTTCATTTGTCACGCTCGAAAGAATGTACTTAACTCTATGCTCGTAAGGAATTAGGGCATTCTTAGCCTAAGTTCCAAAAATTGAAACTCAAAGATGCTACATCAATAAAAGTTTCACTTTTTTTAGACTTACATTCCATCACTTCTCCAACCCATGAAACTCTAATTTTGATTACCCAATAAAAATATTTGTCATGGATCCACCTTGACATACAACTCTTTTTTTAATCACCTAAAAATTGTATATTACACACAAAAAAAAGGAAAAAAAATATTAAAAAAAAAACAAAGGGAACCGCGGGGCAGACCGCATACACAGTCTCCCATGCTAGTCACCCCTTGCGTTTTCTTGGGTGGAAGAGAACCTAGTGACATGCGGGGCCCACGCCCTTACATGCGTGTCACTGGTTGCGGATGCCCTTAATGCTACATGACTTGATTTCAGCTTGCCCATACATGCATGCCAGGGATTTAGACAATGCTTGATCAATTGACCATGCATGGGTTTGTTTTGAAATTTATAAAATCTTAACAAACTTATAATCAATTAATCATCTCAACTCTAGCTATTTTTTCAAAATCTTATTACCTAATTTCTACATTACAGAATAAGATCACATAATGAAAAGTTATTGATATTAGTATATAAGATGAATACGCCTTTTCTAGCTGTTGATCATTTGATGCTCAGCGAAGACTCCTCTTTATGTTTTGATTGTTGCTTAGCTTTTTTCTCCTTGTTTTTTTTCCCATCTAGCCTTTGTTAACTATGTACATGTTATACTCACATTCAAAAGCAAGAGTTTGAGATTGTTTTTGAAATTCGGTTTCTAAATAACTTTATTTATTTGTAGTGGTCGCATTTCAATAGAGTCTAAAGTAGGCGGTTTCTAAATTTGGTTTCAGTTTGAGATCAATTTTTGAAATTCAATCTCTAAATTCAAATTACGACTAGGGGTTTTCTGACGAATTCGTTTTGGTCTCTATTCAATCTCTAAATTTAAGTGGAGACCGAATTTGGTGTTTTAATTCGGTCTCTAATACCATAGATTTTGTAATGGTTGATGCGTATGTTTGACATGAAATCTAAGCATCCGCTATAAAACCAAATGCCATTACTTTATTTGTTTGTGATCATGACCCTTATTCAAAATTAAACCGCAATATCATTTTAAATCTTTGTAGAAAACTGAGTTTTTGTCTTGCTCTCCCTACCAAATTTGTCCCCTATAATGTGAATAAGATTCAATACAAAGAAGATGCTCTATGTCAATTTGTAACATTAAAAATAAATAAATAAATAAATAAGAGCATTAAAGTTAGCAATAAAGGAAAATAGCATTTTTCTCTGTATGATTTTGGGCATTTATTTTATTCTGTTTAACCTTGGCATCAATTTTCATCTTTGATCTTATAATTAGTTATAATTATTGAAAAGGGAAAATTAAAAGGCAATCAATCAATTAATTTATAGTGTATTAGTGTCAGTTCCTAATTAATATTCAAAAGTTTCGTCAATAAAACCAAGCATACATCAGAAAAACTTTGAGTAAATAAATGTATTCCTCTTCATCTGTTTTTTTTTTTTTTTTAAAGAATTCGGCCAATCAAAAAAGAATATATTCATATCTAGCTTGATCTACACATGAACGCACAACTCACCATCTATATGCATCTTTATTTTTCAAAAATTCGCCCGATCAAAGAAGAATATATTCATATCTAAATTAATTACGTACAACTCACCATCTATCCAGCTCTAGATATGTACTATCAACAGACTAAGAATATATCCACAATCGTATAATATGCCAACCAAAATAAAAGGAAATTACTCCGCTCATCTTATGTTTGCCAAAGGAATAAAATAGTTATGTAGGAATCAAAGAAAGTGGAGAAAAAGGCTAGCTAAGGGAGATCACGACTCATAGGATATTAAACCAAAGGGTGGAACTTTTTACCTTAATTTAAACAAAATTAATATAATACAGCCAATTCCTTGAGATGATGGGCCGCCAGTACTAGGCTATTGGCCCATTGAAAGATGCCCCAAACACAAGGCGTCCTCCATAATAAGTAAACAAGAAAAGAACACATTTCTGATCCCGTAGCTGAGATGCTGATTATATGCTCATGTACCTGTGTGTTAGTGTCTCCTACAAAATCATTTTTCCTTAGTAGCTTCACATATACAACATGATATAGGATTGTCTGTTTCTCTAGGGCGATCCCTATATATAAGGCATGTCGTCCTCAAACACTATAGGCGATGACGGGGTGGTGACCATCCATCCAAAGTAGGTATGGAACTTACATTACAGCATGTGAAGACATGAGAACGGTCACTCTGAAGAAGGATCGGAGGCCCAAGGGTCAAATAACCCCCAACACTGAATTATGAAATTTGTTCGTGATCGAGAAGGGAAATGGTCCGGGAAAAACTTCTTTTCCAGGGCATTTGACCCATGGAGCTCCTTCTCCAAGGTGACCATCCTCTTATCTTCACAGGCTGTCGGGTAAGTGCTATACTTGAATGAGATTCCATCTAAATGTTCGACGTTACACTATACCGCTGAAATAAATAAATAAAAAAGAAGATAACTTTGGACACTTATTCTATTATGTTTAATCTTGGCATTATTTTTCATCTTGGATCTTCTAATTAGGCCATGGGTCATTATAATTACCAGGGGGGAAAAATGAAAAGGAATCAATCAATTAACTTACAGTTTATTATTATCAGTTCCTAATTCATAGTCGGAAATTTCGTCAATTGAACCAAATATACACTGAGAAAACTTTTTAGTTAAAAAGTGTACTCGTCTTCATCTGCTTTCTTAATGAATTTGCCTGATCAAGGAGGAATATATTCGTATCTGCCTTGTCTCTCCTCCCCCCACCCCCCTCCTTTGGGTGTAAAATCGCATTCCGCTTGGGCCATACACTGGGCCATAAGCTGCACGTTTGGACACTAGAGAATCATTACTGTATATACAGTATTGGGCCGCTTGCATTCAGCGACAATTGTCGATAATAGGAAGCCCACTTGCATGGCCCAGGCTATTGACGGTGTGAGAACTAAGAAGTTTTGGTGCTTGGAGGCCTCTTGCTCGAATAAGAAAGAAGAAATCCTCTTAGGTTACGAGATATTGAGATATGATTGTCTATTATTTTTAGCATAGATATTGCTGTCATTCAGAGATATTATTAGCTTTCCTATATTATGTGAACTTGCCTTCCTATTCTTATGTAAATTAGGCAAGTTAGGTACCTTAGCATTGTATATATAGATGCCATTGTATTATGTTAAAGGACAGGAAAGAACGGGAAGTTCTCAACCCACGTTTTCCATTGCTTGTCTTCATGGTATCAGAGCAGCCAGGTTAACAAAGACCCGTTCTTTCCTTCCCAAAAAAAAAAAAAAAACAAAAAAAAAAGGCCGTGAAGTGCCATGGCAGGTGGTAGTTCAAAGTTCATCATTGAACCTACTTCACCGTATTTCTTGCACCCATCCGAAGGACCAGGCGTGATGATTACAGCTGTAGTTTTCAATGGCAAAAACTACGATTTGTGGGAGAAAGCTGTTACAACGGCACTTTTGGCAAAGAACAAATTGGGTTTTATTGATGGAACCCTGCAAAAACCAACCCCGAAAGATGACGATGGAAAAGCTGAGTTGCAAGCCTGGACGATGGTTAACTCTATGGTGTCATCGTGGTTAATTAATGTGATTGACTCGAAGCTAAGAACTAGTGTCGCATACGTAGAAACTGCTGAAGGTATGTGGCAAAACTTAAAAAGATGATATGCTGTAGCTAGCGCTCCGAGAATTCACCAATTAAAATCGGATGTTGCTAGTTGCAAGCAAGGAGGACTCTCGATCGTAGAATTCTTTTCCAAGCTAATGGGCTTATGGAGTGAGTTGGACAACTATGCTAGGTTTCCACAATGTAGGTGTGGAAAGTGTGAATGCGAAATCAATGACAAATTGATGAAGATGTCGGAAGAAGAAAAGACACACCAGTTTTTAATGGGACTCGATGATGACTTCTACGCAACTATTAGGAGTCAAATTCTTGCCCTTGAACCCCTTCCTTCCATTGACAAAGTATTTAATATAGTGCAACAGGAGGAGAATCACAGACACCTTATGCGAGGGAGAGACGATAGAGATGGAACAATGGCGGCCTTTGCTGTGAAGATTCATCGAGATCCTGTTGAGAAGTCGACTTGTCAGCACTGTGGGCGATACGGGCACGACGAGTCCAAGTGTTTTGAAGTAATTGGATATCCGCCAGGATGGGGCTCTCGAGGAAGGGGTAGAGGCCGTGGGAGAGGAGGCCGTGGTGGACGCGTGAGCACTGGACGTGGACGTGGGGCAGGCTTTGAGACAGTCAATGCTGTGGTCTCAGCAAAGACACCTGACGTAGCAGCATCCAGCGAAGGCAGCACAGCAATAGCAGGTCTCTCGGCCGAGCAAGTGCAACGTCTCCTCAGCTTAATCGAAACTCCTAAAAGTGGGTATGACAAATTATCAGGTAATTGTAGATGGATATTTGACACAGGAGCCTCATCTCATATGACCGGCAACTATAAGCTTCTAAAGGCCGTGACGCACATCGACCCGATTCCGGTTGGACTCCCTGATGGGCGAATTGCAATAGCCAGAAAGTGTGGGACGGTTGAACTAAGTCCCAGGATTACTTTAAGAAATGTTCTATTTGTTCCCAATTTAACTGTGAATCTAGTGTCAGTGGCACAGTTAAATAGAGAAAATAATTCCATGGTGAGATTTAGTGACCAATTTTTTGTGATACAGGACCGTGCTTTGAGGAGTCCGATTGGAATGGGTGAAGTTGTTGGTGGGGTCTTTCATCACACAAGGGCGTCCGAGTTCACAGTTCAAGCCCATGCTGTAGACACAAGAAGCTTATGGCACAAGCGCCTCGGGCATCCGTCTAACCAAGTATTCAATGCTGCTTCTTCTACTTTAAGTATTGATGTTAGTGCTGAGAATAAAAGTAAGGAACCCTGTGATGTGTGTTTCCGAGCCAAACAAACTCGTTGTCAATTTTATGAAAGTGATAGTAATGCTAGCGAGTTATTTGCTCTAATACATTGTGATATATGGGGTGCTTATAGAACCCCATCGCTTTGTGGTGCTCACTATTTCCTAACTATTGTTGATGATGCGAGTCGAGGTGTTTGGGTCTACTTGATGCGGGAGAAAGGAGAAGCTAGTAAATTATTGCAAAATTTTGTTGTCATGATCAACAATCAATTTGGAAAAGATGTTAAAATCATTCGTAGTGATAATGGCCGTGAATTCACATCAGGATCCATGAACACTTTTTATTCCGAAAAAGGTATCATCCACCAAACAAGTTGTGTGGACACTCCACAGCAAAACGGACGAGTTGAAAGAAAACATCGTCATATTTTGAATATAGCTCGAGCACTTCGGTTTCAGGCTTCCCTACCTGTTGAGTTTTGGGGAGAGTGTGTCCTATCTGCTGCTTACTTGATCAATCGGACACCGAGTAGAGTACTGGAAGGAAAAACACCTTATGAAAAATTGTTTGGATGTGCTCCCACTATTGATCATCTAAAAGTGTTTGGTTGTTTATGTTACGCTCAACTTAGACCACGATCAAAGGATAAATTTGCTCCTCGTAGCCAAAAATGTCTCTTTGTCGGGTACCCATATGGTAAGAAGGGATGGAAAATATTTGATTTGGAGACAAGAGAGATACATGTTTGTCGAGATGTCATTTTCTTTGAAGCTTGCTTCCCCTTCTGCCAGCCACAAACTGATCATGAATCTCCCAAGGGGGTTGAGCATACTCCTCTTCCTGATAGCTTGGATGGCCTATATATTTTTGATAGTCAAGGCAGCATACAAGAACCTGGGGCAGTTGCTGAAATTGTGCCGAGTACTGAGGGACAGGGGGAGGATGCAGCTGGGCCTGACTCCTTATTCTTGGCGTCTGACCAGGAGTTAACAAACAGGGGGAGTGTGTCGACTGAGCAGACTGAAGGAGGTAATGGATCTACTGGGCCAAATGCTGCAGCAGACACGAACAGAGGGTCTCCTGGGGCAGTTACTTCGATGCCTAGCCATGAGCCCAGACGTAGTGAACGACCTCGTAAGCCCCCGAATCATTTGAGTGATTATGTTTGCAATAGTGTGATGCCTCAAGACCCCCCACCTGCTTCTACACCTTCCAAACGGGCTTCCTCAGGTACGCGCTATCCCATTCTTAATTATGTCACCTATGATAAATTCTCTCTTTCTCATCACCACTTTCTAGCTGCTATTACCAAAATTGCGGAACCCAGGAATTATAAAGAGGCACTTCATGATCCATTATGGATACAGGCCATGGCTGACGAGATACGAGCCCTCGAAGACAATAAGACATGGATTCTAGTGGATCTCCCTCCACAAAAGAAACCAATTAGTTGCAAGTGGGTTTACAAGATCAAGTATAAGTCAGACGGCTCCATTGAGAGGTATAAAGCTCGCTTAGTTATTAGAGGGGACCACCAAGTTGAAGGCTTTGATTATAATGAAACTTTTGCCCCTGTGGCAAAAATGGGCAGTGTTCGCAGCTTCCTCTCCGTTGCTGCCGCATGTAACTGGGAGCTTCATCAACTCGATGTTAACAATGCTTTCCTTCATGGTGATTTAGAAGAAGAAGTGTATATGATTCCTCCTCCTGGGTTTTCTACAGGGAGTCAACAGAAAGTGTGCAAGCTTCAGAAATTCCTTTATGGCCTTAAACAGGCACCCCGTCAATGGTTTGCAAAGTTGTCTTCCACGCTGATGACCTACGGCTTTGCTCGCTCTTACGCAGATTATTCTCTTTTCACTTATCGCAAGGGAACCGTCTTTTTAGCCCTCTTAGTATACGTTGATGATATTATTTTGGCGGGCAACGATTCTCAAGCTTGTCAAACGTTTAAGGGCTACCTGCATACATGCTTTAAGATTAAAGATCTTGGGCCTTTGAAGTATTTTTTGGGGATCGAGGTTGCGCGTGGGCCACAAGGGATATTCTTGAGTCAAAGGAAATATGCCTTAGAGATTGTCGATGAGTGTGGTATGCTGGGCTCTAAACCGGTTGATTTTCCAGTAGAATAAAATCACAAGCTCGCCTTGGCTACTGGTTGCTATTTGAATGATCCTAGCTCTTATAGACGTCTCATTGGGCGCCTCATTTATCTAACCACCACCCGTCCTGAGCTTTCCTATGCGGTTCATATTTTATCACAATTTATGCAGAATCCGCGTGTTGAGCAGTTTGATGCAACTCGACGTGTCTTACACTATCTCAAAGGGACTCCGGGATTGGGTATTCTTCTTCGTTCTGATCGTGCTCTTCAGGTTACAGCCTTTTGTGATTCAGACTGGGGAGCATGTCCCATCACCGGAAGGTCATTGACTGGTTACTTCATCACTATTGGAGGATCTCCTGTCCTATGGAAGACGAAGAAACAGACTACTGTTTCTCGTTCCTCTGCCGAGGCCGAGGCCGAATATCGTGCTATGGCTGCTGTGACAAGTGAACTAGTTTGGCTGAAGACATTCTTAGCCTCGTTAGGTGTTTTTCATTCTCAACCGATGCGGTTGTTTTGTGATAGTCAAGCCGCCATTCACATCGCCAAAAATCCTGTGTTCCACGAGCGGACTAAGCACATTGAAATTGACTGTCACTTTGTGCGGGAAAAGTTCTTATCTGGGCTTTTTCACCTGTCCTATATTGGCTCCAAACACCAACCTGCGGATGCCTTTACCAAACCATTGGGCCGACACCGATTTCAGTTCTTACGTGCCAAGTTGGGCATGATCGATCCCCATGCTCCAACTTGAGGGGGAGTCTTGGGTTACGAGATATTGAGATATGATTGTCTATTATTTTTAGCATAGATATTGCTGTCATTCAGAGATATTATTAGCTTTCCTATATTATGTGAACTTGCCTTCCTATTCTTATGTAAATTAGGCAAGTTAGGTACCTTAGCATTGTATATATAGATGCCATTGTATTATGTTAAAGGACAGGAAAGAACGGGAAGTTCTCAACCCACGTTTTCCATTGCTTGTCTTCAAATCCAGCTCTTTTCTCGTATGGCCGAACGAATATTCTCTGTTTTCATTAGATTGCACCCATTTCGTTTAACTTTCGAGATTTTAAGCATACTTTGGTACCATGAATGGTAGAGTTGTCTCACCACTATTAACAAAATTCTTAACAGCTAAAAATCTCAACCATTGAAAGTCAATTGCAAAATTACATTCTTCCATCCAAACACATAGGATTCAAATCCTTTATGCTCCGCTCAATCACTCCCCCAAGAAAAACACAAAAACTACATATTTCACAAAACTATCCAGCGAGCTGCTTTCGTTCTCCTTAATTCCGTCTGTTTTATGGCTCTCGATCACAAAGACGATGAAATGAAAACGGAGGATTCGGCAACAGCCGGGTGCTCCGGAAACTCGCTCAACATCCCACGGAGCTCCTTAACGAATCTCTCCATGGCCGGGCCGGGCAAGCAGACGGGAACCACAGTTCCCTTCTGCCCTTTGTTATTCTTAAACGGTATGTAAAAGCTTGCCACACCCGGTATCGCCCCGACCCCACCCTTAGCGGGGCCCCCATACACGGGCAGGCCCCACCCGAAGTCGAGTTCAGCGAACCCGGCTCGAGTGACGTCCGAGACTAAGTACGCTCGGACCACGGTGAAGTGGGGCCTGCCCTTGAGGACCATGAGGTCAGCGAGTGACCTCATGTATTCGTCAGTGACGTCAGCCTTGGCCTTCCTCACCAACTCTAGGGCGTATCCTAGCGGGTTCTTGCTGAGCTTGCCCGCAGAGGATAATGCCACCGGGAAGGCGAAGGCGTTCCCATAGTACCCGGCTGGCAGGGGCGGCTTGTATATGGACCGGGCGTTCACTATGCAGATAATCCGAACCTGCTCTTCCGGGTTGGGTTGGAGGGCGATTGTACGGCACCGCCACAGGCAGGCGGTCAGAATCTCAAATGCTGAGCAGGATTTCAAGTGTGGCGGGACAAATCGTTTCAAGGCAGACATCTCTTTAGGTCCTGCAACAAATATATTGATTTATAATTAATTGCGTTTGTTTTATTAAAAATTTCCTCACGAAGATATATATGTGCAATGATTTTTGCAGGTAGAACAACAAGATTATTTCCTATTTTGTGTGGGACTAACCAAAGAAGAAAGACTTGTGGACCATGTCATCCAGTGGGATGATGGTCCCTTTGGTGTCCTCCACCTCATCATAGTCGCGATGCACGCAGGTGGCGCGGGGAGGGTCACGCGCGCAAAGGAGGTGCCGCTCCCAAACTGGCTGGACCGATAATTTTGGGGCTCCACGGGCCAACTCTGCCACTGCGTTCATGAATTGGACTAAACCAGCTGCATCTGCCATTGTATGGTTCAATCTTAGCGCTAATATGAACCCACCGCACTTCAATCTCGTCACCTGTGTCAATCCCATAACGCAATAGCATTAGTACATTATATTCGCAAATTATAGTAGCTCAGTCTAAATACTAATTGGACCTATACATCAAATGACAATAATAGATTCATGTCCAACCATGACTTTTCCCATACCAGCTTGTACCAATTTTAAACTTTTAGTCGAGTTAGTTCTTTAAAATTATTAATCACCTGAATGAGGAGCAAAGGGGAATCAAGGACCCCACCAAAGCCAGGAACATCAAAAAGAAGCTCCTCCAAGCAAGGGAAGGGAGGCTGAAGGGCCTCTCCAAACTCATCAAGAGTGACATCAGCATCAGCCTCAATGAACAGCACCCCCTCCCCATTACACTCCACCACCAGCTTCCTCCCGGCCTTCTCTCTCAGGCGCCCTGCAAACGGGTAATAAGGCACCAGGGCCTTCCCGAGCGCCTCTTTGATCACCTTGGCTGGATCACGGCCCCTAAAAGAGGACCCGCCATAGTGCTCGTCGTTCCTATAGAACTGGATCACCGGGATCTGGAACCGGAGCCCTTCCTGATCGTCAATGTCGGAGAGCTCCTTGAACTCGTTCGGGGTGGGAGCCGCCGGAGAGATGAGCTCCGGGGCCGCCCTTGTCACCTTGAACACTAGGGATGTTTGGCTGCCTGCGGACTGCGCCATTTGTTTGTTTGTTGGTTTGTTCCTTTTGTTGGATGGTAGAGAAGAAAGCTAGATTTTGATATGAGGCTTGGAAGAGAGTGATTGGCTTGGTTTTGAATGGCATTATGGTCTCTTTGATTTATATAGGCCCACGAGTGGAGCTGGGTGAGGGGATTGGAAAACGAGGAGGAAGAAGGAGAAGTGAATTAAGTAGGAAAAGAGGGAGAAAACATCCAGGAATTGTCCATGTAAAGACTAGGAAAAGAGCCGCGGTAGTACTTAATTTGGACGACTACCAAAAATCATTTTCAATTCAAATATTGTTTTGTGGAGAAGAGAAAGAGAAAGCAGGGAAGTTTCTACCAACTTTAATATAATTTTTTGAGTAGCACAAATATGTCATGTACTCGTGCTGCACTTTGGTCATTTAACTCCATGCAGCACCCTTTTTTTTTCTTTTGGATTTTTTTTAACTATTGCCCTAAGTAGGGATGTGCAAAAAAATTTGAAATTGAAAATCAAAACGAAAAATTTTAAAAATCGAACTGAAAAATCGATTAACTAAACAAATTTTTCAAGAAAATCGGTTCGATTAACTAAACCGGAAAAATTTTTTATTTTCGGTACGCTTGTGGGTTGGACGATTTAAAAATTCGGTTAACCGAATCGAAAATAATTTTTTTAAAAAAATTATACATAAAAAATTTTAAAAAAACTGAGGTAAGAATGTGCATTTTTTTTATTATTTATAAATGGTAACCAAAGTTTATTTTGTTTTAAAAAATTTTAACATAAAACAATGAAAAAATTAGGTAAAAAACTATACGTTTTTTATTATTTGTGAATGTTAACCAGTAATCGAACCAAAAAATCGATTAACTAACTTTTTCGATTTGGTTATAGCTCGGATTTTGGACGAACTGAAATATTTGGTTTGGATTTTGGACGAACTGACGGTTTGGAATTTTTTTGAACTGAAAAACTAATTAATCGATTTTCGGCTAATCAAAAATGTGGTTAATTGGTTTTGCACACCCCTAGCACTAAGGGCCATGTTAAGGTTAAAAAGCGTTTAATTGGAAAAATTTTAAATATTCATTTTTAAAATGGATTTAATATGGAGTTAACAGATAAAATTTATTCTGAAAGATGAAGGAAGGTTTAAAATGCACCACGAGTAATCTTGATAGGCTTTTGGACTATGACGACCTTAATGGTAGTCTCAAGATCACATCGATGAGATTGAAGTTTAGGAAAATCGGTTGAGTGCTCAATTAAATTTCAGACGCATAGAGGAGATAGAATAAGGGTAAAAAATTTATAAACATGAAGAGTATTTTTATAATTTGAGGAATTTATAATACCCTCGATGAGGGTAAACAAAAATAATTCTTACAGTATGTGTAAACTTGTGATGACAATTGTATTAGATTACCACTCCGAATTTACTAAGGCTAATATTGTAATTATAGAATTAATTAGCATATATTTATCATTCTCATTGTTAATCTTCTTAGTTTTTGTGCAAATCTAATTTAATATTACATCTTAACCATTGCTCTTACGGGACAGTTAACGAAACTTTTTTTTGCTTTTTTGGTTTCGTAGTTTTTGGTTTGTCAAAGTTGAGCTATTGTCAAACTATAAATTTATAAAGCTATTCTATTATAAATTTTTTTCATTTATAAAATTTAACAACTTATTTAAAAGAAAACTAATATCAAATTATTTAAACTAATATATATTTTGATATGACATTTTTCGATCACTAAGATAATGGTAATACTTTCAACAATACAATGAGGTCTAATTGGCCAATGACTCATCAATTTATTTTTTTATTTTTTAGGTGTGAATGACATATCAATTTTAAAGTGAGACTTGACTAATGACTTTTCTTTTTTTTTTTTTTTTGGTAAGAAAGGTAAGCAGAAAAATCTAGGTAGCCCTTCTCTCAAGGGTTCTCCTTAAATTATCCTCATGGAGGATAGAAGGAAGGTCCGTGTATGGGATCACATTTCAAACAACCTTGGAATCTAAGAAATGACTAAACTTTGCCAGCCAATCAGCTGCGCAATTACCCTCTCTAAAAATATGCTAAATAATAACCTTGTTACATAATTTAGTCTAAGCTAATATATCTTGCACGAGAACTTGAATTTTCCATGGGGGTTGAATATGATCTTGAACTGCTTGGATGAAAATTTTGTAATCTCCTTCAATTTGAATATAAGTGAAACTTGTTTGGACTGCTTTTTTAATACAATTACGTATTGTTGTTGCTTTTCCTACTAAGATTGATGATCTTCCCAAATTGAATCCTGAAACTTGGATGAACTTTCCTTATCAGTCACGGATGATAAATCCTCCTGTTGCACCTTGAGATGATTTGGATCCATCAAAATTGATTTTGATGAACCCCCCTTGTGGCTTCTTCCCTGCTACCAAATATGTCTTCTTTCGTTTGGTGGTTGAGTTAATTGGGTTTGGTAGTTGAATTGAATGTGTGATGTTGTGCCCAATGCGCCATTCAACAGTAGCTTTTTTTGGCTCTTATCAATGTTATTCTTGGGTTTGGCGTTTCATTACGAAACACCATATTGGTCCTTGTTTTCCATATACTCCATAGCAGAATAACTAATCTATCCATTTTAATTGCAAGACCAGCAGCTCTGGCGTCACTAAGCATTTGTAGTATACCAATTTGTGGGTCGAATTGGGGGTTTATGTTAAGCCAATTGTGAGAAATTATTAATCTCCAACAATCCTGTGAAACAGCACATCCCAAATACAAATGGGTCGCATCTTCAATCGTTATGTGACAAAAGGGGCAACGAGGATCAATGGGCGTGCCTCTTTGAGCCAAGGTTCCTCTCATAGGCAGCGATGCATAATAAATTTGCCAAAGAAAAATTTTTAACTTTGACATAACATCTAAATTCCAAATCTATTTATACTCCCATACAGGTGGGTTGACTAGGTCTAGCCCATGTGTGACCCAAGTCGCTGACTTAATGAAAAACTGACCATTTTCACAAAGTCCCCAACACACAGAGTCAGGAATGGAGTTGACAGGGATAAGGGTTGCAACAATCCACTATAAGTGGACAGAGTCAACTAATAAATTAAGTTGTGCCGTGTCCCATTCTTTGGTTGTCGTTATAAACTGTAATACCTTTAGAGATGTATTAATGAGGGAGAGGTCCATGATATTGAGCAGATTAGCTAAGCTATCATTTGCACACCAGTTATCGAGTCAGAAGTTAATATTAACTCTATTACCCACTTTCCACCTTACTCCTTTCCTAAATTATTGTCGATTATTAAGGATACACTTCCAAGCCTAGGAATCATATTTTTTGGCTTTGAGAGTAAAGAAGTTAGCATCAATCTGGTATTTCGCTTGCATTTATTCCACCCACAAGCCCTGATCATGGAACAATTTCCAGGTTAATTTACTTAGAAAAGTACTATTAACTATTTTCATTTTTCTGAGTCCAAGATCTCCAGCTTTCTTGGGTTGATAGATTTTGTCCCAAGAAACCATGTGCATCCCCTTATTTTCATGAGTTTTTTTTTCAATAAAAAAATTCTACTTATTTTATCTATCCGGCGGCTAGTTTATTTAGGTAATTGAAAGCATTGCATTGTATGTGCAGGCATTGATTGGATATGAGATTGAATTAGTGCCACCCTTCCAGCCTTAGAGACATGTCTAGTCTTCCAAGTTTGCAATTTTACAACTGTTCTATTTATTAAGTCAGAAAAAGTTTCTATTTTTGGTCGACCTTTAAAAATTGGACACCCAAGGTACTTGCCAAGATTTGCTTGATGCGTAATGTTAAAAATGAACGACATAATTTGCTTGTCATGAAAAGTGGCATTACTGGAGAATGCTAACGACGATTTATGGAAGTTAATGAGTTGGCCCGAGTTTCGACAGAAATTACTTAGAACTGAACTTAACTCATGGCATGATTCAAGATTAGTTCTGCAAAAACGTAGACTATCATCAGCAAAAAGTAATCATGGGATCTTAGCAGCTCGTGGTGAGAGCTTGAACCCAATCCCGCACTTTTTCCAACCAAGAGCCTTATGGAGGGCTCTAGTTAGAACTTCTATGCATAAGATGAAGAGATACGGGGATAGGGGGTCCCCTTGTTGAATACCTCTGGTAGGGGTAAAGAAACCGCATTCATTGTCGTTGGCAATAACCGAGTATGAAACAGTAGAAACGCACTATTACTTTTGTTCATTGAGGATGAAACAGTAAAAATACGTGCCCTAATTAGGCCTTGACTAACGACTTGAACGTGGAATTGGAGATAGTTTTTTAATTGTAACAATCTTGAGTGGTAAGGTCACTGTCCTCATTTTTAATGTCTTGGAAAGTGTTCACATTGTTAATGTTTTTCTTGAAGTTTCGCAGGAAACTCTGGTCTTCCTGTTTCTGATTTTCTCCGATAGTTAGTTGTTAGGGTTGACTTAAAGTTGACAAAATAGTAATCCCTTTGTCTTATTCTTTTTTTTTTTTTTAATATGTGAACGAGACACAAAGGTTGATATACGCAACAATTAAATATCTCTTTCTTTGTCTTCTCTTTGAAACCACCACTCAAACTATGTTGAGACTATAATAATATACGCAACAATCAAAGGTCCTAGAACTATAACAACAAGAGTAACATATAACTGTTGTAATTAAGACATCTCTCTTTAACCGCCAGAGTAAAGTCAAGAAATGTACTCTAAATATACAAAAACCAAAAACATGCAACACGAAAAAAGCACACACTTTGAGTAATTATGCAAAAAAAAACTACAAACCAAAACAAGTTTAGAATCAATTGTCCATGGATGTGTCACGTTCGCCACCGACCAATGTACCGAGTGAAATTCACGGCCCACCGTGCAGTCCGTGCTAGATTACAAAGCCAAAGTTGAGGCTTATTTATTTTTTCATATATTCATTTAATAATTCGTAGAGTTTTATTGATCTCAATTGGGGATGAATGAATCTGGTACCGATTGAATTAAGCACATTGACCCATTTAAAACAGAATCAAAAAATGGTCAGGTTAATAATGGAATGGGTTAATAGTGGGTATGTTATCCATAATATACATAATCTTATGTTGGAATTATGATAAAACTATTTCTATCTTATCAAAGAGGTTGGGGATCAAATTTTTGCCCCCAAAATATGTTTTGCATGTTCCACCATTGATAGTGGGTCAGCTCATTAAAGCATATTAATGGGTTGGGTTAGGTCGGCCCATTAGCGAGCCGTTTAGTGATCCGTTACTTTTTAAACTTACTTATCATACTGATTTTTTGTGTGAATTTATATTAAAATGAGCAAAAAGTGATGGACCGATCCGATCAATTTATACATAAAAAGTCCGACCCAAAACAAATTGTAAACGGGTCCCTCTATAGATATCTTTTGTTCACAGCTTTTCTTAAATCACCGCTAATGTTTTCACATGTGTTGAATGTGAATTTTAATTTCAATTGTTGGGATTAAAATTTCTATAAATAATCCTACTCAGTTCGTAAGTCAATACAAAGTTTCAAGATAATTAATTATCATAATAAGGACTGAAAGTCCAAGTCAAAATGAAGAGACGCAAACATCGTGATTATTGTGTACGGACAAATTAACCAAAACCACATGATGGGATAATCGACAAGGAGTACATTCGCGTCCACGGCATGGTTTTTGTATGATTTATGTAATCATATAATTATCAGGTTGGCATTAATGGTTAGCCAAGCCCCTCATCTCCCACGTTTGCTTGTGGGACAAATATAATATCTTACTAAGAGATTCCAAATCAACACATATGCTAATTTCACGTGCTTTTTTTTTTTTTTTTGATCAAAGGAGAGGAGGATTATATTAAATTAGACTTAATGTGATCATATAAGTCCTTCGAAACCCGGTTTGCCACACTACTAGGGATATCGTCAACTCATAATCTCCTATCAAACAAAAACCGTTGCCAATGAGCTAGCTCATGGGCAACTTTATTTTCTCCCCTCTTTACATAAGCCCAAGATAAGTAACTAAAAGATTCGACACAAGCTAGGACATCACAGACTAGAAGGGCAACAAAGTTGTCCTGAGAGATCTTTGATCGTAGCTTTTGGATCGGTTGCAAACAGTCTCCTTCCACAATCAACCAATCATGTCCTTCTTCCCTGGCGCACTGGAGTGCAAACAGATAAGACCTTGCTTCCTTCACCTTCGCATTAACGAACCCAACCCCTTGCTTAATGTCCACCATCAGGACGTCTCCATCACAATTTCACAGCACAAAACCCCAGCCCCACCCAGACTCCCCAACCTTGCCCCCATCGAAGTTTAACTTGAGAAGACCCGGAGGGGGGCGACCATCGTTGCAGATGAGAAACAGCGGCTGAACCAGATCTGACACACACCTCACGGAAGCTCTGAACAAGCCCCTGCGCTCGCTGGGCCACCGAAGATGGGCTGGATTCTTTAGCGTGAAAAATAAACTGATTACGGGCTGCCCAACACTCGGCCATGGTGGCCACAAACAAGCCCAGTTCATCCCGATCTATCTCTTCCATAGCAAATTCGAAGCAGTCCCTCATTTACCTAAACCGACCCACCCGTACCCCCATATTCACCCCACTCTCCTAACCAACTGGGCAAAAGGACATTCAAGCAAGATGTGTATGTCCGACTCTTCCATGGCACCGTAAATTGCACAATTCATCCCAACGGCAGCCATTCTCCTTGCTAGATTGCACCTCGTCGGTAGGACATCCCTACAGACTCGCCAGGCAAATATCTTCACCCTAGGCAGTATATCCAACTCCCATAGGGCCTTCCAAAATTTATTATCATCCATGAAAGAGCACCCTACATCGTCCCTCTTACCCTTCATAATTAGGTGATATGCTGAACGAACCGTAAAGAGCCCATTTGATTTGTAATCCCAAATCAGTTTATCTGCAGGCCAAGAATTACAAAGTGGGATCCCAAGGATTGTGTCGACGTCACATGGTAAAAATAATTCCTTCTTACCCCAACAACCCTGATTACCATCAATAAAGTCACTAACCTTTAAGCTCGACGCAAGTTCCAGTTTGGGTGTGATAACCTTAAAGGTTTTCGGACACGACAACCATCTATCCTCCCATACAACCATCGGCTGTCCATCGCCAATAAGCCACCGTGACCCCTTAGCTATCACCTCCCGAGTATTTCAAATGCTCCGCCAAACAAAGCTGGGTCGTGGCTCAATATTAGCAGCTAAGAGACTTTGGTCTGGGTGATACCGTACCTTGAGAATGCGGGCCCCAAGCGACTATGGCTTCTTAAGGAGACGCCAACACTGCTTGGCTAATAAGGCTATGTTAAATGCTTCCATCTCCCAAACCCCATCTCCCTTTCTTTTGCATAATTGGGATTTACTAATCGAGTGAATCTTCCGCTCTTCCTGTTTATGACCCCACCAGAACGTCGAAATCATCACATAGATAGAAGTACGTAACTCCCGGGAGAATTTGAAAATGCTCATAGCATAAGCAGAGATAGTTTAGGCCACAGCCTTTATCAGCACCTTCCTTCCTGCCCAAGAGATGAGCCTCTCCATCCACCCAGATAGCTTGGACTTGATGTGGTCAACAATGAAAAAAACTACTTCTTCTTCGATCTCCTTATGACTGTTGGTAAGCCAAGATATTTATCATCGGAGAGCACCTCTCTAATGTCAAGGCAGTGGGTGATCCGTCTTCTTTTATCGGTCCCGACACCCCTGTTAAAAGAAACTGTAGTTTTTGAGTAATTCACTTTTTGCCCAGATGCTCTCTCATAAGTGAATAGCAGCTCTTTAACCTTGCTCGCTTAATCCTGCTCTGTCCCACAGAAAACTACTGTATCATCTGCAGAAAGGAGGTGAGAGATTGTAGGCGCATTAGAGCAAATATGGCATCTAGTAATGGACTGAGATTAAACCGCTCTCCGCAACAAGCTAGATAAGCCTTCAGACACAAAAGGAAATAAGTAGGGGGAGATTAGGTCTCCCTGACGAAGGCCATGGCTCAAAACAACATGACGCATCGGGATTGCATTTATGAGAAATGAGAAAGATGCTAACCGCACACACCTCATAACAAGCCTCACCCATTGGTCCCGGAATCCAAAACGCAACATAACTTGTTCAAGAAACAACCACTCCACACGGTCATAAACCTTAGCCATATCCAACTTAATTGTCATCGCTCCTCCCGAGCTACAATCACCCTTCATTGCATGAAACAACTCAAATGTCGCAATAATGTTATCAGTAATTAACATGCCAGGAGTAAAAGCCGATTAGCTGTTAGAAATAATACTCGGAAGAAGACCCTTCAGTCTATTAGAAATAACCTTTGTAACGAGTTTGTAGACCACATTGCAAAGGCTAATAGGCCCGAAGTCATTCACAGAAGATGGTTTTGGTTTCTTGGGAATAAGTGTCACGAATGTGTGGTTCATCATGGGCAAGATAGAGTGGCCCTGTAAAATAGCCAAAACTACATTGGAAACATCATTGCCCACTACATTCGAGAACTTCTGATAAAAAAACAGATTCATCCCATCCGACCTCGGGGCCTCATGGGGATACATCTGTTTAAGTGCAATTTCCACTTCCCCTCTCGTATAAGCTGCACTTAACTCCTCGTTCATAGCATCTGAGACCCACGGTTGAATCCCCTCTAATACATCATCCATGACCAAAGTCCCTAAAGAAGAGAACATATTAGCAAAGTAATCCACCACAACATTATCAATCTCCTCAGGGGCTGAATGCATAACCCCATCCTTTCCCATAAGTTGTTCAATGGAATTTGACAGACATCTCATACTGGCTCTTGAATGGAACCAGCAAGTGTTAGAATCACCGTACTTCAAATGATTGGTCTGAGCCCTTTGCCACCTTAGAATCTCTTCCTTTCACTACCACTCCCTTATCCTTCCTAGCGTTTTATGTCTACTCAGCATCCCTTTGCATCTTAAGTAGCGCCTCCAGCTTCCTAATTTCATCCCCCACATTAATAAACTGCTCCTTGCTCTAGGATGTGAGTTTTGCCACACAATTATGCAATTTGGTGCTTAGATCGTCCACAACATCCCTAGTAGGCCTACTCCCCCGAACTTGAGCAATAACATCTTCACAATCAGGGATGGTTGCGCACATATTCTCGAAGCGAACCAGCTTGCTAGGCTTACCACCATAACTAGGCCGAGATGCACATTTTAGTAGAATAGGGATATGATCAGATATGTCACTATCAATATGAGACATTGAGGCATCAAGGCAGAGAAGAGACCACTCAGTTGAAGCACATAACCTATCCAGTCTTTCCTCCACCACATCCGCTCAACTGCAAAAATTGCACCAAGTAAAGTCATAGTCGAAATAACCCAAGTCGTAAAGATCATTATCTAAGACAGAGTTCCTAAATTTATTGATAAGAGTCTATGGCTTAGCCGAGCCCCCCCTTCTTCTCTGAGTGGTAAAAGATCTCATTCAAATCACCCCCTACCAACCAAAGTAATGCTGAGCGAGTCTTCAAATCCGCAACTAGTTCACCCATACGAAGTTTAAATTGCTTTTCATGCCACCCATATAACACTCGTAAAACGTCATTCAAGTTCATGATTAGTCCACTGGATACTCATATCTATGTGATGCATGGAGCTAGATAAAAAAATTCAGATCAATCAACTTAGCCCAAAGCATGGCCAAGCCACCGGCTCTACCATGAGCATCCACATGTAATCCCTCTAATCTGCGATAGAAATTTCGACGGAAAAAGGTCATTTTTTCGACGGAAAATTGGGTTTCCGACGGAAACACCGGCGCGGAAATGGTCGTCGGGATTCAGCTCGTCGCAGATTTTTTTCCGACGGATTCCGACGGAATTTCCGACGGAATATTCCCGTCGGAAATTCCGTCGGATACTGTCCGACAGTAACTGGCAGGAATAACTGGCAGGAAATTCCGACGGGAATATTCCGTCGGAATTTCCGTCGGATATTCCAAGCAATGGAAATTTTTTTTTAATTCATGGGAAATTCCGTCGGAATTTCCGATGAATTAAAAAAAAAATTTCTCAAAATTTTTTTCCTAAATTTCAAAAGTTCTTAAAAAAAAAATTAATATTGCAATAATTTCCAAATATATTCATACATATAAAGTTTTCAATCTACCAATAAAAGGTGCTAAATTAAATATTAAGTACAACATATACGTTGTTTTAGATCTACACGCAGATTACATAAATTACACGAAAATCATATCAGCTAATCAGAGTCAGATAAATTTGTGGGATCATCATCATTGTCATTTTGGGAGTCCTCTTCATCATCATCAGCGTTCAAGTCGATGTGGCTGAAAGAACATGCACTTTGACCTTTGAAAAATCTGAAAACCTATTTAATATCTACATATGCGTCAATAAGCATCAACCACAAATTAAACACCTTAGCAAATTTAAATCAATCTATACTTAACATACTTAAATCTCGCAAAAATATAACAAAAATTCTTCATATATAGAACAAATTATAAAAAATTAAATCATACCTCAAAAAATATTCATGCATAATATATTTAACATTTTATAATAAACAAACTTGTTTCACTTAAATTATTCATTTTAATAAAATATAATATACATACTTAACATATTTAACATTTTCAAATAACCAAATAATTATTGCAGATCTACATACTTAACATGTTTTACTCCTATTATTCTAATATATATATTTAATAAATTAAACAAAAAATTAACGTTATTCAAATTCATATTCAACGGAAAAAATAAATTATTCAAACTAAACAAACATGCTTCTACTAATTTTCACACACCCAAAAAATGAACATCACATATCAAATTAACACAACTTGAAAGCGCAATAATTCTACTAACCTTCACACACCCGAAAAATCAATTAGATTATAGACGGTGACGGCACTAGCGGCGGCGATAGCGGTGGCACTTGCGGCGACAAAATGTGAAAAACAAAGACCGTAAAAAATATCAATTAACTTAACTATTTTAATTTCAAACAATAACTTAAGCGAAAATATCACTTACCATTAAATTTTTCAATGAACAAAAACTTGAGATCTCACTTTTTCTCTCTTCCTTCTTCTCCCTCTCTCTCTTTTCGCACAACTTTCTCTCTCTAATTCTCAAACACCGTTCGAAAATTTCCCCTCCCCCCAAATTTAAAGTCGGAAATTCGGAATTCCGTCGGACTGCGTCTGAAATTCCGTCGGATTGTCTGTTATTTTCCGACGCCTATCTGACGCGTCGCTTTTTCCGTCGGAGCTGAGCAACGTTTTTGTAGTGGTTGTACTCCTCTCGGTCTCCAATAAGAATACCACTTTAGGCGAGTACCTTCGCAAAAGATGACGAAGGTCAGAAACTGTCTGGGCCTCACCTAAACCCCGATAGTTAAAACATAGGATACTCACTACCCTGGCAGGGTTGCTTTGCAACCTAAACCTCTATTAAACCAAGAGCTAACTCATTGGATTTCTCCCGAATCCGAACCTTCTCCGCCACCTCCACCCCACTCCCACTATCTAGTTTTCATTTAAAGACTTCATGTTAGGCGATAATTTATCGTATTTTACGTGCCTCTTTCACCTAATTTTAGCTCGTATAATAACGTAATTTTTAAAATTTTTACTCATTTTATTTACTTTTGTAGATAATAAAATCAACCAAGCGAGTGCCGCGAAAAGGAGCAAAAATGAAAGAAGAAGACAAAGCATTGCGCGACGAGGGCTGGTCGACTGCGCAACAATCCATCGCCCCCAGCCAGCAGGAGTCAAGGGCTACTAACGGCCAGGCTGTCGACCAGGCGAAGGCCGTCGGCCGGAGCCCAGCCCCCGTGTTTTTGCAGCCCGCTTTTGTCTCCTATTTAAGGCTTTGTTTTGGGTTCTTTTCGGGGGTTCTTTTGGGCGATTTTTGGACTAGTTTAGTTTAGAATTTAGCTTCAAAAACTCATTAGGAGGAAATAAAGTAGTTGGATTAGAATTAATTGGGTTGTTTTTGGTATTCAAGCATTGTACGTTCAAATTCATCAAAGTCAAATTAGAGAACAACACGTGACATGACAGGTGAAGTAGTTAAGTGAAAATCCTTTTCATTTTGTGATCGTCTCTCAATTTTTCACATGTATATCTATCAAATAACTGTAAATGGCATTCAACTGGATAAGATACTAAGGTCTGTAAGTAATATCTCTCCCCACCTTAACACTCCCCCTAAAAAAAAAAAACCGAATTTGTATGGCCAGTAATCAAAAAAATATCAAGAGGAGTTTGTACGACCAGCAATTTCTGAGTGCCCCACCAAAGCAGGCCGTTTCCTTGCATCCTCCTATGCTGGGTTCCTCTATCCTATGAAATGTTGTGCCCAATTAATGAGTATATTTATTTCCTTTTTTTGGGGGGGGGGGGGGGGAGAGAAGGGAAGTGAGGAAGAGGGAGAAGCATTACAAGTTTAAAGAAATGAATTAAGGTATCTTTCATGTGTATTTAGTAGCAAATTACTATTTTTTCCATGGGTCCACGGGTAATTGGGTTGGGTAGGCCCACCAACAACCTCATTGAATGAAGGTATCTTTCACGTGTTCTTTGACAATTGAATGAGTTCACACAGGAGAAATTTAAAAAAAAGGAAAATTTTAATTCTGGATGTATGAGAAAAAATAAGTTCACATTTTAAGAATGTCATTAAACCACATACTATCTCCAACACATCGTATCTGTTTTGAAGTAAAACCTTGGATTTAATTAAAGCGAGAAAAAGCGATGTTAAATGTCGTCATTCAAAGCTGAAGCAACATTCGGTAGTTAAATGGGAAATGAAAGCAACGATAATAAAATAAGCCAACCTTGGCTATGAGAGGAGGACGACATCATCTTCTCATTAAAAAAAATTACATATTAAAAAACAATGAATGATATGATAACTTGGTCAATCTATTATTAATATTTGCAGCATCGTAACAGTCAATTTCATTTTTTTTTTTTTTACACTCAGTTTTTGGTGCAAATGAAATGCATGGCTAACATGGGTGATTTTTTTTTTTTTAATTCGTGTAATGCATAACTATTTTTTTAAGGTAAAAAGGAATGTGAAAATTTATAAACCCTCCAATCCCATATCAAATACTGCTTTACATAACTTAGGCCCTGTTTTTTTTATGGGTCAATTCTAATATACCAACCTCAACTCACCTCAACCTACTTCAATCTACTTCCGCTATTTTAACAAAGTTTAATTTATCACATAAAAAATTCAACCCACTTCAACCTACTTTAATCCACTTCAATCCATCTTAATCTATTTCACCTTTTAACCCATCTTAATTTACCTATAAAAAGAACATGCATTTAAATAAAGTCTTTAAACAAAGGCTTACCCATTGTTCAACCCCCAAAAAAAAAAGTACGACTTTCCTTGGGCCCTGACACATTTTGGTGTTGGGGGGGGTGAATTCCCACTTATCAAGCCCAATCCCATCACATCTTCAGCTCGAAAACTCGTATGACCCACAATAAAAGGGGCCCATCATTACCTTAATTATCGACTCTGTGATCAGCCGACTGCCCGTTCGTTGCACATCGTTGATTAATCGCGGATGCAAACATTCGCCCATCAAATGCAATTTTCATTTTTCAGTTAAATAAGACATTCGAATGGTTGAGCTATGACAAAAGGAAGAACGAAAAACGAGAAAGATCTGATGGGCGTGATGGTTCATCATGATCCACATCGGGTCCCTATGGTTGTGCACTTGTCCTGCTAGACACGTGCCTTTATATAATTGGGCTCAAAGCCCATCATTAGTTGACGCCCACACCATTAGTGGTCTTTATCAAAAAGGCATTGTGTATCATATTATCACTGTCATGAGCATAAATACCCACCGCCATTGTCAACGTTTGTCATGTCATAGACTCAATCGGTGATGTAGCATAATTTAAATTTAAAAAATATTTTTTTTAAAAATATGACCATAAGAATAGTGGTTGAATTTAAAAAAATCGAATAGATAATCACATATAATAGCTTGAATCTATCATTTTAAATTACATATATAATAATTTACATATCAACATACAATTTAATTGAAAATCTTAAATAAAAATATAACTTTATTAATCATACGAGCAAATAAGAACATTTTATTTTTACTCAATACCAATCCGCATAACATAATACCTTTTTTATTTTGAAAGAGCCACAAATAGATACTTGGATAGTTCATTCACATAACTAATAGAAAAGAACAGTAGTAATAGGCTTAAAGATGATCTTCTCGTTTTCCACTTCTTACAGAGACGAAGAAATGAAAAGAGAGGATCCAGAACCGGTGTTCGGGTGCCCGGAAGACTTGTCCAACATGGAATTTAGCTCCATGATAAACCTCTCCATAGCAGGTGCAGGCAAGCGTATAGGGGACAAAATCCCCTTCTTGCGTTTCTTATTCTTATACGGCATGTAAAACGTACATATCCCGGGCACTTCTCCGGCCGTTCCAGCATATTCGGGTAAACCCCACCCATAATCCAACTCATCAAACCCGATCCTAGTTAGATTCGAGACTGCGAAGCACCGACCCGCGGTGCTCAAGTGGGGCCTGCCATTGATGACCAGGAAGTCAGCAAGTGACCTCATGTACTCATCGGTGACGTTAGCCTTGGCCTTCTTGACCAACTCCACCGCGTACCCCACCGGCTTTTGGCAAAGATCACCAGCAGTGGATAGTACCGTCGAGAAGGCGATGGCGTTCCCATAGTATCCCTTTGGCGCTGGCGGGTTCAGTCTGGACCGGGCGTTCACAACGCAATGAAATTGAACTGTCTCATTCGGGTGAGGCTGGAGGGCGATTGTACGACACCGCCACAGGCAGGCGGTTAGCACCTCGAATGCAGTAGAGGATTTCAAGTCTGGCGGGATCAAGTGTCGGAGGGCAGACATCTCTCTTAGTCCTGTTATATTTACATCGGGAAGGGGTTGATGATATATATCTTGCCACGTGATGGCATATAGCATCAAATTATATATAGCATATTCTTTGGGTAAAATTATCATATTGTTTTTAAGGTAGAGAATTACATATATAATTCTGCTTTTTATTAACTTTGTGTCCAACAACTATTTTCATTATATGCCTATTTATTAATGTAACTTTGTGTCCAACAACTATTTTCATTATATGCCTATTTATTAATAATGGATTGCAAATGTCAATAATTTGATGTCTTAGACTATCTAATATACTTATTTAGGCATAACACATCTTTTTTTCTGGGAGGTTGTTGATAGAGATTATATCATCATGCATTACGTTGTGAGAAAATAGCATCCAACGATTTCATCTTTAATAGGCACCTTTATTAATTATCTCCCTATTTGTGATTATACTTTACATACAAAGAATGTAAAATTACAGACAATAATTTAGGAAATTGTTGAATACATAAGTTTTCATAAAATACCTCCTTCACTTTTCACATAACTTGTGTAACATGTTTTTTTAATTCAGTATCATACGGCAGGGTAAAAGAAGTGTAAATAATTTCAAACATGTACAAACCATCCAGTAGTATGTTCTTTCAGTGATACCTATGACCGTTCATTTTACATTAGGCTAGTGTGACCTGAAATATTTCTAATTTAACGTTTCTATAATTTTAGATCATCTAATCTATTAACCAAATTCAATGGAAAACAAACGTTTCTATGAGATATGATCACATGGGCATGATTTTAATAGCTCAATAAATTAAAATCAAATACTCACCAAAAAAGAAGGATCTATGGACCATGTTATCATCAAGGGGGACGACGTTGGCCCTGGTTTCAGCCATGGTATCATACTCATGGTGCACACAAGTGACTCGAAGAGGGTCACGAGCACAAAGAAGGTGTCGCTCCCAGATGGGCTGGACTGAGAGTTGGCCTCCACGACCCAGCTCCGCCACCGCACTCAGGAACTGGAAAAATCCTTGTCCATCAGCCATTGCATGATTGAATGTCCATCCTAAATTTATGCCACCGCACTTTAACCTCGTTACCTATTCATGATACAACACACAAACCAGACATTAAATTTAAAACAGTAATTATAAAAATTGTTATGAATATTCATGAGTTACATCCTTGTATTATCAACCCTTTTTTCTTTACTCTTATGTTATATATATGTAATAATAGAATCTATAATTAATGGGTATAACAATATTTTCTCTGTATTATTGTTTTAAGCAATAACGTTGGAATTTTGGGTAATTGGTTTCTTAGACAGATGACATTTACAAATCATGACGATCACCTGAACGATGATCAAAGGGGTGTCAAGGGTGCCTCCATAACCAGGAACGTAAAAAAGGAGCTCCTCCAAGCAAGGGAAGGGTGGGTGAATCTCCTCACCAAAGTCATCGAGAGTGACATCAGCATTGGCTTCAATGAACAACACCCCCTTCCCATTACACTCCACCACCAGCTTCCTCCCGGCTTTCTCCCTCAGCCTCCCCGCAAACGGGTAGTAGGGCACCAGGGCCTTCCCCACGGCCTCCCTGATCACTTTAGCGGGGTCCTGGTTCCGCCCCCTCGACTCATTGCCCCTGTAAAACTGCAAAAGAGGAACTTGGAACCGGAGCCCTTCTTGGTCGTCGATGTCCGAGAGCTCCTTGAATTCTTTCGGAGTGGGAGCTACAGGAGGGATGAGCTCCGGGGCCGCCCTCCTCACCTTGAACAGGAGGGGTGATTGGGTTTGCGTGCTCTTCTCGTAATTTTGCATGGTTTGGTTGTTTGCAATCACTGCTTAATTTGAAGAGTAAGAATCCTAAAGTTGAGAAGCTTAATTAACCCAGTGGTTTGTGATAAAATTTGTGTTTTGGGTGAGAATGTTTTTACTTTGCTGGTCACTTCAGCCTGGGATTTAGATTAGCTTAAATAAACCATGTACAGAGTCTATCTATGTCCTAGATACAGAAAGCAGAAGCAATACTCCATGAATAAGACTATCTAACGACCACCTGGATGCATACAAGGTACATGAATCAAGCTGAGACGATGTACAAAGCTGGTACAGTGAGGAGCAGAAGTTGGAGACACACTTCCAATACATACAAGGTACATGAATCAAGTTGGCGCGTGTGGATCCAAAGCGCCCAACTTGCGCAAAAGATAGTGAAACTGGCGATGTCCTAGCGCTGGACCTGACAAAAATTGACCCGAGCCGATAATCTGACCCGAACCCACCCGAAAGTTTTGGATTTTGAACACGATTTTCTCGACCCGAACCCAAAATAAACTGAACCCGAAAAACCTGTAAATTTTTGGGTTAAACCCGACCCGAACCTGAATCCGCCCGCTCGACCCAAATATTATGTACTTACTTTTTATTTTCTTTAATTTTTTCATCTTAACAATAATAGTTTTTCATTATAACGAATCTTTTAGAGAGATATTATACAATGTCGCATCCCTTCGCAAATTAGACAATGGTTTCCATCTTTTCCCCTAAAACAATGTCATATAAAACTTGTAAATGGTACAATTTTAGAAAATGGCCATGAAACAACTCTAATATTAAGAAAAACAATTTAGAATTAGATAAGTATTGAAAATGTGCGAGTCATACCATTATATTCTTGATAAAATGAATATGTCTCATCGCATTTTAAATAAGATTATTCTAAAATAATCTAAAATTTCGATTTTATAATTAATAGATAATTATAATATCTTGCGCGTACATAATATTCTTTCATTTGGATTCCTTGTAATTGGTCTCGAATCTGATGCCATGTTAGGCAATGGACCAACTTATGTTCCTGTTAGGATCGACGTACTAATAAAGCATGTCTGATTAGGTAATGCTAGGTTAATTAACGAAACATCAAATTATCAAACGGGCTATTAACGGGTAGAACCGCTCCGACTCGTTAACATGCTTTAGAGGGGCCAACCCATGAATGACCGATCAATTATTAATATTTTAATATCCAGGTCAACTCATCCAAATATGAGTCATTGTCCACCCGCACATGAATTTCATATATCATGTTGAAAAGTTTGAATATTTTTGATATTCTTTGAAAAAATTACAATTACAATGCTTGTTTATTAAATATAGACGAATTTAAGTAATAAATAGGCCGAATTTTTGATTTTGACAAAAAAAGAAATAATTCACTAAAAAGGCGCTTCAACCCGTTGGGTTGATCCAAAACCTGTAAAACCGAAATACGCCCGCCCATATTTCACCCGAATCCAAAATACATTCGATCCGTATTTTACCCGAACATGAATACATCCGATCCGTATTTGACCCGTCCGTCTGAATTGATAGATATACCTAGCGCTTTGGTGAAGATATCTGCCACTTGCTCATGGGTAGGAGCGTATAGCGGCGAAATGACTCCAGCCATGATGCACTTGCGAACGAAATGACAATCGACCTCAATGTGCTTTGTACATTCATGGAATACAGGATTGTGGGCAATGTGGAGAGCGGCTTGATTATCATACTGTAGATGAGCTGGAGAGACACAAATGCCTAAAAAAACCAATAAATTTCGTATCCAAACTGTCTCACTAGTGGCGTTGGCCATAGCACGATATTCGGCTTCAACTGACGATCTTGAAACAGTAGGTTGTTTCTTGGTTTTCCAAGAGATGGGGGCAGCTCCAAGCTTGACGAGATAGCCAGTGATAGATTTTCTAGTCATCAGGCAACTGGCCCAATTAGAATCAGAATAAATGTGCAAGTCCAAGGAATTATGAGCTGGAAATAAGATTCCCTGGCCAGGGCAAGACTTCAGATACCGCAGAATCCCGTAGAGCTGCGTCCCAATGTCCCTGTCGTGGGTCCTGCATGAACTGGCTAAGAATATGGACCGAATACATAATGTCCGGTCGAGTGATAGTGAGAAAAAGAAGACGTCCAATGAGACGTCGATATTGTGACGCATCAACCAACGGTTTTCCAGCATCACTAGATAATTTATGATGTTGTTCCATGGGAGACTTACTAGGCTGTGCTTCCAACATCCCAGTTTCGGCTAGAATATCAAGGGCATACTTTCGTTGGCATAAGAATAATCATGCTAGAGAACAAGCAACTTCAATGCCAAGAAAGTATTTCAACGAACCCAAATCTTTAAGCTTGAAGCATTGGTACGAGTAACTCTTAAATTGCCGACAATGATCAGGACTATTGCCGGCTAGTACCAGATCATCTACATAAATCAAAAGTGCTAAGAATACACCATGTCGACGATAGATGAACAAGGAATGATCTAAAAGAGGAGCTTGAAAGCCATATTGAAGCAACGTAGATACAAGTTTGAAATACCATTAGCGGGGAGCTTGACGAAGCCCATAAAGCGACTTCTTCAATTTGCATACCATATTAGGTTTAGGCGGGCAAAAACCGGGTGGAGGTTTCATGTAAATATCCTCAGCGAGATCACCATGCAGAAAGGCATTATGCACATCCATTTGGTGCAATTCCCAGCCTTTGGATGCTGCCACAGCTAGTAAGCAATGCATCATATCCATCTTTGCAATCGGGGCAAATGTCTTATGAAAGTCTTCTCCATCAATTTGATTGTTACCCAAAACAACCAATCGTGCTTTGTACCGCTCAATAGTCCCATCAGCATATTACGTAGTCTTGTAAACCCATTTACATCCGAGAGCCTTTTTATTTGGTGGCAAAGGAACAAACTCCCAAGTATCATTATTTTCAAAGGCTGAGATTTCAGCTTGCATAGCATCACGCCATTGTGGACGTTGAATAGCTTGGGAAAAATGCTGAGGTTCATCATTAGATGCTAGGGCCGCCAAAAAAGCACGATGTTGAGGAGAAAAACGATGATAAGAGAGAGAATGAGAGAGAGGATGAGACGTACCCGAAGAGCTTTCATGGAGCGGTTTCGAGGTGGTGTGTGTAATTGCATGGCATATGTAATCTTTCAAGTGCGTAAGAGGTCTTCTATCTCGCTGTGGATGTGACAACACAGTTGATGTTAACATCGGCAAAGGTTCTGAAGGCCCAGAACCTGGATCAAGTTGAGTATTAGCTTCACATTGCTCAATAGGTTCATTTTGTTCACTATGGGCTGCAGACTGGGCGAGGTCTCTACGGCTCATGCTGGTAGCAATCCCTTGGTCCTGAGGTACTGGATCTGACTCTTTATGGGAGCCACCGTGTCTAGGACCGGGGATGTATCTTAAGGTGATTGCATGGGTTCATCCTAGGCCATGGGCTGCATACCAAAGCTTCGAGTGGAAGATTGAACTTCCTCGAACCAACCTGGATTGTGTGATTGATGCTCTTGCACTATGGGAAACGCTCTCTTAGCTTCATGCTCAATAAAAGGGAAAATCTTCTCATAGAACTTAACATCCCTCTATACAAGTAATTTGTGATGTTCCAAATCGTAGAGCAACCACCCTTTTTTCCCTTGTGGATAACCTAAAAATATACATCTAGTGGCTCTTGCATCAAAGTTATCACGTGGCTTAGCATGATTGTGGGCATACCAGAGACATCCAAAAACCTTTAAATGATCTTAAGTGGGTGAAGCACCAAAGAGCACCTTATACGGGGTCTTATAATTCAACAATTTTGTTGGAGTTCTATTAATAAGATAAGCTGCTGTCAAAACACATTCTCCCCAGAATTTCAAAGGTAGCAATGCTTGGAATCTCAATGCACGAGCAATATTTAGAAGGCGTCTATTCTTCCTCTCAACTCGACCATTCTGTTGAGGGGTATCCACACAAGTTGTTTCATGGAAGATTCCCACTTTTGTTAAGTAAACTGGCAAAGGCCCTTTAGTGAATTCGGTCCCGTTGTCACTATGCATTCTTTGAATAATGGTACCAAATTGGTTGTGAACCAACGAACAGAAACGAACAAAATTTTCATAGGTTTCTGTTTTGTCTTTTAAAAGATAAACCCAAACACCTCGACTATAATCGTCTATAATACACAAGAAATAGCAGCACCCATTAAGAGAGCGAGTATGGTATGGTCCCCACAAGTCACAGTATATTAATGAGAATGGTCTTTCAGCACGACTGCTACTTATAGTAAAAGGACTTCGTGTTTGTTTTGCACGATGACAAACATTACAACACTCATCAAAATTTTTATTCAACTTAAAACCAAAGTTCATCGACAGACGAGATAAACTACCAAACAACAGACGTCCAAGGCGCTGATGCCAAATATTACAATCTTGATGCTGAGTTGCTAATAAAGCTTTTCCTCCTGCACTTTTCTTAAGATAGTACACACAATTCCTCAGTTCACCCGCTCCAATCAGCGTCTTCAAAATGAGGTCCTGAATAAGACAAAACTGTGCACCATAAATAAGTATACAGTTTTTATCATACGCAAGTTGTGAATGGAAATAAGGTTGCATTTAAATTCTGGTGAATAGAGGACATTTTTTAGAATTATTCCGTGTCCAAGATTCACCGTTCCTGCTTGCCTGACCTTCACAATTTTACCATCGGGTAACGTTATATATATTATTTTGGCAAGATCAAACAAGTCAGTTAATGCAGACAAATCTGATGTCATGTGATAAGAGGCTCTTGTGTCCAATACCCAATTAAGCGAATCAACGGTCAGTCCAACCTTACCATTCATCTTTTCTTTATTTTCTCTGTCCTTAAAGAGAGCAAACAGGGCTTCAACCTGGCTTGGAGTTAAGCCTGCATTCAAAACCTTCGTTGAGTCTCCTTCATCTCCAAAATCTCCTGCCTCCCTTTGTCCTGCTGCGTGCGAAGCCCTTGCAGAAGAAAATTGACCAATTCCGATGGTTCTCAGCAGGCTTCCGTCCACAGTACTCACCCCACCTCCGGTGGCCGCCTGGTTTTACATCAGACTCTATCAATTTTGCCCTCAATTTTGCCGCTGATTCACCCAATTTGCTGCGTATCCAATGAGCTCGATGCACTGACTTCTATCATGGCCTAATTTCTGACAGTGAGTACACCTAAGTCGGCGGCCTGCTTTTGATCTGGTGGTGCTGGCCGCTTTGAAAGCCGCTGCCTTAACACCTGCTCTTACCTCCGTTCTGTTACTGATCCTCTGCTGCCTTTCTTCCCCGAGCACCACGAAATACGCCTTGTTCAGATTTGGCAATGGTTCAAGGGCTAGAATGTTGGATCTCACAACACCGAACTGGTTTTGGTCGAGCCCCATGAGGAACTTATGAACCTTTTCAGCTTCCTGGTATTGGAAGTGTCTCTCCAACTTACCATCTGCACTGTATCAACTTTGTACATTGTATCAGCTTGATTCATGTACCTTGTATGTATCTAGGTGGTAGTTAGATTGTCTTATTCATGGAGTGTTGCTTCACCTTTCTGGTATTTGTTAAAGTTGAAATCTTTCACACATGTGCAAGTCGGTATCTTCTGGTATGCACCCAATTCATCTTAGAATTCTTTGAGTTTAGTAAAGTATTCTGTCACTGTCATTGCTGCTTGGCTAGTCAAAGTAATTTCCCTTTTTAATTGATGAACTCTAATTTCATTCCCCCACGAGTATCTTTCCTTCAAGACAATCCAGATCTCGCTTGCTTGTTCTGCATATGCGACTGATAGGGGTGTGCAAAACCGGTTAACCGGAGTTTCGGTTAACCGATTTAGCTTTTCGGTTCAAAATAATTCCGAACCGTAACCGAACCGAAAATTTCGGTTAACCGTGTCTCAGTTAACCGAAAATTTCGGTTAACCGTTTTTCAGTTAACCGAAAGTTTCGGTTCGTCCAAAGCCCGAACCGTAACCGAACCGAAAATTTCGGTTAACCGGTTTTTCGGTTCGGTTACCCATTAACCGTTTACAAATAATAAAAAGCATATACTTTCTTGCCTAGACTTTTCATTTTTTTTATGCTTAAGTTCTTTTTATAAAAATTAAAGTTTGGTTACCATTTATAAATAATAAAAAAGTGCACTTTCTTACCTAAATTTTTTATTTTTTATGTATAATTTTTTTAAAAAATAAAATTATTTTCGGTTCGGATAACCACCGGTTAACCGAATTTTCAAATAGTTCGAACCGTAACCCAACCGAAAACCGGAAAAAAATTTCGATTCGGTTAACCAAACCGACTTTTTTGAAAAATTTATTCGGTTAACCGGTTTTTCAATTCGGTTTTTTCGGTTTTTCAGTTCGGTTCTCCGTTTCGGATTTTTTTCACACCCCTAGCAACTTACCCATGTAGACTTTTGTCAATCACGTTATACAACCAAGATATTGTTATCGTTTTAATTACCGCAAGTGCACGACGTAACTGTAGCTAGCAACCGATAAGTACGGGTCGAATCCACAGGGAACTTAACTTCAACTACCATAACTGATTAGACCACTCAAGTTAGGCAATCAAAATCATGGTTGGGAGATTAAATTAGGTGAAACAATGACAGCTAATAAGTGTAGTAAGTAACAGAATAGGAAGCACTCAGGTTGGAATTAACAACACAAATATGCTAGCGAATCAATTACTAGCCCTACCAAATATCTCCCAGACATGCATCACGAATGGATAGATTGTCAATTAAGCCCATCTCCTCCCTCTCTCAAGGGTCGAAGATTAATCCTAGAACTATAATCGCCTATTTTCATGGGAACAAAAGTCGAAGGATTACAAGATTCACAATCCCAAATCCCAATTAGAATCCTAACTATTTCATGTCAAAACCCTAATCGTCTACTAAGGTGCACTAGGCAAAGGTTTTGTCTCTCAACACTCCCCTAACCCCCAATAAAAAGGATGAATGTTCTTTTGAGCATTTCATTGAGCATGTGGCACATATAGTAGAATTCATAATCGCAAAACAAAGCGGGAGCAGGGATCGGGCCAGTACAAGATTCAACTGCACATATTCGGCGTCAATCCCAACCTAAGTTGAAGGATTTAGTCTACAATTATGTCTAGCACAATAATCCAATAACTCAATTCAACAACCATAGCATCCAAACTGTAGAACAATTAAGAACAAGAGAAGAGAAAATTAAGATGAAGAACCTTGAATTAATCGCGTGAATTAACGGTGGAGCCAAACTTCAATCCAATAGTGAAATCAATAATGTGAAAATAAAACTCTCTACTGAAACATAAAAGTCGTCTAAAGAACAGTCTGGGGAAAGAAAACTGAATGAAAACTGAATGTCCCCTCAAAACAGCCCCGAAGGAAAATTTAAGTCGCGACACGGAACGGAAGTGGCATAGTCGTGCCTCGAAACACGGGGTCACCATGCTAAAACTCTGGCGAACACCCCCAAAACTGGCACAAGTAGCACGGGTGTGCCACTTGGCACGGCTGGACCGTGCCACTTGGCACAGTGGTGCCACATGGCACGGCCAGGCCGTGCCACTTGGCTGGCCCGGCCACTTGTGCCGATTCGAGCGGGTCGGCCGTGCTACGTGGGTCCGGTTCTGTGGAACTTCCGCGCAACGCTTTTTCGCAGCTTTTCTCGCCTTCTTGGAACTCCTTTCGGCTGAATGTTGTTCATCTTTCCGTTACTTCAATAAAGTTTCTGAAAAATATCGAAAGATGTTATATGCATAAAAAGTGCGCTGAAGGAGGCCGATTTGACTCTTCCTTAACACGATTGAACGTGAAAACGCGAGAAGAAATGAGTCAAATAGGGGCTAAAAATAGGACAAAATAGAGGTTTATCACGCCCCCATGCTTATCTCTTGCTTGTCCCCAAGTAAGGCTATGCTATGAAAGATCAGGGAGGATAGCAAACCTCTCAATACACCCTCTTCAAGGCAAGGGACGAATAATCGATAATCCAAGTTAAACTGTGCATTAGAGGTGGCCAAGTCAAAATGTAAAACAATTCAAATAGAGCTCGCACACTCCCATCCATGGGTCCCCATACCCAAATGTAATGCATCAGAAGCCCTAGTATCGAGGCACATAACAAGACAGGACCTTCCTTGATGAGTGGTGAGTAAGCAGAACTGGTAGAATCTCACTTTGGGATAAAGTGGAACACTCCCCTCAATGTGTTTAGAATATATAATAAGGGTGCACTCAATACTCTATCCAATCAAGCAACTACCATAAGTTTGGTAGAGTTCTCAATTCTCCACCGCTTAATGCAAAGTGCAATGTGTGAATCATGAGGACTTGTAAAGGGATGTAATGGGGCCAAAGGTAAGGGGTGAGAAGTGGAATAAGTTTGGGAAGAGTGGAGCTAATAGTCAAGAGATCAGGGAGCAAAAAACACTTCCATAATTAATGTCGAAACAACAACTTCACACCACAATTGAAAATTTGAGCAACAAACCCCACGAAAACCTTAAGGGAGGAATTTAGCAATCTCATTGTCACACTCCCATGCCAAACACCCTATTCACAACTTTTCTCTTTTTTTTCCCCCTCTTTCGCTTTTTTTTTTCTTTGCTTCCTCCTTTTTCATTCATTTCTATTTCTTTTCTTTGAAACGAGAAAGGCATGTGAATGGCATGGGGGACACAAACTTGAATCACGAATCCCCCCAAATAAGTCACTCGTAACATACCCAATGTGAACTAATCTTCAAAGCAAACCCAACTCAACATGGAAGTGTCGCTCCACTAGACCTTGACAAGGATACGGAGAATATCGATAGGTCAAATGTGCAGTGTGTAGGGGGCAACAACAAAGACAAGGGGAAAGGCACAAAGGGCTAGCAAAGAGGGTAGTACATATCAATGGGTGGCTTTTTGGCTCATGTGGCTAAATAGAACAAAAATTACCTCAGTCATATCAACACATGCACATGCTAGATGCGATTTCAAAGAGAACAAAACCAAGTTCTAGAGATGCAATTCTGAATGAGTCACGCATGAAGGAAAATACGAGACTATATGCAATGAATAGTCATCAGGCTCAAAGTCTCACAGGTAAGTCTGCCACAGTCTCACAACTTACTCTAAGGTATGTCCCACTTATCAAGGTCAATCAAGTCAAGTCACATGAATCTCAAAGACAATATGACATACAACATAGGGTAGGGGAAATACAGATGGCAATGCTAGAGCGCAATTCACAAAAGTTCACATCATAACAGGCCACACTTCAACACACAACTCAACCAGATCAACTAATTATCGCCCCTTTTATTCTCATCATAAGAGGGGTTTTCGTACACGTTTATTAAAAAGCAATAAAGCTAACTAAGAACAGCAATAAAAGATATAAAGGATAGAAAGAGGAAGGGTAAAAAGTAGTACCTGGAAAGCTTAGGGACGCCCAACTCGATCACTTCTCCTTTTGAGATGCAACATATAACTTATATGCTCTAACTTACATGCTCTATTAAAGGAAATAAATGCATAAATACCCTATGGAAACTATATGTCATCCTATCTATATGATGCAAATGCAAGTAATGTCATTCAACCAACACCCCAAAAATCCACCATTTCACCCAAAGAGCGATAAGCTCACTGCCCCCCAATGCTTGAGATTTTCATTGTCCGCAATGAAAACGAAGCGAAAACGGGCAAGGGGAGGGGAAAAGCAAGGAACGAAGAGGGAAAAGGGCGGGAGTGACACATATTTTTTTTTTAAAGGTAAGAAATACCTTGGGCTGCCTCCCAAGAAGCGCTTATTTAAGGTCCTTAGCTTGACCCTTACCTCAGGAAGGACACGATGGCAAGATGGGGAGAGGTGTGGTAATGGAAACAGCAGCGGATAGCATATCCAACACCTCCCCGGGGCTAAAAGCGAGAGACAGCGCTGGGCAGGAAGTATCGTCCTCCCAAGGGGGCCCTCTGAATGGAGGAATAGGCCATGGAGGTCCGGAGGGCAAGATTGGCGACTGTAAATGAAGTCCGCCACCCCAATCAGTACGCTCCGCATGTGAGACAGATGGAGGATGAGTGGAGAGAGCAGGGGTCACGGGAGCGGAGGAGGCACTGGGGTTGGGAGGTGGTGTGGGCGAAGGAAAGTAAAAGATCATCCGTTCCCTGCATATGTTGAAGGTTATGGTACCGGTTGGAACGTCGATCACTACCCCCGCAGTCGCAAGGAATGGGCGACCTAAGATAAGGGGGGCTGGGAAGTCTTCGTCCATGTCAAGGACAATGAAGTCACAGGGGGCCAGGAATTTGCCCACCTGAATTGGAACATCTTTCAGAATGCCTACAGGTTACCTAGTGGAGCAGTCTGCAAGCTGAATAGTCAGGCTGGTAGGCATGAAGTCCCACAGTTGCAGCTTCTTGCAGAGAGAGAGCGGCATGAGACTCACGCTGGCGCCTAGATCGCAAAGGGCTCTCTCAATCTACGTATCCCCTATGCAGCATGGGATACGAAAACTGTCGGGATCCTATAGTTTTGATGGTGATCGCCTCGGTAGAAGTGCGCGGCAGGATCCGATAGTAGGGGCTATTGGAGTAACCCCGGGATTTCCCTTCTTGGACAGGAGCTCTCTTAAAAATTTAAAGTGCGCATGTGCATTCTTGAGAGTTTCGAGGAAGGGGCTACTGGCATAGATTCAGCGTGTGGTTTCTAAGAATCGTGCGAATCTAGGTTCAAGCTGACATAGCTTGGACCATGCCAGTCGCTGAGGGTAAGGCACTGGGGGCTGGTAAGTGCGAGCAGGAGGTGGAGGGGTAGTCTCCTCAGAAGAGCTCAGAGTCTCTTTTTGCGTTTGCCCCTCCATTCCTACAGAGTCAGGAACGGGAACTACCTCCTAGAGAATTATCACTGGGCTCTCCTCTAACCCCTTTTCCATCATGGAGATGGCATTGACGTGACGGTGGGGGTTAACTTCGGGCTGGCCTAGAAGTTGCCTCTGAGGCTGGGATAGGTGGCTCACCTATTGGGCAATCTGAGCAATCTGCGTGTCCATCGTTTTCTGATATGCGGCCATGACATCTACCCTAGAGGTCAGCAGATGGATTGATTCCTTAAGAGTCTCATTGGTCGTGGTTTGGGTCGCTATGAAGCACTCCATAAGACTCTGCAGGTGAGATGCAAGTTCAGGAGGTAGAGGGGGTGGAGTATAGGGAGTTCGGTTGTGGAAACTGGATGGCTGGATGGAGTTCTAGGGGTGAGGGTTGGAATTTTTGTAGAGAGGGTTCATTTGACTCTTCCAACCCTGACTGTAGGTGGTAGGATGGGGATTATTTTGAGGAGGTTAGGTGTAGGTGTCATAAGCATTGACATGTTCAATGCTGGGGGAGCATTGTAACACTCAATGGAGGTGTGTCCTTGGATACCACACGCCTCGCAGTATGCATAGGTCCCCATGGATGGCCCCGCAGAAGTAGTCGAAGGAGTAGCCACTTTATCCAGACGCTGTGCGAGGGCGTCCACCCTACTTGCCAGGAGTGTCATAGCGTCTACCTCGTGCCTGCCACCGCCTCTCTTGGGGGTGGCCCTCTCGCTTGCCCAATGATAGTTGTTGGAAGCCATCTCTTCCAATAATGCCTTTGCCGCTTCAATCGATTTGCCCATTAGAGCACCCCCTGCTACGGCATCAACCGAGATCTTCACTGACCGCTCCAACCCATTGTAGAATGTTTGGATTAGGAGCCAGTCAGGAACTCTGTGGTGGGGGCACTGGCGCTGGAGGTCCTTGAACCTCTCCCATGCTTCGTAAAGGGACTCACCATCCTGCTGAGCGAAGGAGGTGATGTCCGTCCTCAACTTAGCAGTCTTGCCAGGTGGGAAGTACTTGTTGAGGAACACCTTGGAGAGTGCTTCCCAAGTGGTGAACGAGTTGGGCTCCTCGTTCTGTAGCCAGTCGCTGGCTCTATCCCGCAGTGAGAAGGAAAAGAGCCGCAAGCGGATTGCGTCGGTGGACACCCCGTTCAGCTTGATGGTGTCACACTTCGCAAGGAATCTGCGAAGGTGCACGTTAGGGTTTTCCGAGGGGTGCCCGCCGAATTGCTCCCTCTCCACAAAAGTAATCAGTACGGGGCTGAGCTCGAAATTGTTAGCCTCGATGGCGAGGCTAATGATGGAGGAAGTTATGCTCGATGCTTGGGGGAGGGCATAATCTCACAAAACTCTTTCATCTTGCCCAGCCATCAGAACTTGTGCTTGTTGCCGCTTCCTTGTACCGCTTTGCCTTCGAGCGGTGGCTTCAATCTCTGGGTCAAAAGGGACAAGTGGTTGATCCTTTTGACTTTGCCTGCGTATACAAAGCCAACACTACCACGGCGTAAACAGTTTCAAGCATGAGAGGGAGGGGGAAACAAGAAGGGACAAAAAGGAAAAGAAAAGGCCTAGTCTAGAGCACGCTAATCGATTCCGATATTGAAAGGCGCAAGTCCCCAACAACGGCACCAAAAACTTGTTATCGTTTTAATTACCGCAAGTGCACGGCGTAGCTGTAGCTAGCAACTGACAAGTACGGGTCGAATCCACAGGGAACTTGGCTTCAACTACCAGAACTGATTAGACCACTCAAGCTAGGCAATCAAAATCGTGGTTGGGAGACTAAACTAGGTGAAACAATGACAGCTAATAAGTGTAGTAAGCAACAGAATAGGAAGCACTCAGGTTGGAATTAACAGCACAAATATGCTAGCGAATCAATTACTAACCCTACCAAACATCTCCCAGGCATGCATCACGAACGGATAGATTGTCAATTAAACCCATCTCCTCCCTCTCTCAAGGGTCGAAGCCTAATCCTAGAACTATAGTCGCCTATTTTTATGGGACTAAAAGTCGAAAGATTACAAGATTCACAATCCCAAATCCCAATTAGAATCCTAACTATTTTCATGTCAAAACCCTAATCGTCTACTAAGGCGCACTAGGTAAAGGTTTCATCTCTCGACGCTCCCCTAACCCCCAATAAAAAGGATGAATGTTCTTTCGAGCATTTCATCAAGCATGTGGCGTGCATAGTAGAATTCATAATCGCAAAACAAAGGGGGGAGCAGGGATTGGGCTAGTACAAGATTCAACTACACATATTCGGCGTTAATCCCAACCTAAGTTGAAGAATTTAGCCTACAATCATGTCTAGAACAATAATCCAATAACTCAATTCAACAACCATGGCATCCAAATTGTAGAATAATTAAGAACAAGAGAAGAGAGAATTAAGATGAAGAACCTTGAATTAATCGTGTGAATTAACGGTAGAGCCAAACTTCAATCCAATAGTGAAATCAATAGTGTGAAAATAAAACTCTCTACTAAAACCTAAAAATCGCCTAAAGAATAGTCTAGCGAAAGAAAACTGAATGAAAACTGAATGTCCCCTCAAAACAGCCCCGAAGGAAAATTTAAGTCGCGACACGGAATGGGGATGGCACGGTCGTGCCCCGAAACACAGGGTCACCGTGCTAAAACTCTGGCGAACACCTCCAAAACCGGCACAAGTGGCACGGGTGTGCCACTTGGCACGATCGTGCCACTTGGCACGGCCGGGCCGTGCCATTTGGCTGGCCCGGCCACTTGTGCCGATTTGAGCGGGTCGGCCATGCTACGTGGGTCCGGTTCCGTGGAACTTCCGTGCAACGCTTTTTGGCAGCTTTTCTCGCCTTCTTGGGACACCTTGCTGCTGAATGTTGTTCATCTTTCCGTTTCTTTAATAAAGTTCCTGAAAATATCGAAAGATGTTATATGAGTAAAAAGTGCGCTAAAGGAGGCCGATGTGACTCTTTCTTAACACGATCGAACGTGAAAACGCGGGAAGAAATGAGTCAAATAGGGGCTAAAAATAGGACAAAATAGAGGTTTATCAGCTATGACCATCGAATTACATTTTTCCTAGGCATACCCTTCTGGTGAATTGCGTTTTGGTATAGCTAAGGTTCCATCAACAAAGCAGAATTTGTTTTTGGATTTTAATGCATTTGAAACAATCATGTTCCAGTTAGCATAATTTTTTCCGTTCAGGATTATGGGAGAGATCATGTTTCCTGGATGATCTGACCTACACAAATAATATGGGGATTGAGGGTTATTGATGTCCACAATATGAGTTGTGGGTTTCTTCCCTTCTTTACCCATCGAGAGGAGCAGAATAATATTACTTGTGCAGGCTTGGATTAGATTTGATTTTGTTCTGATACCATGATAAAATTTGTGTTTTGGGTGAGAATTTTTTACTTTGCTGCTCACTTCTTTGTGGGATTTAGATTAGCTTAAATAAACCATGTACAGAGTCTGTCTACGTCCTAGATACGAAAAGCTGAAGCAACACTCCATGAATAATGCTACCTAACTACCATCTAGATACATACGAAGTACATGAATCAAGTTGATACAATGTACAAAGCTGGTACAATGCAGAGGGGAAGTAGGAGAGACACTTCCAATAGTTTGATTTGATTTTGAAGTGGGATTATGACCTACATATAGGGGCCGGTCGGTTGGGGGTGCGCAAATTATATATATTTTACTCCTTTGAATACGTACTTATCTTGGTACTTCAATAGAGCAAACTGACGAATTTTTATAATAAAGTGATGAATTTTTGTAATTGATGAATTTTTTTCCAACAAATTAATGATTTTTTTTTAGTTGAATGAATTTTGCAAAAAACTGAAGATTTCTTATGTTTGATGAATTTTACACTCGTATTGATGAATTTACATGCTAATGTATACTTTTTTGGTAGCAACAAATTAATTAAATTTAATTGCTTATTTACACATTTTTTGTCAAGTTCACTTTGCACATCAAACAAAGATAAATTGAGGACATTGAATGTATTATAGATGATTTTTTTAATAAACTGACGAATCTTGCAATAATACTGATAAATTTTAAACAATGCTGATAAATTTTCTAAAATATGCATATGCTTGTTAATATTCATCATCTTCTTTACATATGCATCAATCAATCTCCTAGAAACTTGCAATGACTTTCATTACTTAGTCCTATGCTTAAATTCCCCAGCAATTACTAAACATTCATCAAGAACAGTAAGGATATTCATCACCAAAATTTATTCATTCATCAACAAAATCCATATTCAGTGTGAATAGTCCAAATATATCAACACAAATAAATATTTATCAGCAGTATCATAATATATACCCACATATCAATTACCAAAACTCTAAAGCAAAATGTCTACACAAATGTTTTTCGCTCAATTTTTTTTTCTTTTAAGTGAGTGAAAGTATTGACAATAACAGGATTGATGAATCAGCCCTAAAACAGTTACGTGCTAAAAGGCTTCTTTAGTGCACACTAAACCATGACGTTCAACAATCAACCATAAACAATCAACATCAATAATCAACTTTTGACTCAGACGATGCCTCTGATTTGTTCTTAAGAAACAATCATTACACACTAAACCATGATGTCCAGCGTCTCCGACAACCGTAACTAACGACCATCTTCTTCGGTACATTGCGACTTTGTGAGCAATTTCACCGCTGCCCATAGTTAAGAAAATTGGATCAGACCGGCCGGTTCAACCGGTTGGATCGGAAACCGGTCAAGTCAACGGGCCGGAAACTGAAATAAACCGTTTTGACATTCGAATCAGGAAAAACCGGTTGGACCGGCTGACTCGGTCAAACCAGCCCATCCGCGATTGGACTGGCTCTTCCTAGATTGCTTAAAAAGCCTTTTTTTTGGCCCAGAAAAATTTGCAACCCAAAGCAAAGTCTTCGACCCTCTTTCTCTCTGGCGATTCCAACCTTAGCTTGGCACCCCAACTGCTCTCCGTCATCGCCGGCGGTCTTCAACCGGTGTGTATGGTCAAGCTCTGAAGCCTCTAAAGGTAAGCCGCCACTCTCCTCATCTTTCTCCTTCTCTTTCTCTGTGTTAGGGACGTTTTAATATTTATAAACCCCAAATGCAAGGTGCATCGTTGAGTACTTGGGTTGTTGTCCGCAAGGAGTTGTGTTTCCAAGTACCAGAACTAACTAAAGCGTCTCAAGTTAGGCGAAACAAAAAGAGGATAGAAAATAGTACTAAACTACTAAAACAAACAAAAGACTTCGATTATGATTAAAATTGAGATAAACCAATTAATCAAGTCAAACCCTAACCTTTCCAAATTATATTAGTATTCAGAGATGATTAGTTGCATCATTAAAGACCACGCAAGCCCCCTCTCAAGGGTCATGAGCTAGTCTAATTGTTCTAATCTCCTATTTTCATGGGATTAGCTCAATTAAACTACAAGATTAACAATCCTTGACCTAACTAGCGACCGAAACTATTTTCATGTCTGAATTTCAGCTATTCCCTCTATCCACACTAGGTAATCAACCTCACTTCTCAGCATAAGTTGAATGCCCCAAAACACGGATGAAAGCTCTTTTGAGCATTTCATCGAACACTTGGTGGACAAGAAAGAAAACTCTAAATTCAAACGTAAACAAGGTAGGCCAAATGTTCAACCTGAAATTGTGATATTTAATACCCTTTTATTATCTAATATTTGCTCGAAATAAATTATTAAATTAGAATTTTAATACTGTTTTGTTTATTTTATAGGAATTGAAAATAAAAGTATAAAAATAAATAATTGGTTAAAAAATGAAGCAGGATCAAGTGAGGCGAGCTTTAATGGAGGTCGAAAGCAGGGCGCCGGGGGTCTGGATAAACGGGTCGAAGCCTGAGATCGAGCAGATTAGCAGTAGATTAAAAGTAGTGGAGAGTAGCCAGAGACCAAAGTTTTAATCTTCCAGTTTCACTTGCGATTCAGTTGGTTTTTGTTTGCATTTGTTTTAATTCTAGAACTCGGGCAGGACTTTGAATTCGATTCCCAGTTTCCATTTCTTGGTGATTCAATTTCTAGTTAGAGGATTTGAAATTTGTAATTGTCCCATCTAAAAGAGATATTTTTGGGGGTCTTGCTCTTCATTCCATTGTCAAATTTCAGATCTTGTTTCGCTAATTGACGATGGAGTCGAATCTTGGCCCTGTTCTCCTTTGTTTTTTCCTTGCGGCTGATTCTCAATGATGGCATTGATTTGATTTGCAAGGAGTGTTGAGACAAAAGTATTATGCCTTTTGGGTCCTCCCTAATCCACTTGGTGTTGATGTTGAGAATTTTCCTTAATGATTATTTCTAATAATTTGTAAATTTAGTTCGACAAATTTGTAATAAGTTATTTGCTTTGGTTTAGTTTAGCATAGGCAATTTATCCTTCTAAAGCGACCTAATCTCATACGCTATCCCTGAAGACGACACCCGTAAGTTTTACAACGATAAACCGTATACTTGCGGGAATTCACAACAAGTTTTTAGGGCCGTTGCCGGAGATGGCGTTGTAAAATTAGATTGTATTGATTCGTTTGCGTCGATTTTGTTTTCGTTACGTATCTTTGATTTTTCGATTTTGTGTTCGTTAGTTTAGTTTTAGTTGTTTTAGTATAGTTGAGCTTTCTTATGTTTTTGATTTTCGATTAGAGTTTATATGTTTTTATTTTGGTCCATTTAATTTTAATTTTGGTTATTCTTTTCTGCTAAAAAAAGACTAACAATTTGATTATTGTACAGAAAACAAGCACAAAAGCAGCAGCAATAGAGGAAAAAAAATAAAAAATGCTCTTCTTTTATGTTTGTGTTCATTTTATATTTTGTGTGATGTTTGAGTCTTTTTGGCAGCATAGTTTTATTTTTGTTAGTTTATTTTGTTGTGTTCACTTAATTATTTGAGTTTCTTGTTTTTGTTTTAGTCATTAGTTTGTAAATAGTGTCCTAGATGCATTTTCTTTCCTAAAAAAATTTTAAAAAATTAAAAACTTGAAAATCCAAAAAAATTGAAAAATTCTTAAAATTGAAAAAACACGAGTTTCAAGCATGCCAGTTTTTAATTTCCCACAATTCGAGCAGGAACCTTTTTGAAGTTATCTTTCGAGAGTTAATGATTATCATGCCTAATTGAATCAGAATTTTCAAAAATAAAAAATTTGTGAGGTCATTGTTGTGGGTCTAAATTCTGAATCTTGGGGTTATGTCAAGACTATTTATTTTGGAGGTACACTAGGTTTATTATCTAAGACTTAAGATTAGGTATGAGATTTCTTTAAAAAACTAGCTTTGGATACTTATGCATTTGAACAAGCTAAAAATAATTTTGAATGCCCAACTCCTGATAAGTCTATTTTTCATGCTAATCCTTACCCTCATTATCACTTTACGAATTCACATGATCCCTCTTATTCTTGTGTGTTTCCTATTTTGTGTGAATATTGTGACTCTTCCGATCATGATACTTGTCCCTATCATGATTATATTGATGCTCCTTATGCAAGTGTTGAAAAGAAGATAATTGAATTGACCGATAAAATGATAGAGAACATAAAAGTGCGAATTGCTGAATATTCTAAATGTTTTAATCAAAGAAGGGAGAATTGTAATGAGCCTGACTCTAGTTTAGGATCTCCAAAATCTGAAGTTAGTCTTTATGATGATTTTAAACCCTCTCATCTTACTAGGCCTAACTTGAATGATGATATACCTTTGCCTAGTCTAGAACAAGAAAGTGACCTTCCTATGTTTCTATCACAAGACCTTGCACCCCACACTACCTCACCTACGGGTGTCACTGAGGATATCGAAGTTTTTACCGACCCACCCACCACTTTAAAAGATTCTTTTGAGTTTGAGGAAGGTGATGAATATGGGAATCCTAGTGAGTTAGATTTGAGCGTCACAACTGACGTTGAGCACCATGAGTTAGATGAGTCAAATGATACTGGTTCACAGGAGGCATGTGAGGAGGAAGTTACACCCCCTATTTTGGACTTTGATGATGATGTTCTTTCTATAGAATATGAATCTTTTTTATGTGGGTTTGATGTCAATGTGAGTTTGGATGTGGATCTGTGTGCTGATTATGCATCTTTTTCTTTTGACCTCCTCTAAACTGACCTCCTTTTTGAATCTCACAAGTCTAAATTTGTTGAGTCTGAGGCCGTTGTCACTGAACATTTTGATTTAGACCATACTTATATGCATATTGAACTTAAAGCACTTGTGAATTCCTCCCGGCACCGGCGCCAAAAACTTATTGTGAATTCCCGCAAGTATACGGTTTATCGTTGTAAAACTTACAGGTATCGTCCTGAGGGATGGCGTATGAGATTAGGTCGCTTCAGAAGGAAAGTCATAATACTTTCGTCTCAACACTCTCTGCAAATCAAATGAATGCTATCATTGAGAATCAGCTACGAGCAAAGAAAAAAACAGAGGAGAACAGGGCCAAGATTCAAGTCCATCGTCAATTAGCGGAACAAGATCTGAAATTCGACAATGGAATGTAGAGCAAGACCCAAAAAAAAATCTCTTTTATGTTGAACAATTACAAATTTCGAATCCTCTAACTAGAAATTGAATCACCAAGAAATGGAAACTGGGAATCGAATTCAAACTCCAACCCTAGTTCTAGAATTAAAACAAAGGCAAACAAAAACCAACTGAATCGCAAGTGAAACTGGAAGATTAAAACCTTGGTCTCTGGCTACTCTCCACTACTCCTAATCTACTGCTAATCTGCTTGATCTCAGGCTTCGATCCTTTTATCCAGACCTCCGGCGCTCTGCTTTCGACCTCCATTAAAGCTCGCCCAGAAACGGTTCTCCCCCCCTTCGATTGCCCTCAAATTAATCCTTGTAACCGATACATTGATGATGGCGATGATTTTAGACATAAAGGAGGAGAGAGAGAGGACGAAACGGCTGCACTTGATGAGGAAGACGAAGAGAAGATGAAGAGGCTGGGCTGCTTTGCTTTGCCCTCTGTTTCGGTTCTGCTGGGTACGAAGGAAGAAGAAGAAGAGAATGGGGAGGGGGGGCTCACGTGCAGCACTGGTGATGCATTAAATGGGCGCTGGGCTGGGGCACTTAGGAAGACTGGGCCAGGTTCCGGCGACAAAACGGGCGCAGGCCCAAAAAGAAAGAAAGGGAAAGGGAAGGGGAAAGGGGGAGGAGGGGCGGTCTGGGCTCGGTTTTGGGTCGCGGATCTGGGCCGTTGGGCTCGAATTTGCTTCCTTCTTCCTTCCGCACTTGATCCAGCCTCATTTTTTAACCAATTATTTATTTTTCCACTTTTATTTTCAATTCTTACAAAATAAACAAAACAGCATTAAAATTCTAATTTAATAATTTATTTCGAGTAAATATTAGATAATAAAAGGGTATAAAATATCATAATTTGAGGTTGAACATCAAGGCCTAAACAAGAATCAATCGGCCATTTCAAGAACAAATCAACCAAAGATCAAGGCTTTAATTCATAAACAAACATTGAAACTAAAGCAAAATAATAATCTATTGAACTAGCAAACAAACTCAAAAGCATGAAATTAAAGGGAGAGAGAAAAGAAGAACTTAGCATTAAATCTTGAAATCGATCCGTCTTCTACAAATTATACACAAAACTAACCTAATCTAATCCCCCCTAAAGGAGTTTGTGAAGGCTAAGAATCAACCCTAATTGGCCCTCTAAAGAACCCAGCAAAAAAGGCCTCCAAACAGAAGCCCAACAGTGGCTTCTATCATAAAAATTGGCAGGAGCACGGCCGTGCAAAATTTCTGAGCATGACGCACGGCCGTGCAAAAGGGCACGATTAGCTATGCAATTCTGCAGGAACTTTCTGCCTCAGGTGCATGGCCGTGCAACTCTGCAACTCTTTATTCTTGATTCTTTGGACTTCCTGCCAGTTCCTCGAACCTCTTCTTTGTCCAAAACTTCACTCTTCGCTCATATTCTTTCCAGTTATGACCAAAATACCTACAAGAAGGAAAATTAGTCTAAACAAGACGATTATGAGCAAAGGAGGGCAAATGTGATTACATTCCTAAATAAATCGAGGGGATATGTATGGGAAAGCGATGAAATCAAGGGCCCAAAAATAACACAATTTGAGGTTTATCACTCTGCGTTCTCACTCTCAATCTCTGATCTCTCAACTCTCAACTCTTAAACTCTCATTCTCTCAACTCTCAAACTCTCTTTCTCTCAGTCTCAGGCTTGAATATAGTGCTGGATTGGGCGGCTCCGTGGCTGGACAGTGGGTAGAACCGCGGCTCTAGGCAGTGGGCACTGGGGTGCTAGACAGAAGAACCGAGTGTTTGATTTAATTCATTGTTAATTTTGATTAATTGGTAACGTTGCTTCACTTTAGATTAACTTTGATTGATAACTTTGACTGATAATTTAGATTGAAATTTCAATTAACTTTGATTGATAACTTTGCTTACTTCAATTGGTTGGTTGTAGCTTGTAAGCTTGAAATTTCTATTAACTTTACTTACTTCAATTGGTTGGTTGTAACTTGTAAGTCTATAAATTAACTTCGTTTGCTTCATGTGATTTGTAAATTTGGTTGCTTGACTAATTGTTAATTTACTTCTCTATCGGCAGTAACTCTCATGTGTGACCTGGGGCCGCCGAGTTATTTAAGGATTGGTTCATGCCTATAGTTGTGAAAACCCTAATCTAGTAATCTATCTTAAAGATTGCAAAATAGGATAAGTTTATACTTTACGGGAATGTGACGTATTTTTTAGAATGACAATAGGATAAGTTTATCCTTTGCGGGAATGTGACGTATTTTTAGAATGGTTGACTTTCAGGTACTTGTGATTTGCTGCATCAATTTTTATGATCTTGACATTTTTTAGTTTATTTTTAAGTATATCACTCATGAATTCATTGCAATCCAATTCTTAAATTAGAAAAATATCCTTGCTATTGTCCATTTTGTTTTTTTTTTAAAAAAAGGCCAATCCCTCTTTTTTAAGTACCCACAACACCACCAGTAGAATATCCAGTAGCGAAAATATAGTTTTGGGGTTTTTTGCTTTAAAAAAACAAAAAGGATAATATAGTAAGGATATTTTTGTAATTTTAGGACTGAATTATAAGAAGTTCATAAATGAGAGTACTTAAATAGTTCGTATTTTTAATCTAACTTTGACATGCATTTGATTAAGAATATACAGGTGATTCAAGAAATGTTGTTTTTGAATAGGCAATTAATGTAAATGTAAGGGTAAATAATTTGTCCTACACTAGAAATTAATATGAAATGCTATTTATTTCTAAGTTTGAAAATATATCTAGATTATCTTAAAAATATCTATTGAACTCCAATGCTTTTTCCTTAAAAAATAAAAACATAAAACCGAAACATATCACAACGTAACAATGACGAATTATTCAAGATCAATGCAGGGAAATGACGAAACAGATTCATGCTAAAGCCCAGGAGATACCACTGAATGGCATGGAATGAAGACCACATGGCCTGGAAAATTTTCGTAGTAGTTTGTGCTACACTAAGCCCAAGATTGCCCATCTGGTTATTGTTGATTTGCTTTGCTATCTTTGCCCCACCCTCTCCTCCTAGGTTCAAATATGAGGGGACCTTCCCATGCCAAATGAGAGGGGTCCTATGCCAAATGAGGGGAGGGAGGGGTGGTTGGGCTTTAGGCCTAGCCGGCTCATTCCCCTTCTATCGGGTTAATTGACTTGTCGAGTCTTCCCTGACTTAGGAAGACTCAAACTTATCCCTCCTTCAAAAAATAAAGTCTAGAATTTGTATTGCATTTATAGGTGAAAGAAAATCATCCATAATGTCTACAACATCAACATCTCTGATAGTGATAAGTGAGTAGAAGATTATTGATGTCATCAGAGTTTTAAAACTCGGCCGTTCCGTCATGGAATGGCCTTGTTGACACGGTTTTTCATATTGGCGAACTGAAAAACACAGCAAAATTGGTGTGAAGACCGAGTCACCGAGGAACGGACACGACGACCGTGTTGTCACGCGCCACGGACGCTCCACTCGGACTAAAATCCAAAAAAACCACAGGGACAATGGATTCACATATGCTATTTTCCAATTTTCGCAACAAAACACATTTCTGGAGTAACGTGGCCGGGATTTGGATTGCGGGAGGCAGAGCCGGTGAGTGGCCATTGGCGATGGGCCGAATTTGAGGGTGGGAGGTTGCGATATCTGTCTGGCGTGACAGCAGTGGGTGGTGGAGGGTGGTGGAGTCCAGCACCAGTGTCGGGGCAGGCGAAGAAGCGAAGAGGGGAGCGAAGGAGCGAAGACGATTGGCCACCGGCATAGTTCTGAGGAGTTAGAGATAGGCGAAGGGTCTGGGGATTGGAGAGGGTTGGTAGCCTGGGAAGAGGGGTGGTAGCCTGGGGACTGGGGAGTGGAGAGGCGAAGGGTCAGGGAAGTGAGGAGTTGGAGATAGGTTTTTAATATTTAAGGTGGCACTTTGTACCTGCATTAATTTAATTGAAACGAAATTTTTGGTTTGGTCAAAAAATGTAAGTGATGGGTTGTAAAATATTCAAACAAATTAACTTATTAAATTATATTTATATTAATTATATTTATAATAATTACGTTAATTATGTAATTTTTTAGTAATACTTATGCTAATTATGTGGTCATTGTTGTATTTTGTGTCATTTTTATGTTAATTATGCTATTGTTATATTATGTTTATGGTAACCTTATGTCATTTATGTTAAATATGTTATTGTTATCATAATTTTTGTTGATTATGTTATTTTTATGTTATATATGATCATATTATCGTCATCTTAATTATGAAACTTTTATGTTATTTTATGTTAATTATGTTATTTATATGGTATTTATAGGAATTGTGTTGTATCTTTTATCTACTCCTTTATTTGGTTTAAATGAACTATTTCAATGTTATACCGTTTGTAATATTCTATAATCTTATAATTTGTCGTAAAACTTCCAAAATGTATTTTGTTTGATTATCGTCACAATTGGCCCATTGTAATATGCTAAAATAAGAACTATGCTACAAAATAACATTACTTAGTGAATTGTTGTACTCAAATACAAATATAGATGACAAAATCCACTTTGTGAACCAATTTACACTGCAACGGACGCAATCTGTTCCGCGATTAGCGTATCCGAATGCTCCCGTGTTAACGCAGCCGTAACCGCAAACGTGCCCGCATCCGCGTTTTAAATCCTTGGATGTCATCAATTCATCATGTATGAGAACCTCTGCATTAACCTAAAAAGAAAGACAACTTTTAATTTGTTTTAGTTGAAGCATCAAAAAATTGGTTTTCATTACTGTGGCAATCTCACTTATCACACAAATAAGGAAGGGGGGGGTCTCTCCTTTAGCTAGCAGGATTAATTGTGCACAGTAAGACTGCCTGGCTTGTTCACTCAATTAATTAACAGTGCATATACACAAACATGAAACATGAAAGAAAGAACGCAAGCTGAGTTTGGCCTCTAGCAATAGCAACTTCGCATCACCAAAGCTTGCTTCTCCAAAGTTCTTGGTCTCGAAATCTCATCTGTAGGATCGATGCTTCGATCACCTGATCAGGCTGCTGCTTCTTCATTAGAGCAACCGAGTTTGATGCATTCTTCCCACTAAGCCTTTGGACTACGGCCTTCAAGTTGCAACAACCATGACATACGGAGTGTCAATGTATGTTACTTCCATAGGTTTGTTGTGCACCCCATTTTCTCCCATGGTTTGGAAAATAGGCACCCTTTACTGCACTTGCTGATGGTTAATTCTCCTTTTTCTTTTTCTTTTTGCGGAAAATTTTTCCCCCATACACAGTATGTTCGTTGGGTGTTTTTCTTTTGGGGGGGGGGGGGGGAGGGACATGTAGACATGCATGCAAAAAGCAGCTGAGGATCATATAATCATTCAAGATAAGTTGATAGAATCGGTCGAATTGAGTAGAGATGTTTGTAACGGCGAGATTGTCTATGCATGTTTAAGTTACTCCAAACTCTGAAAGGTGGGATCTACACTAAAATTTGTTATTTTTACAGTAGAAGGGGCTAAATACATGATATACTTGGACTAGATGGGTGGGGGTTGGCCGGTTGGGGTTGGAAGTTAAGCGCAACCAGTCTGCGATTACGCGAGAGAGAATATTTCAACGTTCAAGTCCTTGAAGAGTCCAAAAATGCTGAATTTTTGTGAGGGTAGGGACGATGGATCGTGCAACGAAAAAAACAAATTACGAGGCGTTGTCACAACTCCAACTAGCTGTTGGGTTGCAAAAGTACTATTATTATTATTATTATTATTATTATTATTATTACTACTACTACTATTATTAGCACTACTATTATTATTACTACTATTATTATTAGTTTATTACTACTACTATTATTATTTCTTTATTAATTAAAAATCAGGTCCATCTGTGACTGGACTTGGAGTCAATAAGCACAACGGGCTGTCTGGGGAAGAGGTAAGGGATAACCGGACCTAGCCCATCGCATGTGCACCATATTATATATTCCACAAACAGAGAAATATGCTTCCCACCAGACCTAATTCGAACCTACGAGGGCCTTGTAGAAGGTGTGTTTGACGTCAACTACTCTCCCATGGTGTCAGCAACATCGTTGTTATGTACTTGTGTGTACTTATCCTTATTTGAATATAATTACAATACTGATAATTTTTAGGGCGGGTTCTACTTTTACGAGATGTGTGGAAGCTGATATGTAGCAATGCTGAGCTGGCAGGGAGGTAGTTAGGTGGTTATGAGCTAGTAGTTTGTAATAACAAGAATCTGTTATTTGCTTAGATATTTTTCTGGGTTTGTAACAAGTTATATATATATATATATATATATATATATATATATATATATATATATATATATGCACATACACTTTCTGAAACACCCTTTAGAGGATACGCGCGAGAGGAGACGCGCGAGAGGGAAGCACCCGACCATTGATGGGGTTACAAAACCAATATAAGGGTGTCCTATTGAAGGGGTTACAGCACCCAATTGAAGGGTGAGGGCCCCATGTTTAGGTGGATGAGAATCCCAGTATGTGACCACCTACAAGGATTCTCATCCACCCTTTTAGTGGGGCCCTCACCCTTCAATTGGGTGCTGTAACCCCTTCAATGGGACACCCTTATATCGGTTCTGTAACCCCATCAATGGTCGGGTGCTTCACGCACCCTCTCGCGCGTCTCCTCTCGCGCGAATCTTCTAAAGGGTGTTTCAGAAAGTGTATGTGCATCAATGCCATCAGTGTATAGTGGTGGAATGCCACTATGCACCCAGGGATTTCATTGTTATATCTTATGCTCGCTTTGTTTAGTAAGAAAAGGATTTAGTCTGGTGTAGCATATTACATAAGATATAACAATTCTATGTTGTTAAATAAATAGACATAGGTAATGTGCAAACTTCACTATGAAAGTATTACCGTAAAGTGTAAACATAACAATTAATATATTACTGGTTTATCTATAAGTTATAAGTATGGGAAGTGCACCTACCCTATTTATCTATATGTTATGAGGATGGGCGTTCCTGCCGTACTATGATATTTGAACTCCCCTATGAACAGGTCTGTTTATACTGAATATGGGCGTTCCTCCACTACTATTATATTACAACTCCTCTATTTACTTGTAAGTTTATACATAATATGGGCGTTCATCCACTACTATGATATAACAACTCCCCTATTTACTTGTAAGTTTATACATAATATGGGCGTTCCTCCACTACTATGATATTTGAACTCCCCTATGAAATGAACAGGTGTGTTTATAAATAATCTAATGGAAATAAGTAATGTATCTCTCTCACTTATCATATAACCCATCCTACGTATGCTAGGCAGTTTCCTATACATATATATATATATATATATATATATATATTATATATATTATATATATATATATGATGTATGTATGTATGTATGTATATGTATGTATATGCATATATACATATATATATATATATATATATATATATATATATCTATATGTGTGTGTGTGTGTGTGTGGTGTGTGTCTATATATATATATATATATATAATATATATATATATATATATATATATATATATATATATATATATATATATATATATATATATATATATATATATATATATATATAGCTGAATCTGGATGGATGGAAAGGCAGAGCAGATCATTTTCTTCTCCAACATTTTCTCTCTCCTATTCTCTCTCTCTCAAGTTCATCAATGGCTGAACTTAACAAGATCTGTAGAGATTTAAATGTAAATAATCTTATCTTACAAACACAAGCACAAGCTGAGAGAATTGTCCTATTTTTGTTTTTTCTTATTTTTTAATTATTGAAAAAGGCAATCCAAAAACTAATGTAGATGAAAATTTAAATTTTCAAAATTATTAGTCTAAGGCGAGCTTCGTCAAGGTTCATTCTTTAAAATGTATTGATAATCAATGTTCATTTGGCAATATATTTTACTCGCGAAAATTTTGTCATCAGTAATTAAGGGATCGGATTTGTTTAAGGAAAAAAAATATTGTATTATATTCTTGATGTAAGGGCGATGTTTTTAGCATTTTCAATTGTCAAACTGGCTTTCACGTAATGCACTCCTAGACTAATCTCCAATATTGCGTTACATAGTTTGAACAAATCAATTTGCTCATATATAATTATTCGCGCATTTTATGCACAATACAAAATGCAAAAAAAAAAAGGAGCCAATTATTCATCTCATCTCCCTTACATATGCTTCTTAAAAACTACACAAACTGGCAGAAATAATGATTCTGAAATAATTAAAAAAAATATATCATGATTTATATACACTCTCTGCAAACATGCTCAAATTGACTATCAATATTCTCTTACATTCTATGTATACATTGACGGCAAAAATGACTACATAAAATTTAGTACAAAACCTGTTTGAGATTGGTACTTATTTAGGCAAAGTCAAAACTCAAATATCAAAATGCGTGTTTGCTAGCTAGCAAAATCTGCATGCGTTGAATATCGATGCAAATCCCATGACCACATAATTTCCGAGTCTTGGATGAAAGGAAAATGTTGCAACATCAAGTCACGCTCTTTGGATAAACTATCATCATCACCAACTCCCTAACCATGATCATTGCCAACGAAGACGCCGGCACTCTCGCCTATAGCACCATTGTTCGATGTCGACGTCTCTTCCTTAAGATGAGTCACCCGGGGTTTCTTCTTCTTCTTCACCGGTGCAACCGGTGTTGATGCATTCTTCCCTGTAACGCTTTGAACGACTGACTTAAAGTTGGTGGCATCGACCTTGATGTGCTGAGTCTGTGTATAGGTTACTTTCATAGGTTTCTTGCCTTGCCGGTTTTTTGCCATAATGACGTACTCTGAATCCTTTAATTTTCTTAGAAGTTTTTCTCCGAACATGTGCGGTCGGGGCCGGGGATGTTTATATACATACATGTTTAAGGGCGCGCATCGAATGTACAAAAGCTTTAATTCAATCATTAATCCAAAGAAGGTGTGGGGAAGTAAAATGGGCCAAGGCAATAAACGCAAGACACAGTGAATCAGGGCGTTGGCGTACGTTGAAAGTTAAACGGAGGCAGGCATGAAGTCTACGATCGATGGCGCGCGAGCCAGAGAATATTTCAATTTTAATTTCAAGTCTTAGCGTTTCGGGGCCCCAAAATGCGCTCAATTTGTGAGGTTGAGGGTGGAAGCACAACCACCAAACAAATTGGTGTATTTGACGCAAGTTGAAGTGGCCTCACCCCGTACCGCGTTGCTGGAACCTCAAGCCACCTTATCGGGACCTCATTGTTTTCTCTTACTTTGAATCTGTACGGTGCAATTCGCTTAGTTATCTATTCATTTTTTTTATCTCGGTCGTCTTTTCAAAATTGAATCTAAAAAATCTAGACTTAAGAATTAGAGCAAACATATAAATAATTACAACCTATTTTTTTTATACTGTACCAATTTTGAATAGCTTAATATATGATTACTACAGTGTCATGATATATGTCATGCTATAAAATAATTTTTAAATATCGTGTTATATGCATAAATTAATATGTTATATGGCTTCAAATAATCAAAATTTTTCAATGGTTACAATTGATTAGCAATTATAAAATTTTTTAGGATTCTTCTACCATGCGAATGAGTACAAAATGATACTATAATCGGATCAAGGCTAGATATCCCCGACGACTTATCATTTACGTAATTTCATAATTGTAAAAATTGTAGATAAAAAGTTAATTTTACACAACTTATAAGTGGTAATATCTTTGTACTATATTCGATCATACTATTTCTTTTCAATATAATGCACGACAATATAATTGTTAACTCAAAACATGATACTCAGCAAGTGTCTTGTAGCAAGATATTTATGATTTTGCATTATTAAAATGGATGATTATATATATCTTGTTGCAAGATGTTTCCTAAATATCTTCCTCTAACATTAATATATTATGAGGTTCAGAATCTCCAAATTTTTAGTAATTATAATTAGTTAACAATTACGAACCTACAATACTTGTCGCCTTACAAGTGACACTCTAGTCAGATCAACTGTATCTATAAATACATATAATCCACATAAGTTTATATTTATGAAAATTATGATGAAAAAAATTGATTTTGCACTATTTATAGGTGATAATATAACCCATTATTAAAATGAATGATGATACATATAAATCACTATTCAATTATACCTTTTGTTTAATTTAATATTTAATATATAGTATAATTTTTAAGTCAAGATAATGCCAAAATGTGTGTCGTTTTGCCATTAAAATAACATCATTCCTTTAGAAAAGTATATATTCATTTCTACATAGATTTTCCACCCAATAAAAGCAATCAGTTTATGCTAAGAAAATATACATACCTAATAAATTTCCGTGCATTAAAAAAAACTACAAATCATCCTTGACAACAAAAAAGAACGAAAGAAAGATATCCATAGCATTTACTCAACGGTAAATTTTTGTCCGTTTCTTTAGTAGATGAAAATTTTATTGTATTAATTAAAAAATCTGATATCTATAGCTAGAAACAATCATCGTTTATCCAATAATCTCAGCGATGGATTGGAAAATAAAGTTCATAAGAACCAGTCAATTCGCATTATTACGCTACCGCATAAGAGAAGCCAACACCAGCATTGGCATCTCGACATTTCTACCTAAAAAAATGAACAGCCTCCCTAGCAATGATTTTTAACCAGTTAAAATATTTCGCTCGAGAGAATTACTTCAGCTAGATCAAAATATCCCTTATCGATAGGAAATTTCAATAGGTTTGTTAATATCTTCCAAGGGTTGTATGAAGAAACAACTGTTTGAGTGAGGAGAGGAACAATCAATGTGCATAAACTAATGTTTTGAGAGAGATTGTAGCTGCGCTTAAGTATGTGTAATAGCTTTAATTTGTTAATATGGGAACTCTCCTCTTTTCAGACCAAAAACATGTAAAATTATTTCGTTTGTTAACGTGATTTATGATGATGAAATAAAGATGTGGGAATGAAGCCAAGTAAATGATTGGCCGAGAGAGGAGCACAGAGACAGAGCCAGTATATGCGGGCGGCAAATCACTAAAAATAAATAAATAAATACGTCAAGGGATTCAAGGCAAATTCATAGGGGCGGGAAAAAGCTTGCTCATATAAAATAATGTATATTGAAATTGGTATTTGCCTTTCAGGCTTTTAGCCGATTAAATACTGCATGTCAAATGCTGGCCATTGTACACGTCAACTGCAAATTGCAGTTTCTCAATTGACTACAGAGGAGCCGAGTCCACGTAAAACTATACACATGAGTGTTTTACAACTGACAGGAGATTAAAATGAGGATACATGACAAGAGCATAAGAACTTATTCAAGTGACCAGCGGTGTATGCAACTCTTGGTACACAGGTTGATGCAATACACAAGAGTAATTAATCATGATGATAATTGCCTAAGATAAATTAAACTCGAAAGAGAGGTTGTCATAGCTACCTACTTGATATCGGATGTCGACGTCTCCGGTTTGTTGAGTTCCTGAGCCGTTGACGTTTTGACCGGTGCTGCAAACAGAGGAAGGACCAGGCCCAGAGTTAAAACCCATTTCGCTGTAGAAGTTAATCACCACGTTGTTCTTATCTGATTTCAGGGAGCACTCATGTTGCGTTACAATAGGCAGTTGCGAAACACAAGTCTGGTTATTCTGCTCTTCCTTGTAATTTTGGCGGATAGCAATGCAAGTCTGGGTATTCTGCTCTTCCTCGCAATCTTGGACAATAGCCTTGTCATCGCTATCGACAACCTCAATGTGCCAAACCTCCCCTTTTCTAAATTCGCTTACAGTATCAAGGACAAGGTTCCCATTATCATCAATATGAACAGCGGTGGCATGAGTATGTTGAAGATAGAACCGATTAGGAGGTGCCATGGAATAACAAGTACTATAGTTTAGAACCCATGGATGATAACCCCTCTTGATGTTGTCCTGTACAGGAATCGACCTCTGGCACACCTTCTTACAAGCTCCTTCTTCAGTATCCACAGTGAGAAACGTGCCATAGATGCTTTCCAGATGATACACGTAGATCGTTTGTATCCCAAGACCCGTATCTACTAGAGTCCAGAAGTGGGGGTTTTTTGACCCTGACCCCGCTTGGAGATGGAGCTCCTTCTTCAGGGCGACCGTCCTCTTGTCTTCACAGGCTGTGATGTATTCTCCATCCCTATTTTGGATCCTCACCACGTCGCCTTTGATTAGATACGCCCATCCTGACATACTCCCACGTACGTATATCTGTAGATCACCCTCAAAGGATACTCCTATATATTAGGAGAACATTACTCTGATCGCAAGAACGAGCAGCCCAGAAGGAGAAATCTCAAGTCAATTACAACGGGCAATCCAAAATCAAATTAGACAGCAAAACCCTCATTTACCTGGAGAAAGAAAACGCAGATCTAAACAATCAAGTGGTCTTTGCTCAGCTTTATGCTTTAATCTGAAAATCAACCAAATCAGCAAACTCAGCTCACCAAAATAGAGAGAAACAGACGAAATTGCTGAGGAGAAGTAGGGAGAGTTACGTATAGAGCCTACAGAGGCTTTTATCTGAAAAAATGTTGCAAATACAGCAAATCTGAAAAAACAAAGGGGGGGAGAGTAAGGAAGAAACTGAGATCTACATTGGGTTCGGGAGAGAGAGGGGAGAGAAGGACGGAAGAGAGTCATAGGAATAGGTTAAGTTAGGGATATTTAGAGCGTGTTCTATTTTACGTTTTTTAGGATTTAGTTAAGAGTTTACATTTTCTTACAGTTTCTTACATCTCCTTATAGCTCTTTACAGCTCTTTACATCTCTTTACATCTCCTAGATTTTTTATAATATTCATTTATTTTAGTTACAGAAATATGTATATTTTTTTAATGATACTACAAATATATAAAATTTATAATCCAAAAAAATAGCGGTTAGGGACACTGACAGTCCTAGGATTTGAAGAAACTCGTTTGTACCCGTTCTCTTACACAAATTATTTAAATTTTAAAATATAATTTAGGTATAATTAGTTTTAAAATACAAAAGGTATAATTTGATAGTCTAAATAATTAATTTTATTTATAGTATAAATAGTAAAAAATTATTCTTATCATAATCTTCTATTTTAATAGAAAAATTAATATATTCAATCCCTCAAAAGCACATTAAGAGAATATTATGTATGAATTTGAATAGAGATGTTGCAAAATTTTAAAAATATATAATATATAGTAATGATAATATGATAAAATTATACAATAAAAAACACGATCTAGATAATTAAATACATACATAGAGCAAAATATTAAGGAGTAGAATTAAAACGAAATAATGCACAGTAAGTAATACCCAAAAAGAGTAAAATATTAAATATTTTATTATAAATTTAACTCTTATCTTCTTAAAATTTGAAACTATTTTTTCTCCTTATATCTTATTTTTAAACTCAAAAAAGTCAAAAGACTATTATTAATATGATCCTATAATTTTTTTTTAGATGTAATCCTATGCAAAACTATGTTAGGGTGTGGGCCTCGAGGGATTTAAGATTTACGATTAATTTGAAGATTTATAGCTTGTAGGGTTAAGACTATTGTTTTGGGTTTAGGGTTTAAGGTGCTCTTTGATTTAATATTCATATATTTATCGATTAAACTGCTCCTACTGACATATAGTTTAATACTTACACGGGTTAAAATATAAGATAAGTGCTTAAACTATTGGTCTTCTGCAACTCTGGGGACCAAAATTTATACATTGAAATTTCTAAAATTCTAATGTTAGAAGTTTCAAGAGTCTTTTCTCTTTGTGTGATGCAACTCTATTGATCAATAATGTAATTGTATACATTTTTATATAATCTTCATGTAATATATTTTAGTTATTTTTATTATAAAAATTCACAGAATAAGTACTATAGATAACTATTATGTTCTCTTCTCTAGAAATAAAATATTTAAAACTAGTTATCTCCTTTTCTTCTTTTTTTTTTTAATAGAAAAACAATCCTATGTTATTGTCCCCCCGAAAAAAGGAATTATGAGTTGAATAACTAAAGTAACTCATATCTTGCATTACAAATAATTAAACTTAATATTTAAATATTAAAACTAATTAAAATCATCATTTAGAATATAGCAACTAACTCCAAACAAATAAAACATATCTTCTAATTTTTACTATATATACTACTTATAAATTATTTTACCTTTTTTTTCAGGATTCGTAGATATAATTTATAAACGTAGCTAAAGGTTTCTATCCTCCATAAAATAATTTAAACGTAGTTACTTATTCTTTTTAGAAATGAACTTCATTATTAAATTTCTAATATATGCATAAAAATTGATGTTGATGTTTTCAATGTTGAATATGGTTTGTTTTTATAATTTTGTCTGTAAACAATATTTATTTCTAAAAATGTTAACATTTTCAACTTCATATATAATTTATTGGGTGATCTTTTTTTTTAAAAAAAATTTAACTATATGACTTATTGGCATATAGAAATTGATGAGATAAAAAATAGTTATGGGTGATGCAACAATGGTTAAACTGATGAAAAGGGGATACAGGAGTTGTGATGTTGAGGCAAGTATAAAATTGTATTTTTCTCCCGCAAAAAAACTAAAAATAATCTAAAGGGTAAGATTTATGTTTTTTTTTTTTGTTTCAAATGAGCAACGAAGGCAGTACAATATAATAAGGGGAAGGAGACTCGAACCTGGGATCTAATATACTCAGAATCTTAATGGTTAATATTTATGTTGCAGAATGATCAACGGTTTATAAGTATTATTGTTTGAAATTTTAGAATTGGATGAGGGAATGTTTCTCAACCTCTTATACATCTTTATATTTAGTATATAAAGATTAGTGTGCAGTGCACTAGGATTTTTCACATTCCATTTCACCCTCTGTTCCTATTCTGAGTTAGGTTTTGTCATGACAAATATTCTGGAAGATGAGCGTCTACACGCTTAGGGCTTATTCGTTATGAGCATATTGGATGAACGGTTAATAGGCTAGAACAAGTTTGAGTAAATTTAACTAGCAGAAATTAGGTTGGAGAATCTATTCGTTTTCAGTGTTTTGAAGGCATGATTAGCGGGTTGGAACGAATTGGAGCAGGTTTGACTAACAATGAGTAGGTAGGAGCGGATTGGAGCCGGTTTGAGCATGTTGAAGCATGTTGGAGTAGATTGGACTGTTTCGGAGCGTTTTTGTAACAAGTCTTTGAATGTTATGATTACTGATGCGTTAAGTGATTTAGTTTTTTATAACATTAGTTCATAATAGTTTTACGAAAATAATACTACAGAAGAGTTGAACGTCATTATAATATATTAGTGAAAGTTAGTCTATGATAACCATATGTCTTTCTTTATAGCAAAAAATAATATATATTAGAAGTTTAATGGTTGTTTTTTTGATGTTAAAATCATATCAGCTATTGCATTTCTAAATTCATTCATTGTTTGCTTGTTTCGCACATCATGTAAGCCAATGTTAGGAATTTGTTGTAATGGTTGTTGGCCTTGGTAAAATTGGTATTCCTTTTCATCATTTCATGTATTTGGATGAAGTTGTATAGTATACAACATGACATACAGCAGCAACAACGCCTCCCATTGTGACTTCCGTTTTCGCAGGATTTGGGGAGATTCAGATTTAGTCAGTCTTACCTTTAGTTATATGACTGCTCGTACAGATGTCGTTTCTAATAGACTAGCATGCAATATGATATAATTATATCAAATTTTCATTCTCTACTTACCTAAGGCATTCTATCTTTTAAAATCTTCCAGATGTTCTTTAATACTCCACACATTCTCTTGATGGTAGACCAAAGTGAAGAATGACGGAAATTAAAAGCCTCTTTATTTCAGCAAGTGGCCTGTAATCTTAAAAATTCGGAAGATGATAGCGAATTCTTATTTCCATATACATGGCTAAATATCCTTGCCGTTTTGGAGACCACCGATGACAGAAGTTAGAATGATACTCTCAATTGAGTTGGTGGCTGAGTTTGGCTCATATGCTGTTTCTTGTTATTTTGGAACATAGCATTCTTACTGCTATCGACAACTTAAATGCGCCAAGCCTCCTATTTTTTAAAGCCAAATATAACACCGGCCTGGTGAAGGCAAGGCTGCCATCGTCCTTAATATAAACAACGTCAAAAACGTTTTTAAGGTGGAACCAATTAGAAGGTGCCTGGGGATAACTATTAGCATGCAAATTATTATATACACTCAGGAGTTTATGCTCCCAAGTCATGTCAGCGATAAATATAACTGCCACATTAGTAAGGATTTTTTTTTTTTCCCCAAATTACGTTTCATACTTACGAAATTAAAAAAAATCACCAACGTCTGACCGCCATGCTTGCATCAGTTGCATGCAATAACCCTTTTTTTTGGGTTGGTGATAGGCCAATTTAAATTACCACATCATTCTAAATTTAAAACTTTTAAAAAGCTAAATGATATTTGGTAACCGCTTTTTTAGTTGCAATGTTGTTTTCATCTACTCTATTAATTTCATATATTTAATGTTTCTCTCTATCATAGGAGTATTTTCATTTTTTTAAAAATATGAATAAAAACGATTACTATGTAATTGTTCACTAAGTCTCATCGACTTGTTAATTGTACGTCTTGGTATTGTTCACTAAGAGTAGGATTCATGATTCATAAATAATGTTTACCTATTTATTGGGTGAGATTTTTGTATTTTTTTTCGTTGTTCAAATAAAGGTTGTCAACATATTTTTTACGTGGATTAGTTGAGTAGAAGTTGTAAACGAAAACAACTACTATAGTGAACAATTTGCAGTGTCACAATGAACTACACCAGAGGAGATATTGAACAAACATTGTATATATGTAAGCCAAATGGCTTGTTTTGTACATCTCAATAAAGCTCACCATTGTATGATATTTATGTGCATATTCTGACATAGTTCATTGAGGGTGCCCAATTTGTTCGTTTATTGTTTCAATCGTGTTCATTCTTGACATGCGAATCTTAATTGTTCACCGAGGCTCGTCAATTTGTTCATTGGATGTTTTAAAAAAGTACTCTAATGGTAGGATATTTGTTCATAATATACGGTGAAAATTTTACAATACCTATTGAACAAGAGTAAATTTAGGAAAGAACATTGCATACTTGATTTGTGAACATAGTTCAGACAAGCTTTCTTTTTTTTTGGGGGGAATTTTAACGACAAGATTGGCCTTGCAAATAAGTTTATATACCGAAGAAGCTTTTTTTTAAAAAAATTCTATTCATGATAATTTTTTAATTATATAGTCCTTGTGGATTAGTTGAGTAGAAGTAGTGGATGAAAATATAGTGAACACGATTTAGTGTGACAATGAACAACACTGGCGGATATAATGAACAAGTTAAGCTTGCATATATGTAAAATAAATATGAGACTCTTAATGAACAACACTAGAGGGGATAAATGACAACTTAAGTTTGCAAGAACAAATATTAGCCCCTTTTAATTGTTCATAAAGCCTAGGTAATTTGTTCATTGGTTGTCTTGATAAAATTTACTAGGATAGGATAATTGTCCAGTGTATATTTGAATGTTGTTCATTAAGATTAGCTAGTTTGTTCATCGACTACTTAGATAATATTCACTGAAAGCGGTTTTTTTGTTCATTTGATATAATAAGTATCAATTAAATCTATTTTGGCTGACTATATTTTAACACCTATTACGCAATATATGAATGTTAGAACTACTATGCTAAAAATACAGTAAAATTTGAAACTAATTAGACATGTCCAAGATGAACACCTATTCTTTTGAAACCATAAATAATATGGTACAAATAATTAATTGAATAATTCGTATTAGCAACAATACAATTATGAACGAAGAAGCCTTCCTTAATATAAACCTCCTTTGATGATGACAAAATTTACAAACCTTAATGATCAAACTATGACTACGAAATCAACAATTAAATTGTAGCAAATGAAATCCAAAGCATAAAAAAAGGTTAAAAACCTAATAAATGATGCCCAATTAAATGTATCCCTACTTTGTATACTTCATCCTGTTTGCCTTCAATTCTTTCATTCTCTCTCTTTCAGTGCATTGCTTCTTGATTGTGCATATCTCAGTGGAGAATTGGTATCCCTGAAGACTTGAACTAATGATTGCTGGATGTTAATAATTCAATCAATCGGGTTGAATCAGCAATTGTTTCTGTTGGTGAACGATAACTTTCGATGTAATTAATAGCATTGACTTGGAAACAACCAACATAAAGCTTTAATGCCATTGAATTTGATTAGAAGAACAAAGAAAAGTTTTCTACATTCTATGCCAGATCAAACAACAGACAAAAGTTTGATTAATGAAAAGCATGGATCATGGGAAACAAAGATGAATTCGATCAGGAGAGGAAAGAAGCAAAGGAAAGAGAAGGTGAGGGGGGGAGGTGGGTGGGAGGAGAGAGAACATGAGGGGGGTGGGTGGGAGGAGAGAGAATGTGATAATATTCTTGAGTAGATGCATGTAAAATTTTTTAATTATATAACTGACTTGGATATATCATGCTGATATGACAATGAGAGTATATACTCTTATGTGTATAATATATATATTGCAGCATGCCTCAGATGCCATGGAGTATGTCTCATGATGCACATCATGCCAGATGCTACACTTCCTTCCCACAGTGAAGAACGTGCCATAGATGCTTTTGAGATGGAAATCGTGGCCTTTACTGGCACGTCATCGCGAGCTGGAGCTACGTACTAGAGTCCATTACGAGGGGTTATTGACCCTTGGAGATGGAGCAACCGTCCTCTTGTCTTCAGATGCTGTGATGTAATTTCCATCCCTATTTTTGGCAGTCACCGACTCAACGTAGTCCGTAGACCTGTGTTCATCAGCTCGCTCCGTTATGGCATGTCTTTGCTCTGACCCTTCTTCGCCTCGCTTCCTTGTGGCATAGTTCCATGTACGTATATAGATCACCCTGAAAGAATACTCCTATGTATTAGAAGAACATAATTTTGATGATCATCAAAGATAAAATGATTTTATAGGACAAACAACATCTACTTGATTTCTGCTAGGTTTTTTCCCCCCTTGGGCAGCGGGGAGGTTGGGAGGGAATCAATATCTACACGATCTACCTTTTGACAAATCAAATTTGATTGCCTATTTATACGGTTCGGACTATATCCCTTTGTAAGTCGCAAATGGGAGGGCCGGGCATCATAGGTGTAATTTTTGTGTGAATATATGTTAACTAAGTCACCTTCAAATATAAGGACATCTTCCGAATGGAGAGCATTTTAAGATAAATGTGGTTGGCCACTTAACTTAATGGTTGACTAGTGCCAATAGAGAAGTGTGAGATTTCTTATCATGAGTTGTAAATAACATCATCCTCATTGCGATGCTAATTCTCCAACGGATAATTTTTTACATGCTTATCCTTTTGAGCTATATGTTTTATTCTACCTACATACCCTGGAACTCTTCAATTTTAAAATGAAAAATTTTAAACCATAAGTACATTTTTTGGAGAGGAAATCAATATTACTTCTACTTCAATATATACGCATTTAACAAGATCTTTCCTACCTCAATCATTGAGCTAAAAAAGGGGAACCAAAAATAGAATCCCCTTTTTCATTAAAAAAAGATAAAGAAAATACGATCCCTTTATAAATCTCAGTTCTATTTTTTTTTTTTTTTTGGGGGGGAGATTTGGTATAGAGTAATGATTAATTTATTAGCGACAGTAAAATATGAAATCAAAAACATGAAATCACTGTTCATTTGAATGGTAAAATAAGGGCCTTCCTTGTCAAACTGCAAAGCTGTGGGGGCTATACTGGGTTGTTTGGTTGTTAGTTTTTTCATTGACTTTTTGATACAAAATGACTTTTTGGGGGTTTTTTGGCTACTTAGACCTAGTCAAAAAAGTCACCTTGCTATTTGCCATTTGGTAAACAGTTTTTTATAACAACTGATTTAGCCCAAAAAGCCAATTTACAAAAAGCTAAGATAGGTAGCCTTTTGTAAATGATTGATTGTATGAATGATAAAAATGCCCTATACTTTAAAAATTCCAAAACATGCCATTAGTGAAATTAAACACTCTAATTCTAGCCATTTGAAATTACAAGACATGCCACGAGTAGCTTGGATTGACTCAAGTTAGTAGTGACATTGGATATTATGTTTGTTTGAGTATAATTTAGTAAGATCAAATCATTTGAAATTCAGACAAATTTTAATTTGTAAAAAACAAAGAATTAGATCTTGAAAATGTTAAATTAGATTTAAAAATTACATAAATTTCAATTCACAACCAAGAAAATTCCTTAAATGAATACTTATAAAATAAGGTTGTAAGACGTAAGCATCACGTGAATACATATAAATTGAAAAGAAATAAGATAAATAACGAAAACAAGATATGTAGAATTGGTATGAAAATAAGGGTTCCAAGCATTCAATTAATTTTACATATGACACAAATTTAATTCTTTTGAAAAGAAAATAAAATGGCCAATAAATAAAAATTATGTGCACCTACAAAGTAGAGAAAGAGTATAAATGAAATTCTAACAAATAATCTTTTCAAAAACAGTTAATATAAATAGTTAATTTAAATGTATATCTAACAACTAATAGTTAATAAAAATAGTTAACAGCTAAAAGCAAATAACTGATTGCCAAATAGGACCATTACTTGGACCTTCTTTGTTTTGTCCTGCTTTTTTGAATGTCACCTTTTAATTGGCTTATTCCTCCATTGTTGGGTAATTGAAAAAGTTGGATATAACGGTCTAAACTGAAAATCAAATTCTCTAAAACGACAAGTTCTCACGTGAATTTATTAGACTGAATTAAAAAAATCTCGATATAAATAACTGCGCCAGTACAAATATATAAGCAATTGCGATCTCTGTTTTTTTAAAATACTACAGTAGTTTTGGAAATCTTTATTAATTAAATTAATTGACATTTAGGTTGAAATAACTAAATTATTAAAGTCGCTTCAAACAGAAAGTAGATTATTAAAATAAAATGATTCCTTTCAAAAATATCAACTCATTTCTGAAAATATTTTCCATGCCCTACAAAGCAATGAATTTACTGCCAAGAAAATACACAATACTAACAAATTTTCCGTACACTAAAAAGCAACAAATTTCTCTTGGTGTTCTTAGGGCCTGTTTTTTTCGTAGGTAAATTGAGGTTGATAAAAGGTTGAAGTAGGTTATTGTAGGTTATTGTAGGTTGAATTTTTTTTTTCTATGTGATAAATTAAACTTGGTTAAAATAGTAGAAATAGATTGAAGTGGATTGAAGTGGGTTCAAGTAGGTTAAGATTGATATTTTAGAATTGACCCACGAAAAGAATAGGGCCTTAGTTATGGGCTTATGGCATTGACCTTGACCAACTCCTGGCGATCTCATAGTTATTATGAAATTTCCCCTTTTGTTGTTCACTTTTTTGGGGGCTCTTTCTGAGACCAGGCCCGACATTAATTATCTGCTCTACATAAACCCAAGGCCCACTTACACGACAGGAAGGAAGGGTCAGAATTACTTACAAGCATCTAGTCGATCAGCATATGTTCATAGGGATGGAGCTGTCGACATTTGAATCTTTTCAAACCTTACCAAATAAGATTTGCATTGAAAGTTATTGTTATTATTTAGTGGCATTGTTCAGTCATTTGACTATTGGGTTGGAAAATGAATATCAATTATTCAAGAGCGTTTACTTGATCGAAATTTTTATCGCTTTCTTTTGTAAATGAAAATTTTAATGTATCAATGCAAAAATTTGATATCCATAACATCAGCTACAAGCAATCATCCTTTTGTTCGGTATTCTCACCGGTGGGTTGGAAAATGAAGGCCATAAAAACTAGTCTATCTCATCATTTTACCAACATACATAAGGGAAGACAATAACAACATAGTATCTGTACATTTCTTCCTGAGGTCTAGACAACCTCCCCCGCAAGGATTTTTACCCAGTTCCAGTTAGAATGTTTCGCTTGAAAGAACTATATTAATTAGATCAAATATCCCTTCTCAATATGGAATTACAGTGACTTTATGAATATCTTCTCCGGATTATATTTTATGAAAAACAATGATTTAAGTGCAAAGAAGAATAATCAGTTATTTTTTGAGATGGAGATTGTAGTCTCACATAAGTATATATAAAATATATAACAAAACAAAGTTGGATTTTTTTTTTTTGGGGGGGGGGGGGGGGGGGGGGGATATGAATTAGCACAGGAACGGGAATGAGGGCAGGCAAGGTCTAAAAGGGGGAAGGGAAACAGAAGATTACATCGTTACAATGACAGAGAGGGGTGGGAGCAAAATAAATAAAATAAGGGTTGGAATTTTGAATTATCAAGTTACGCCCAACGACTAAGTGTGCACACTTGGAGTATTACTACTACATATATGTTACACATATATGGCATATATAAATTATCTAAGATGAATTTTTTAAAACTGTTAGGAGATTAAATTGACAATATGTGGTATTAGCTAAGCTAACCTAAATTAAACTAGACGTAGCAAATGGGTCATTCGGGTCGGGTTATGTTTGGGTCAGGTTATGTTTTGGGTCAAGCGACATTTCAGGTTGGATTGGGCCGGTTTGGGTCCGGTGAATTTCAGTTCGAGTCAACTAATTTTTTTTTCCCAATAAACTTGTCATGCAAAAATAAGCAACTTTGTAATTTCCGGTTGGGTATGGTTCAGTTCGGGTCAATTTAGATTTCCGATAAACATATTTTGGATGTCAATTGTATATGGGTCTGGGTCATTCAGTTCGAGTTTTGGATTTCGGATCAGTTTTATCTGGTCTAAATTAAACTGGAAATGGAGGTTAATTTTCATATCTACCTACCTGATATCGGATGCTGACGTCTCCATTTTGTTGAGTTCCTGAGCCACTACGCAAAGTGGCAAATCATTGGGAGAATGAAGATGTTCACGCCAACTATTCACATGAAGCAGCAAATAAGGCAGAAATAGGTTGAATATTTATTTGGGTCAATCAAGGTGGAATCATATGGCTTGCAAGATTGCTTCAACCATGCATAAATTGTGAGCTAAATAATTTTTGGGTCACTACACCGATAATCTCCACCTTGATCATATTTTGAGAATGGGCAAGAACGGCAAAATTGATCTTGTACGTAGACTTCCCAATATCGACGAGAAACATCCTTCAACAAAATGCTCGAAAATCGGATTGAATGAAAACTGGCTCTGATACTACTTGTTAGGAAAAATAATTGACTAAACTCGAGCATCATATATGCGGAAGTTTGACAAAGGATATAGATATTCGAGAATATTAAAACAAGATCAAAAAGATAATAGTAGGCACAAGATTTTTTACGTGAAAACCCAAATCGGGAGAAAACCACCGACGGCAACAACGGCATAAAATTCACTATAATAGGAGTGAGTACAAAACGATCTCAAAAGTGAGTCAAAAGAGATTAATACAGAAGAGAGATAAAGATTTCAAAGTAAATGCCCAAGGAAGAGACCTATTACAAAGAAAATCTATCAATACTCTCTCTCAAGAAATGTGGAATAAAAGAGGCTACAATGACTCACAAACGCCTGATAGAATGGCCATGAGAGGGATGTGCCTAAAGGTACTTCCGAATGCCAAAACGCCTTAAAATGCCCACACTATGGTGAGACGATTGCCACCTCAAATGCTTACTAGAGATGCCCAATATATAGGATGCCCAAATTGAAACTCTCATAGTAAAGAAGTAGGAAGCCAAGGGTTAAGACTTAATTCATCCAAATAAAGCCTCATAAAAGGATGCATGAATGTTGAATTTATGCTCTTGAAACATCCACATAAAAACCCATAACAGAAGTCATACCTTGCAGCCATGATGCTTGAGAGTAATAGCTAGCATTCACCAAAAACCGTTACAATAAAATGGAGCACATGAAGAGTTGCCCACATGCCACCGTCTGTGGCCCTTGCCACGATCTGACCGTGGAGCAGTCTGGAATGCAAGCCAGTCACACAAAGCACATGATAGTATGCTTAAGCATTGAACAATGGGTTGGTTTCTTTTCCTTTTAGGTGAATCACAACAACATAGCATGAAATAAATTTTGGGCCAACATACACCCAAAAGTTCTTTAACTTCAACTAACCCGAGCCAGCTTGCCTATTGAGGTCTTCCCTAACCCTTTTTCCTTTTGTTAGTTTCATGGCAGGACCTCCATGGGCCGTGTTCTCCTTTGTCTTTTTTCCCTGAGTGGTTGGTTACTGTTCAAAAACCAACTCAACCAAAAGTTTAAGCTGATGGTTGAAATATCAGGGATAGGTTTATACTCTAACATGCCCCTTCACGCGAATGCCTTTTGGACTTAAAGCGTGACTGCTGCAAAGGCTTTTCTCTACTTTGCGCAATAAATCAATATGGGGGCTATTAAGATTTGAACTTGGGATACTATGTTCAAGAACCAACTCCAATGAAAGCTTAAGCTGATGGTTAAAAGTTCAGGAATATGTTTATACTCTAACAATTACATTTGGCTGCGACAACAGTTTTGCACAGAGCATCTAATATTTGCATTTCAGTAGCACCATAAGGGGAATCACCTCTGTGCATTTGATTCACTGGATTATAGGCTAGCCTCTTGATTCCACCTTGAATTCCAAACCCCGTGGGGTTGCTCATAGAATGCTGAAGGGCACTGAGGGCATTGTCCCTTTCCAGTATAGCATCATTCCGCTCTTTAACCGCTAAATTTCTCTATGAAACTACTGCTTCTCGCTCTTCCAAGGCCTGTCTCTTCTCCGACAGGGCTCTTTTTCTGTCTTCAATTACTGCATCTCTCTCAACTATAATGTTCAAGTACTTCTTGTTCATATTCAAGACATTCTGCTCCTTAACGTGATGCTGCTTCACTATATTCCACTGGAATGACAAAGAAGAAGCTTCATATTTCAGTATGTGACAGGAAAATTCCAGAATGGTGCTGGGGGTTTAGTATAATATTTTCTGCTGGAGGTATGTATTTTGAATATTCTCACTTAGATGTTACGTACTGCCTGAAACACTTGAGATGTTCACCAACGTCCATTTGATGATCTTTCCCTTTCTTTGGCTTGATATGATGGTCCAATTAGGTTTCATCTCTTGTGAAGATATTCTGGTTGGGGAAGATGTATTGGGGAGGGTGCAGAGAGAATTTTCCCTTACTTGTAGGATTTAATTTCCCCTTTACATTGGAAATTAAGTGATGAGCTAATTTTTTAGCGAGTTGTTCGATGAACATATATAAGTTTGATAGATATATATGTATGAAGGTAATGTATGGGCACTAGTTAGTATCACTTTGTAAGAAACCCCAAATTTGTCCCTTCATAGATTTCTTTTGTTCCCAGTTTTTCTTGAATCTGTTAAATTTTTATATTAATTGAGCTTTCAACAATGAGTCATGCACATAAGTTCAAATAAGGTTCCATCCCAAAATCAATTGGCAATGGGTGGAGTAACTCACAAGCTTATATACATGCTCAAGCCCTTTAATTTCATCAATGTGGGACAACACCCACTATTATATTCTTTGAATTTTATCAATGTGGGATAATACCTGTTAGGATTAATATCAAAGTAACAGTATAGCGGAAGCGATAGGATGAATTAGAAATTCAGAAATCAAGTGAATAACAGAAAACAGAAATAAGAAGACAAGAGATTTAACGTGGAAAACCCAAATCGGAAAAAAACCACGGACGGCGACAGCACCAGAACAATTCACTATGAGCAGGAAGAATACAACACGATCACAATCACCACAGTGATTTGATCTAAGAGCAGAATTACAACCTCTCTATTGTAATCTCTCACAAAGTACTTCTACCTCTCAATGTATGTATGAGTACTGGAGATATGAGTTATTTAGATCCTAGGCTTGACCCCCTTTATATAGGGTCTAAACAGTAGGGGTTTTCCCTTTAAAGTAGAACCCTAGCCGCCAGGAGGAATCCCCCTCGAAGACAGAAACCCTAGCCGCCATCCGGAAGAGGCGGCGAAAAGACACGTGGCACGACCGTGCCACGTGGCACGGTCACCCAGTGCCACACGGCACAGCCGTGCCACATGGCACGGCACCCCCGTGCCAATTTTCTGCCTCCCTCGGCTTGGTGCTCCGTCGTCGTGGCACGTCCGTGTTCGCGCAGCGTCGTCCCACCGTACCGGTACTTGAATTTTGGGCCATAAAACCCAACAATCTCCACCTTGGACCAAAATCTTCAACGTTCAACTTTCCGTCGCCGTCGTCTCACCCCAAAGGGTGATGCCCCCTATGGGGCTATGCCCCGCAGGGCCCTCAAAAACTGCGAATGCCAACTAAGTCCAAGCAATGCTTGAACTTAGTTATGGGAGATGACTTATATGAACTTTCCTTCATATAACCTGTCACAGTAGATGCCTGCAAGACATAGAGGCCTCCTTGCCTCAAACCCTTCAGCAGAATCCTACTGCCCTTTGAGACCTTCAGAACTCCACCTTCAGCTGAATATTTGCACCCTTTGGATTCAAGGGTGCCCAACGAGATGAGGTTACGCTTCAAGTCAGGAACGTAACGAACATTCGATAAAGTCCTGACAACACCATCATGGGTCTTGATTTTAACAGTACCAATTCCAGTTACATTACATTGGGCATTATTGCCCATGTGAACAACAGTTGAGTCAACTGGATCATATGTTGAAAACCAATCCTTGTGAGGACACATATGATAGGTACACCCAGAATCAAGAATCCAACCAGAATCACTCCCTCTTTCAGTAGAGGTAGCGAACAACACGTCACCATCAGAATCAGATTCAGCAAATGAAGCTTCAGCAGGCTCCTGAAGATTATCTTCCTCTTTCTCCTTCTTCTTTTGCAGTTTCCAGCAGTTAGCAATAATATGACCCAATTTACCACAGTAATTGCAGGTCTTACCAGCATGAGGATTTTTAGACTTAGAACGGTTCTTACTCCTATTACCGTTCCCCTTTTCAGTTATTGTACCCCTTACTGCTAATCCCTCAGCAGAATCAGCATGAATGTCAAGATCAAACTTCTCCTTAGACAACAGGTTTGACTTAACATCCTCAAACGATATAGTATTAGAATTACTATATAGCATAATCTCCTTAAAGTGTTTATAAGAAGGGGGTAACGACACAACAAGCAAAATAGCCTTATCTTCATCCTCAACTTTCACATCTAGACTCTCCAAGTCAACAAGAATAGAGTTAAACTCATTCAAATGTTTTTGAATAGGGGTACCTTCAGCCATACGAAAGGTATACAACCTTTCCTTCAAACGGATCTTGTTGGCGAGACTCTTCGTCATGTAGAATTCCTCCAACCGAGCCCAAAGATCCACCGCAGTTGTCTTATCAAGCACCTCTCGCAGGACATGTGGTGCTAAGCACAACTGTATGGCTGAAACCGCCTTCAACTCCAGTTCCTCCCATTCGTCCTCCGTCAAAGACCCACGTCTCTTCTTTACATCTTCAGCCCACTGTTCTTCTGTCATCTTCTCGGGTTTTACGTGAGGTCCCTTCAGAACCTTCCACAACCCGTGCTGAATGAGAACTGCTCTCATCTGCACCTTCCAGAGATTAAAACTAATCTCCCCATCGAATTTCTGAATATCTACCCTCATGATTGAAGACATCCTATAACCAAAGCTCTGATACCACTTGTTAGGATTAATATCAAAGTAACAGTATAGCGGAAGCGATAGGATGAATTAGAAATTCAGAAATCAAGTGAATAACAGAAAACAGAAATAAGAAGACAAGAGATTTAACGTGGAAAACCCAAATCGGGAAAAAACTACGGACGGCGACAGCACCAGAACAATTCACTATGAGCAGGAAGAATACAACACGATCACAATCACCACAGTGATTTGATCTAAGAGCAGAATTACAACCTCTCTATTGTAATCTCTCACAAAGTACTTCTACCTCTCAATGTATGTATGAGTACTGGAGATATGGAGTTATTTAGATCCTAGGCTTGACCCCCTTTATATAGGGTCTAAACAGTAGGGGTTTTCCCTTTAAAGTAGAACCCTAGCCGCCAGGAGGAATCCCCCTCGAAGACAGAAACCCTAGCCGCCATCCGAAAGAGGCGGCGAAAAGACACGTGGCACGACCGTGCCACGTGGCACGGTCACCCAGTGCCACACGGCACGGCCGTGCCACATGGCACGGCACCCCCGTGCCAATTTTCTGCCTCCCTCGGCTTAGTGCTCCTTCGTCGTGGCACGTCCGTGTTCGCGCAACGTCGTCCCACCGTACCGGTACTTGAATTTTGGGCCATAAAACCCAACAATAGCCACTTTAATACTCCAACACGCCCCCTCAGGTGTGGGCTACTAACAAGATCCAACACGTGCACACAATTTTTAATCAAACGGAAACGGTGGCAAATCGAGATCGAGCAACCCGATCTGATACCATGTTAAAATTTTATATTAATTGGGCTTTCAACAACGAGTCATGCACATAAGCTCAAATAAGATTCCATCCCAAAACCAATTGACAATAGGTGGAGTAACTCACAAGTTTATATACATGCTCAAACCCTTTAATTTCATCAATGTGGAACAACACCCACTATCATATTCTTTGAATTTTATCAATGTGGGATAATGCCCACTTTCATACTCCAACAGAATCACTACAAATGTTTTCACATGTTAAAAAGAAGTAGTGGTTCGGTGACATATGATAATGTTATCATACAATATCAAAGAGTAGAGGCTTTTCCAATGTTTTTGTTTTCTTTTAAATTTGATGGTTTTAAATTATATGGTCTTACAAGTCTTTTAGCTAATTACAATTTTTTTAAAAAAAAAAAATACATGGGAGGATGATTTTCAAAGTCAAATCAGAGAACAACATGTGATATGACAGGTGAAGTAGTTAGGTGAAAATCCTTTTCATTTTGTGGTTGTCTCTCAATTTTTCATATGTATATCTATCAAATATCTGCAAATGGAATTCAACTGGGTAAGGTACCAAGGTATGTAAGTAATATCTCTTCCCACCTTAACCCCTCTCCCCCGGGGGGAAAAAAAACGTTGTATGGCCAGCAATCAAAAAAATACCAAGAGGAGTTTGTATGGCCAGCAATTTCTGAGTGCCCCACCAGAGCAGGCCGTTTCCTTGCATCCTCCTATGCTGGGTTCCTCTATCCTATGAAATGTTGTGCCCAATTTACTCTATTGTACTCTTCAATTGATTTAGCTCATTTTTAGGTATGTTGCCTAAACCATATGAGTAACAGACCGATAGCACCACAGCGATGGCCAAGCTGTATATTTCTAATATGTCGTCACTTGCCACCTCGACCAAGCCTTCTGATTTCTACTTTTTAGCATTGTCCTATCATGAAGGGTGAAGCTCACAGAGGGCTGGATTTGTCAGTTTCTCAAATTTATTGGCCTCTACTTTTTATATAGAAAACTCAAATTAATGAGTCTGTTTATTTCCCCTTTTTTGGGGGGGGGGGGGGGGAAGTGAGGATGAGGGAGAAGCATTACAAGTTTGATATTTCTTACAGAATATTGTTAAAGATCTTTAATAGTAGCCAAAAATTTTTTGGTTTCATTCTTATGATATCAGGTATCTATTGATCATCGAAAATAACCAAACTAACGGTCATTAATTAGTAGTTTTACTGTTTTTTTCATGAGTCCACAGGTAATTGGGTTTGGTGGACTCACCAACAAACTCACTGAATTAAGGTATCTTTCATGTGTTCTTTTGACGATTGAATGAGTTCACATAGGAGAAATAAAAAAGAAATGAAAATTTTAATTCTAGCTAGACTTCAACATTGTGTGAGAAAAAATAACTTCACATTTTAAGAACACCATCAAAACGCATACGATCTCCTATTTATTGTATTTGTTTTGAAATAAAACCTTGGATTCAATTAAAGCGAGAAAAAGCAATGTTACATATCATCATTCAAAGCTGAAGCAACATTCAGTCATTAAATGGGAAATGAAACTAACCATAATAAATAAACCAACCTTGGCTATTAGAGGAGGACGACATGATCTTCTGATTAAAAAAAAAAAAATTACATATAAAAGATAATGAATGATATGATAATTTGGTCAATCTGTTATTATTTACACTATTATAGCAATGAATTTCACTTTTTTTCCACTCATCTTTCGGTGCAATTGAAGCGCATGGACTAATGTGGATGAATTTTTTTTTTTTTTTCATTCATTTAATGCATAACTGTTTAGTAAGGTAAAAGGGAATGTGGAAATTTATAAAGCCTCCAATTCTATACCAAATCTTGTGTTTTTTATAGCTCATATAGAATCCTTCATAGAAAGATTACCTAATCTTCTTAAGCTTGTTCGATCTTTCCCCCCAAAAAAAAAGAGTACTACTTTCCTTGGACCCTCATGTATTTTGGCTGGGGGGGCAGAGGGGCTGAATTCCGGCTTATCAAGTCCAATCCGATCACATCTTTAGGCCATCCCCAGTCACGGGAATGGATTTCAGTTGTGGGGCCCAACATTCTCAAAAAAAGAGAACTCAACACTTGCAGCTACATGAACACACGAGGGAGCAAGCAAGACGAAATGGGATAGCATTCCTTCCCTCATTCCATTTTTTTGTCTTTTTGTGTATTTTTTTGTTTTTTCTTTTTCTTTTTCCTTAAAAATATTATTTAACTGATTAAAAAAACAGATTGTGTGTATGAGGTGAACTGCATAACAAATATTTAATTTAATTATCTAAGAATGAGCTCCATTTCTTTAAAAAATAATAAAATATAAGTTTCAAAAAAATAAAACTTTTGTTAATATGACAAATGTGAGTTTTAATTTTTGAAACTCAGCTGAAAAAATGCCCGTAGCTCCAAAACTCATAGGACCCACAATAAATGGGGGCCATCATTACCTAAATTATCGACTCTGTGATCAGCCCAACTGCCCGTTCATTGCACATCGTTGATTAATCGCAGATGCAAACATTTGCCCAACCAGTTGAAATCAAATGCAATTTAAGTGATCTACAATTTTCATTTTTTCAGTACTTCTCTTCGCAGCAAATTTGAAAAACAGTTAAATAAGACATTTGTAATATATAGTTGAGTTATGACAAAAGGAAGAACGAAAAAGAGAGAGACCTGATGGGCGTGATGGCTCATGTTCATCATGATGCGGATGTGGATCCGATTCATATGGTTGTTCTCCTAGACACGTGCCTTTATATAGTTGGGCTCAAAGCCCCTGCTAAGTTGAAGCCCACACCATTAGTGGTGTCTGTCAAAAAGTCATTGTGTGTCATATTATGATTATTATTGCTGTCATCAGCATAAAGTACCCCTTACCATTGTCAACGTTTGTTATATTATAGACTCAACACTATAGATTGGGTGATGTGGCATAATTTAAACTAAATAAATTATGTTTTTTTTTTGAAAATGAGATCACGGAAATAATGATTGGATTTAAAAACAATCAAGTAAATAATCATATATAATAACCCGAGTCTATAAGTCTGAGTTACCTATATAATAATTTGCACACCAATGTGCTATTTAATTGAAAATCTTAAATAAAATCTAACTTTATTAATCATATGAGCAAATTACAAGGACATTTTGTTTTTACTCAATACCATTCTGCATAACATAATACCTTTTTTTTTTTTTTTTTCAATGGAGCCGCAAATGGATACTTGGGTAGTACATTCACATGACATAGCTAATAGTAAAGAATAACATTAGCAATAGGCCTACTCTTATGACGAGCTTAACGTCTTCTTCGTATTCTTCTTCACGTTTTCCACTTCAAGAGAGGATCCAGAACCGGTGTTCGGGCGCTCAGAAGAGCCGCCCAACACCGCATTTAGCTCCATGATAAACCTCTCCATAGCAGGTGCAGGCAAGCGTATGGGGGACAAAATCCCCTTCTTGCGTTTCTTATTCTTATACGGCATGTAAAACGTACATATCCCGGGCACTTCTCCGGCAGTTCCAGCATATTCGGGTAAACCCCACCCATAGTCCAACTCATCAAACCCGATCCTAGTTAGATTCGAGACTGCGAAGCACCGACCCGCGGTGCTCAAGCGGGGCCTGCCATTGATGACCAGGAAGTCAGCAAGTGACCTCATGTACTCATCGGTGACGTTAGCCTTGGCCTTCTTGACCAACTCCACCGGGTACCCCACCGGTTTTTGGCAAAGATCACCAGCAATGGATAGTACTGCCGAGAAGGCAATGGAGTTCCCATAGTATCCCTTTGGCGCCGGCGGGTTCAGTCTGGATCGAGCGTTCACAATGCTGTGAAATCGAACTGTCTCATTCGGGTGGGGCTGGAGGGCGATCGTACGACACCGCCACAGGCAAGCGGTTAGCACCTCGAATGCAGTAGAGGATTTCAAGTGCGGTGGGATCAAGCTTCGAAGGGCAGACATCTCTCTTGGTCCTATTATATTTACATCGGGAAAGGGTTGATGATATATCTTGCCATGGTGGGTTGATGATAGAGATTATATCATCATGCATTAAGTTTTGAGAAAATAACACCAAACTATTTTATCTGTAATAGGCACCTTTATTATCTCCCTATTTGTGATTATACTTTTTATACGAAGAATGTAAAATTACAGACAATAATTCAGGAAATTGTTGAATACATAAATGCAAAAGAATAAGTTTTTATTAAATACCTCCTTCACTTTTCACATAACTTGTATAACATGTTTAGTTGAATTCAATATCGTACGGTAAGGCAAAAGAAGTGTAAATAATTTCAAACATGTACAAATCATCTTGTAGCATGTGTTTTCAATGATACCTTTGTTCGTTCATTTTACATGACGCTAGTATTACCTGAAATATTTCCAATTTGACGTTTCTATATTTTTAGATCATCTAATCTATTAACTAATTCAATGGAAAACAAACATTAATCCTATTATCTTCTTCTTTTTTGAGACTGTAGAGATACAAATTATGAGATATGATCACATGGGCATGATTTTAGCAGCTCAATAAATTAAAATCAAATACTCACCAAAAAAGAAGGATTTATGGACCATGTTATCATCAAGGGGACGACGTTGCCCCTGGTTTCAGCCGTGGTATCATACTCATGGTGCACACAAGTGACTCGAGGAGGGTCACGAGCACAAAGAAGGTGTCGCTCCCAGATGGGCTGGACTGAGAGTTGGCCTCCACGACCCAGCTCCGCCACCGCACTCAGGAACTGGAAAAATCCTTGTCCATCAGCCATTGCATGATTGAATGTCCATCCTAAAACTATGCCATCGCACTTTAACCTCGTTACCTATTCATGATACAACAGACAAACCAGACATTAAATTTAAAACAGTAATTATAAAAACTATTATGAATATTCATGAGTTACATCCTTGTTTTATCAACCCTTTTTTCTTTACTCTTATGTTATATATATATATAATAATAGAATCTATAATTAACGGGTATAACAATATTTTATCTGTATTATTGTTTTAAGCAAGAACGTTAGAATTTTGGGTAATTGGTTTCTTAGACAGATGACATTTACAAATCATGACGATCACCTGAACGATGATCAAAGGGGAGTCAAGGGTGCCTCCATAACCAGGAACGTAAAAAAGGAGCTCCTCCAAGCAAGGGAAGGGTGGGTGAATCTCCTCCCCAAAGTCATCTAGAGTGACATCAGCATTGGCTTCAATGAACAACACCCCCTTCCCATTACACTCCACCACCAGCTTCCTCCCGGCTTTCTCCCTCAGCCGCCCCGCAAACGGGTAGTAGGGCACCAGGGCCATCCCCACGGCCTCCCTGATCACTTTAGCGGGGTCCTGGTTCCGGCCCCTCGACTCATTGCCCCTGTAAAACTGCAATAGAGGAACTTGAAGCCGGAGCCTTCTTGGTCGTCGATGTCCGAGAGCTCCTTGAATTCCTTCGGAGTGGGAGCTACAGGAGGGATGAGCTCCGGGGCCGCCCTCCTCACCTTGAACAGGAGGGGTGATTGGGTTTGGGTGCTCTTCTCGTAATTTTGCATGGTTTGGTTGTTTGCAATCACTGCTTAATTTGAAGAGTAAGAATCCTAAAGTTGAGAAGCTTAATTAACCCAGTGGTTTGTGATAAAATTTGTGTTTTGGGTGAGAATGTTTTTACTTTGCTGCTCACTTGAGCCTGGGATTTAGATTAGCTTAAATAAACCATGTACAGAGTCTGTCTATGTCCTAGATACAGAAAGCAGAAGCAATACTCCATGAATAAGACTATCTAACTACCACCTGGATGCATACAAAGCACATGAATCAAGCTGATACAATGTACAAAGCTGGTACAGTGAAGAGGAGAAGTTGGAGACACACTTCCAATACATACAAGGTACATGAATCAAGTTGGAGCGTGTAGATCCAAAGCGACCAACTTGCACAAAAGATAGTGAAACTGGCGATGTCCTAGTGCTAGACCTGACAAAAATTGACCCGACTGGAAAATCTGACTCGAATCCACCCGAAAGTTTTGGATTTTGAACACGATTTTCTCGACCCGAACCTAAAATAAACTGAACCCGAAAAACATGTAAATTTTTGGGTCATATCCGACCCGAACCCGAATCCGACCGCTTGACCCGAATATTATATACTTACTTTTTATTTTCTTTAATTTTTTCATCTTAACAATAATAGTTTTTCATTATAATGAATCTTTTAGAGAGACGTTATACAATGTCACATCCCTTCGCAAATTAGACAATGGTTCCCATTTTTTCCCATAAAACGTCATATAAAACTTGTAAATGGTACAATTTTAGAAAATGGTCATGAAACAACTCTAATATTAAAAAAAACAATTTAGAATTAGATAAGTATTGAAAATGTGCGAGTTATACCATTATATTCTTTGGGTAAAATCATCATATTGTTTTTAAGGTAGAGAATTACATATATAATTCTTCTTTTCATTAACTTTGTGTCCAACAACTATTTTCATTATATGCCTATTTATTAATGTAACTTTGTGTGTCCAGCACCTATCTCAATAGATGGTACAACTTGATGATAATTAATAATGGATTGCAAATGTCAATAATTTGATGTCTTAGACTATCTAATATACTTATTTAGGCATAACACATCTTTTTTTCTGGGAGGTTGTTGATAGAGATTATATCATCATGCATTAAGTTTTGAGAAAATAGTATCCAACTATTTCATCTTTACTAGGCACCTTTATTAATTATCTCCCTATTTGTGATTATACTTTATATACAAAGAATGTAAAATTACAGACAATAATTTAGGAAATTGTTGAATACATAAATGCAAAAGAATAAGTTTTCATTAAATACCTCCTTCACTTTTCACATAACTTGTACGTATAACATGTTTTTTTAATTCAGTATCATACGGCAGGGTAAAAGAAGTGTAAATAATTTCAAACATGTACAAAGCATCCAGTAGTATGTTCTTTCAGTGGTACCTATGATCGTTCATTTTACATTACAATAGTGTAACCTGAAGTATTTCTAATTTAACGTTTCAATAATTTTATATCATCTAACCTATTAACCAAATTCAATGGAAAACAAACGTTTCTATGAGATATGATCACATGGGCATGATTTTAATAGCTCAATAAATTAAAATCAAATACTCACCAAAAAAAGAAGGATCTATGCATGGACCATGTTATCATCAAGGGGGACAACGTTGCCTCTGGTTTCAGCCATGGTATCATACTCATGGTGCACACAAGTGACTTGAGGAGGGTCACGAGCACAAAGAAGGTGTCGCTCCCAGATGGGCTGGACTGAGAGTTGGCCTCTGATAGAAATGAGAGTACACAAACACAAGAGGGGGGTGAATTGTGTTGCCAACTTTTCGCAGTTTTCTGGAAACAGGCTTAGACTCTGTTCGGACAGACTGTTTGTAACACGTCCAGAAAACGAAAATGCAGCGGAAATAAGTAGAAGAGAAAGTGAACATAGGATTTTTACGTGGAAACACCTCTAGCCCATCTGAGGTGAAAAACCACGACCTACCCCTGTAGGATTTTCACACCACTTCACTATTCAGGCTAAACACATTACAATGTAATCCTCACCGTTACAACTTCTAACTCACATGTAACCGTCTTCCCTAAGACCGGTTACCCCACGTCCAAAAGTCCCCTTGACTTGGACACACTCAATTCACTTTTGAAAGAGAGAGAATAAGATGGACACCTTACTTTTGAATGCTTCTCAATAAGCTAGTGTAAGGTACAAATATGCACCTAGTATGCCAATTTTGAAAAGCTCAATTTTGCACACCCTTTGGTTGGTTTTGTCTCTGGAAATTTAGCTCATAAAACTCTTGAAAGTTGCTGTGAAAACCGACGAAGAAAAATGAATGTGGAGACTTGCTTAAATAAAAAATCTGTTGGAACAATCACATGTATTTTCTAAAAAAGAAATGCTTGGGCCGTAAGAAGTGGGAAGTGTGAGCTCAATTCTCCCACTAACTGCTTGAGCTACACGGCTAAATGTCAGCCACAAAATCTCAGCAACTAAGCCTATGATTTTCTCCACAAATTCAGCCATTTTCTAAAAATAGAGATGTTGTTACTTGGAGGATAAAAAATAGGCTTGAAATTCTCCCCAAGTTTTTCAAAGCCAAAAATAGCCTTTTTGGACTTAACAGTCAGTAGAAAATCTATCAAAAAATCTCAGAAACGTTAGCCCAAAAAATAAGGAAGAAATCGTGAAAAATCAGTTTTGCAGTTTTGGCTTGAAAACACCTTGAACACTCTGTTCTCCGAACTATTCTGGGACAGTGTTTTGAAATTTTTCAAAGAGAAAAAGCATTTCAAAGTGAATGTTAAATCAAGACTTTCTAATGGGCATATTAACAAGAATCTAATAAAATAAAAACCATAGCAAAACAAAGACTCTTGTTGATTCAACTAGACATCTTGTAGAAACTTAACTCGCTGCTCCAACCACTTCTCAGAGCTGTTCTTAAGGCTGTTCTGAAGTTCTAGAAAGTCTTGCCAGCCAACTGAACTTGAGGACCTATTCTTAAGACCTGTTCTTGAGTATTGTTAACTAAGCAATTTCAAAGTGTTTCAAATAATATTTGGAACCTGTTCGATCAACACAGTCAAGTATATATTACATTTGTATTTGTTATCATCAAAACCTTACATTACATAAGGATACGGTTAACAACTGAATTAACTACATGATTTATACACGTTGACGAACAGTGGCCATACCTATTCTTGGTGCTTATTCCTGAGGTCAGTTGTTCGGTAATATAGGACAATAAGGGTAATATCATCAGACCTCAATGAATGTCAACAAACTGTATTCCACACATGTGCTAATTATAGCACCATTGTTTGACTGCATCCAACAATTTTAACATGCTTGACTTGAAAAAACCTTTTTAACTAGACAATCATTGGGGGTTAATGAAGTATGATCAAGTTGTTTTAATTAAACCCAATTCAAGTCTATTCTTTTCAAATTATTCTCTACTTAGTACTTTGCTAAAAATATCAGTAATTTGTTTATTAGTGGTACAAAAATTCATTGAAAACAAACCCTTTTCAACATTATCTTTCAAAAAATGATAACGAATGTCAATATGTTTAGTCCTTTTATGTTGACATGGATTTTTGGAAATATTAATTACACTTGTATTATCACAAAAAATAGGAATGCATCCCGTGTCAACACAAAAGTCTTTGAGTTGTTACCTTATCCACAACAGTTGAGCACAACAAGAGGCAGCTGCAACATATTCCATTTCTACTGTGGACATGACAATTGAGTGTTGTTTCTTGGTTACCCAAGATGCCAAACAGGGTCCAAGAAAATGAGCCATACCTGAGGTGCTTTTTCTATCAACAAAAAAGCCTGCATAGTCAGCATCAGCATACCCAACAAGGTTAAAGTTGCATCCTCTAGGATACCATAAAGCCAAATCAGGTGTATGTTTTAAATATCTAAAAATCCGTTTAACAGCCTTTAAATGTGATTCTTTAGGCTTAGACTGAAAACGGGCACACAAACCAACACTGAAAATAATGTCAGGTCTACTAGCAATTAGATAAAGAAGCGACCCTATCATGCCCCTATAGGATTTCTCCTCGATTGAGGGACTCCCATCATCCATTTCCAACCTGGTTGAAGGAGAGATGGGAGTATCAATGGGCTTGGCTGATTCCATTCCAAATCGCTTAAGTAATTCCTTAACGTATTTTTGTTGATGTATCATGGTGCCATTTGAAGTTTGCTTGATTTGCAAGCCTAAGAAAAAATTAACCTCACCCATCATGCTCATTTCAAACTCACTCCTCATCATTTTTGAAAACTCTTCACATAAATCATTGCGTGTTGCACCAAATATAATGTCATTGACATATACTTGGACAATCAACAAATGTTCCCTCTTAGATTTTAGAAACAAGGTATTATCAACCTTGCCTCTTCTAAAACCATTTTCCAATAAAAAGTTTGACAAACATTTATACCAAGCTCTAGGAGCTTGTTTTAAATCATAAAGCGCTTTGTCAAGTTTAAAAACATAGTTAGGAAATTCTTTACTTTCAAAACCAGAGGGTTGTAGCACATACACCTCTTCTTTAAGGTATCTATTGAGGAATGCACTTTTGACATCCATCTGATATAACTTTATCCCCATGTGAGCTGCAAAAGCTATCAAAATGCGGATAGCCTCAATTCTTGCAACGGGTGCAAAGGTTTCTTCATAATCAATGCCCTCTTCTTGGTTGTAGCCTTGGACCACCAGCCGGACCTTGTTCCTAGTGACTGTTCCGGACTCATCAAGCTTATTCCGGAACACTCACTTGGTTCCAATAATTGATCTATCCTCTGGCCGTGGTACAAGGTGCCACACCTTGTTCCTTTCAAACTGATGAAGCTCCTCTTGCATTGCCGTGATCCAATCTGAATCTGCAAGAGCTTCATTAACATTTTTTGGCTCAATATTAGAGAGAAAAGTATAAAAAGCACAGAAATTTTTAAGCTTGAATCTAGTCTACACTCTTGTATTAATGTCAGACAAAATTTGATCAAGAGGGCGTGAACTTTGGTGCTTCCATGGTCATGGAGTAAGTGGGTTCACAGATACGCTTTCTACTCTTGCTGGAATACTCGGCGAAACAGGTTCAGAAACTATTCCCGAGCCTGTTTTGGAGCCTGTTTCTGAGCCTGTTCTAGAGCCTGTTTCTGAGCCTGTTTGAGAAGAATTACGCTGGTTTTGATCCAAACCGGATTCAGCAGTGCTTCCCCCTGTCTGGTTCAGACCTTGCCCATCTTCCAAGGAAACAGCTCTAGACCCTGATCCATCCTCAGGACTCTTACCTTTCTCATGTGTGAGCAACAAATCTTTTCTAGGAAGGCCCAGTTCGTAATCATCTTCCTGTGCATCATTCTCAATTAGAGAGTTAGTTTCATTAAATAGTACATGCACACTCTCCTCAACATACAAGATTCGCTTATTGAACACTTTGTATACCTTACTGTGTGAGGAGTAACCAAGAAATATTGCCTCATCACTCCTTGGATCAAACTTTCTTAAGGCATCCTTCCCATTATTATGCACAAAATATTTACAACCAAATACTCTCAAATGCATAATATTGGGTTTTCTACCCTTGATAAGTTCATAAGGAGTTTTGTTAAGAATAGGTCTAATCATGCATCTATTTATAATGTAACATGATGTGTTCAAAGTTTCTGCCCAAAAGTTTCTAGGAAGACCACTAGCAATAAACATTGTTCTAATCATGTCTTCTAGAGTACGATTTTTACACTCTACCACCCCGTTCTGCTGGGTTGTTCTTGGGGTTGAAAAGTTATGATCAACACCACGCTCATTACAATAGTCAATAAAGCTCGAATTTTCAAATTCTGTACCATGATCAAACCTTAGAAAAACCAATGAGTGTCCTACTCTCTTTTCAATCTTTTTAAGAAATGCAAGAAATTTTTCAAATGTTTCATCTTTAGAAGCCAAAAATAAGGTCCAAGTGAAACGAGAGTAGTCATCCACAACAACAAGCAAATACCTCTTTCCACCTCTACTTGTGATCCTTATAAGACCACACAAATTGACATGAAACATTTCAAGAGGTAGGATAGTGCTAACACAATTTTTCAATTTAAAAGAATTTCTGACTTATTTCCCCCTAACACAAGCGTCACCTTGTCATCATTATATTTGATGGAAGGTAAGCCGACGACTAGATCTTTGGAAACCAGTTTGTTCAAAAGAGAGAGACTTACATGACCTAGTCTCTTGTGCCAAAGCATAACATCATCATTCAAAGCACTTAAACAAGTCAGATTATTTTGGGGAAGAGAAGAAAAGCACACTTTATATACATTTTTGTGTCGCTTCCCATTCAACACAACATCTCCTGTGTTGATATTAATAACTAAGCAACATTTTGGAGAAAACACTACTAGGTTGTCTTTATCACACAGTTGGGACACACTAAGTAGATTATGCTTTAAGCCATCCACAAGATACACATTGTCAATAAAGTGGGAGAGCGACTCACCTATCTTACCTATTCCATTACCAAATGCCACACTCCCTCCTTCTGAGACTGTAAGTGAGAGGAAGTTAGATTTCTCACCAGTCATATGCCTTGAACACCCGCTGCCAACATACCACAGCTGGTTGCTCCCTGGGTTGTTTCCTGAGCTGTTCCCTGGGTTGTTTCCTGAGCTGTTCCCTGGGTTGTTCCCTCTCACTTTAGCCTGCAAAACAAATTAGGGGTTAGTTACTTAGTTTTAGGAACCCAGATCCACTTGGGTCCCATTCCTTTAGACATGCAAAGCTCATCTTTTCTAACCCAAATTTGCTTCACATAAATCAAGTTCCTTTCCATGGCACACCTTCATATGGGACAAGCATACCGATAATGACCCGTTTTACCACAATGAAAACAAACAATATTCTTAGGTAGACTCACATATTTCCTATTGACTGGTTAAACGGTTCGTTTAGGCATAAAATCTAATCCCATCTTGCCTCGGTTATAATGAGTATTCAGCTAATTTAGCGCCTGTGAGGACCTGTTCCAGCGCCTGTTTGCTGTGAGGTCAGATTCCCCTTGTTTTAATTTTTCAAGCAATTTTCTGTTTTCATCAAGCAGAGATTCAACCTTCTATTTCAGTTCAAAGGACTCACTTTCCAGCTTAGAGAAGTTAATTGAAAACACTTCTTCTTTCATACTTAAGGTTTCTTTAAGTTTATTAAGGTCTTCATGCAAAACAAGTGTCTTGTTGTCAACTTTAAGTTTTTCACTTTTAAGGATTTCATTCTCATGTTCTAGTTCTCTAATATCTCTTTTTAACTCAGAACATATATCCTTTAACATGTAATTCTCAGAATTAATAGAATCACATTCATCCATTAAAGTGAATAATAAATCTTCAAGTTTAGCTTTATTGAGACCACGTACCTTATCCTTGAGTTGAGCTAAGCTGTCCAGTGGTTCATCATCTGAGTCTGTATCACTTCTGGCCATAAGAGCTACGGCAACATCCTCTTCTTCAGTCCCTTCATCGTCTTCAGTGGAATCTCCCCAAGTCGCAAGCATTGTCCTTGAGAAACGCCTGGCAGAATTGTTTCCACCCTGTTTCCTGCCTTGTTTCCTGGACTGTTCGGGCTCTTGTTCCTCTTTCAGCAATAGGCAGTTTTTCACAATGTGGTCATGTTTACCACATTTGAAACACCCAGAGAACTGTTCCCGGTCATTGTTCCTGGACCTGCTGAAGTTTTTCTTCTTAGAGTTTTCCTTGGCCTTCTTGCAAAACTTCTTGAATTTTCGGGTGATCATGGCCATTTCTTCCTCATCAAGGTCCGAGCTATCCTCCTCCAAGACCTTTAGAGCAATGCCTCGGTCTTTTTTGATCTCCTATTTTTGTTGAGAATTTCTCCTAAGCTCATACGTTTGGAGATTGCCAATAAGTTCATCCAAGGAGATTTTCTTCATATCCTTGGCCTCTTGAATGGCCGTGACTTTGGCTTCCCATAACTGTGGCAAAAATCATAGGATTTTCCTCACCAATTCCTTAGTGGTGAAGGACTTTCTTAATGATTTTAGCTCATTAGTAATATGGGTGAAGCGGGTATACATCTCCATCACCATTTCTTTATCATTCATTTCAAATAGCTCATACTTTCTCATAAGAAGCTCAATTCTTGATTGCTTCACTTGATTTGTGCCTTCATGAGCTACTTGGAGGGCATCCCAAATCTCTTTGGCTGAATTGCACTCAGAAATGCGAGTGTACTCATCAGGACCAAGGCCAAAATACAAGAGTTTTTTGGCCTTTGCATTCTTTTCCATCATCTTAAAATCTTCGGCATTGAATTCCTGAGGCTCCTTGGGAACCATATTCCCATCTTCGATTGCCTTTTTGGGAATGAGTGGACCATTCTTGATAATCATCCATAACTCATAATCATCAGCTTGAACATAGTTTTCCATACGATTCTTCCACCAACTATAATGTTGACCATTAAAGTATGGTGGTCGAGTCACAGATTGACCCTCAAGCATTCCTTATGGTATACTCATCTTCTAGGATCACTCAAGGTGTTAGCCTATAAATAAGAACCTGCTCTGATACCACTTGACAGAAATGAGAGTACACAAATACAAGAGGGGATGAATTGTGTTACCAAATTTCGCAATTTTCTGGAAACAGGCTTAGGTCCTGTTCGGAAAGACTATTTGTAACACGCCCAGAAAATGAAAATGCAGCGGAAATAAGTAGAAGATAAAGTGAACACAGGATTTTTATGTGGAAACACCTCTAGCCCAACTGAGGTGAAAAACCACGACCTACCCCTGTAGGATTTTCACACCACTTCACTATTCGGACTAAACACGTTACAATGTAACCTTCACCGTTACAACTTGTAACTCACACGTAACCGTCTTCCCTAAGACCGGTTACCCCACGTCCAAAAGTCCCCTTAACTTGGACACACTCAACTCACTTTTGAAAGAGAGAGAATAAGATGGACACCTTATTTTTGAATGTTTCTCAATAAGCTAGTGCAAGGTACAAATGTACGCCTAGTATGCCAATTTTGAAAAGCTCAATTTTGCACACCCTTTAGTCGGTTTTCTCTCTGGAAATTTAGCTCATAAAACTCTTGAAAGTTGCTGTGAAAACCGACGAAGAAAAATAAATGTGGAGACTTGCTTAAATAAAAAACCGGTTGGAACAATCACATGTATTTTCTAAAAAAGAAATGCTTGGGCCGTAAGAAGTGAGAAGTGTGAGCTCAATTCTCCCACTAACTAGCTACACGGCTAAATGTCAGCCACAAAATCTCAGCAACTAAGCCTATGATTTTCTCCACAAATTCAGCCATTTTCTAAAAATAGAGATGTTGTTACTTGGAGGATAAAAAATAGGCTTGAAATTCTCTCCAAATTTTTCAAAGCCAAAAATAGCCTTTTTGGACTTAACAGTCAGTAGAAAATCTATCAAAAAATCTCAGAAACGTTAGCCCAAAAATTAAGGAAGAAATTGTAAAAAATCAGTTTTGCAGTTTTGGCTTGAAAACACCTTGAACACCCTGTTCTTAGAACTGTTCTGAGATTGTGTTCTGAAATTTTTCAAAGAGAAAAACCATTTCAAAGTGAATGTTAAATCAAACCTTTCTAATTGGCATATTAACAAGAATCTAATAAAATAAAAACTATAGCAAAACAAAGACTCTTATTGATTCAACCAGACATCTTGTAGAAACTTAACTTGCTGCTCCAACCACTTCTCAGAGCTGTTCTTAAGGTTGTTCTAAAGTTCTGGAAAGTCTTGCTAGCCAACTGATCTTGAGAACCTGTTTCTAAGACCTGTTCTTGAGCATTGTTAACCAAGCAATTTCAAAGTATTCCAAACAATATTTGGAACCTGTTCGATCAACACATTCAAGTATATATTACATTTGTGTTTGTTATCATCAAAACCTTACATTACATAAGGATAGGGTCAACAGCCTCCACGACCCAACTCCGCCACCGCACTCAGGAACTGGAAAAATCCCTGTCCATCAGCCATTGCATGATTGAATGTCCATCCTAAAATTATGCCACCGCACTTTAACCTCTTTATCTATTCATGATACAACAGACAAACCAGACATTAAATTTAAAACAGTAATTATAAAAACTATCATGAATATTCATGAGTTACATCCTTGTATTATCAACCCTTTTTTCTTTACTCTTATGTCATATATATGTAATAATAGGATCTATAATTAATGGGTATAACAATATTTTATCTGTATTATTGTTTTAAGCAATAACGTTAGAATTTTGGGTAATTGGTTTCTTAGACAGATGACATTTACAAATCATGACGATCACCTGAACGATGATCAAAGGGGAGTCAAGGGTGCCTCCATAACCAGGAACGTAAAAAAGGAGCTCCTCCAAGCAAGGGAAGGGTGGGTGAATCTCCTCCCCAAAGTCATCGAGAGTGACATCAGCATTGGCTTCAATGAACAACACCCCCTTCCCATTACACTCCACCACCAGCTTCCTCCCGGCTTTCTCCCTCAGCCGCCCCGCAAACGGGTAGTAGGGCACCAGGGCCTTCCCCACGGCCTCCCTGATCACTTTAGCGGGGTCCTGGTTCCAGCCCCGCGACTCATTGCCCGCGAAAAACTGCAAAAGAGGAACTTGGAGCCGGAGCCCTTCTTGGTCGTCGACGTCCGAGAGCTCCTTGAATTCTTTCGGAGTGGGAGCTACAGGAGGAATGAGCTCCGGGGCCGCCCTCCTCACCTTGAACAGGAGGGGTGATTGGGTTCGGGTGCTCTTATCGTAATTTTGCATGGTTTGGTTTTTTGCAATCACTGCTTAATTTGAAGAGTAAGAATCCTAAAGTTGAGAAGCTTAATTAACCCAGTGGTTTGATTTGATTTTGAAGTGGGATTATAACCTATATATAGGGCCCGGTGGGTTGGGGGTGCGCAAATTATACATATTTTGCTCCTTTGAATACGTTCCTATCTTGGTACTTCAATAGAGCAAACGGATGAGTTTTTATAATAAAGTGATGAATTTTTGTAACGGGTGAACTTTTTTCAATAAATTAATTATTTTTTTAGTTGAATGAATTTTGCAAAAAAAGGAACATTTCTTATGTTTGATGAATTTTACACCCCCATTGATGAATTTATGTGCTAATGTATACTTTTTTGGTAGCAGCAAATTAATTAAATTGAATTGCTTATTTACACATTTTCTATCAAGTTCACTTTGCACATCAAACAAAGATAAATTGAGTACATTGAATATAATATTTTTTAATAAACTGATGAATCTTACAATAATACTGATAAATTTTAAACAATACTGATAAATTTTCTAAAATATGCATATGCTTGTTGATATTCATCATCTTCTTTACATATGCATCAATCAATCTCCTAGAAACTTGCAATGACTTTCATTGCTTAGTCCTGTGCATAAAAGCCCCAGCAATTATTAAACATTCATCAAGAATAGTAAGGATATTCATCACTAAAATTTATTCATTCATCAACGTAACAAAATCCATATTCAGTGTAAATAGTCCAAATATAGCAACACGAATAAATATTTATCAGTATTATCATAATATATACCCACATATCAATTACCCAAAAATCTGAAGCAAAATGCCTACACATACATGTTTTTCGCTCAATTTTTTTTTCCCCCTTTTAAGGGAGTGAGCATTGACAATAACAGGAATGATGAATCATCCCTAAAACAGTTACGTGCTAAAAGGCTCCTGCAGTGCACACTAAACCATGACGTTCTTAAGAAACAATCATTACACACCAAACCATGATGTCCAGCGTCTCTGACAATCGTAATTAATGACCATCTTCTTCAATACATTGCAACTTTGCGAGCGATATCACCGCTGCCCATTGTTAAGAAAACCGAACCGGAAACTAAAATAAACCGGTTTGACATTTGAATCGGAAAAAACCGGTCAAATTCGGCTGGACCGACTGACTTAGTCAAATCGATACACCAGCGGTTGGACCGACTTTTCCCAGATTGTTTAAAAAGCGTTTTTTTTTTTTGGCCCAGAAAAATTCACAGCCCAAAGCAAAGTCCTCAACCCTCCTTCTCTCTGGCGACTCCAACTCTCGGCACCCTCTTTCGCTCGGCACCTCACCTGCTCTCCGTCGTCGCCGGCTGGTGTGTACGATCAAGGTCTGAAGCCTCTGAACGTAAGCCGCAACTCTCCTTATCTTTCTGATTCTCTTTCTCTGCATTCTCACTCTCAATCTCTCATCTCTCAACTCTTAACTTTCAACTCTCAAACTCTCATTCTCTCAACTCTCAAACTCTCTCTCTCAGTCTCAGGCTCGAGTATAGTGCTGGATTGGGCGGGTCCGTGGCTGGGCAGTGGCCAGTCAACAGTGGGCAGAACTGCGGCTCTGGGCAATGGGCACTGGGGCACTGGATAGAAGAATCGAGTGCTTGATTAAGTTCATTGTTAATTTTGATTAATTGGTAACTTTGCTTCACTTTAGATTAACTTTGATCGATAATTTAGATTGAAATTTCAATTAACTTTGACTGATAACTTTGCTTGCTTCAATTGGTTGGTTGTAACTTGTAAGCTTGAAATTTCAAATAGCTTTGCTTGCTTAAATCGGTTGGTTGTAACTTGTAAGCATGTAAATTAACTTCGCTTGCTTCACTTGATTGGTAAATTTAGTTGCTTGACTAATTGTTAATTTAGATTAAGTTTGAAATTTCAATTAATTTTGTTTGGTTGAATTGGTTGGTTCATGTTTGAACTTCGCTTGGTAACTTTGCGTCACTTTCGAATGATGTTGTGAACTTTGGGGAAAAAAATTTATAACAAATATATGTAAAGAAACTTTCGAAGTTCACCGAGTTGTGCCGGTCTAACCCCGATTCAAACAGTCTGACTTGTTGAACCATCTACCCGCTCAACCGACTGATTCGATTACCGGGTCGGTTCTCTCAACATTACCGCTGCCCAGACCTTAATTAGCAATGATGATGAGTGATGACCTTTAACTGGCCAGAGATCGTCGAGGGTGACACTGCCGTAATATATTTTAATCAAAATTCTGTGTAAATCAAATAAATGAAGCACATCAATCGTTAAACATATGACAATTGAAGAATAAATTGGAATAAATCAGTAGAGACAGAGAGAATGAGAAACAGATCGAGTCCGATGGAGAGAGAATGACGTGACGCAAAAACGAGCAAAATTAGAGTTGGGCAATAGGTTAGTAGGGTCAGGTTCATGTTTGTATCAAATTTAAATAGCTTGAGAATTCCTCAATCTGAACCTAACTCATTTATTAAACAGTTCGAAAAATCTTGACTTGTATGTATTTAATTTTTAAATGGATTGCCAACTGACCCATTTAAGATAAACAGGTTGATTTCATTGGTCTAATTACCTATTTATACATTTAACATTTTCAACTGATATATAATTAGATAGCGTTAAAAATAAAGTTTACATATCACATTAAACAATTACTCTCTAAAACTCTCCCAATTCATCATAATTCACATTTAAAAAAATTTGTATTACTTAATTATCTAATAAAAACCTCAATGGATGAATGACAAATGGAAAATGAGTTGACTTATTTAACCCATTTAATTAAACGAGTTAAATAGATACTTTTTTATATCAAAAATCTCAACCGAAACCTAACCCATTTAATTATTAAACGAGTTCAACGTGTCAACCCATTTAATTAAACGGGTTGAAAATTTATATGAAAACCCACTTAATCTCGTGTCGGTTTCGAATCAGTAATTTTGTCGGGTCAACTTTTCTTAATTTTTAATGAATAAAGTGATATTTGTTTAAATCATTGGTTAAATTAAGTTGTTTCTTTTTTTAAAAATAAGGTTTGTGGTGCAATGTTTGGTCCTTCAAGAATTGGATAATTTACATTTGGATACATCGATCTTTGGTGTATTCATTTATAAGACCAGCTTTTTGAAAAAGTTACAATCAGGTCCATTGAGTTATTGCACCATTTACATTTGAGGGACAAATCACTGTTCACATTTATTTCTAAATCCCTGAACTTTTCATATTTGTAATTTACCCTAAATCCTTAAAAACTTACTTTCGAAAAATTTAAAATTGTACATGTGGTTTTTTGCTCACTAGTAGAACTCGACATCCTCTTTCATCTCGTATCAGAGTCACGTGACCAAAAATAATTAAGATAATTCAGTTAATTAATAATTAATTAAGCTAATTAAACGTGATTAATGTTTGAACCATCACCTGCTTGCCCTGGTCCTAATTATTTGCATATTGTTCACTCACCGGAAAGCGTTTCTCCACTAGCACCTCAATTAAATTATATCATTGATATAGATTTAGAATTAAAAACTGTATTGGTTAAAATTAAGACCGAAGTTAAAGAAGTTAAGAAATAAATATCTGTAATTCACCTTTCTTTGGTTAACAAAGTCAGACATAGCAGAAAATCTACTTTCGGTATTAGTACCCTTTTTAAGGATAAATATCCTTTCCAGAATTCAAAAAATAAGATTCAATTTCCTTTGCATGAGTTAAAAATTTTAAAAGAAATAGGAGAAAAATCAGCTGAAAAAGTAGAAAACGAAGAAGAAGATGAAGTATAAGCAATATACTCTTAATGAACTACAGCATATATTTGAGAAAGAACAAAACCCAGAAGAATTAAACAAGATCATGGGCGCAATTAGTGATAAACATTACGTTTTGCCTGATGATAATGAAGAGGCCAATAATATCGAACTAGAAGAAAAAGTACATCAGCAGATAAATCGAATTAAATTAGAATATCTCAATGCATTGCTATTAAAAGAAGTTAGGGGAAAACTAGATAAGAAATATGATAAAATGACTGTTGAAAACGAGATCAATGAGATTAGAGAAGAGATCAACTTATATGAAACAGAGACTAATTTAGTTAACAATGTTGTTCCTAAACCTGAAGAATTTGGTGAACCTTCTAGAAGAAATACTTATTTCTTAAGACCTAGGTACGTTCTGGCGGGACGTATAAGCAATTTTTCCTCCGCGTTTATCCCAAGGAAAACCACGACTTTTGAAGAAATTGGACTTACCCTATTAGCCAAATAGGATACATCTTAATTAAATATTGATGGAGCCCGTAATAGAGAAGAAATATTTGAACATTGTAAAAGAGGAATGAATAGTACCTTGAACCTAAATACTACATGGACTATAGCAAACTTTCTAAACTATATTGAACATAGTTTTTTTGATACTATAACTGACTGGTATGATTCATTAAGTGAAAACAGTAAGAATACATTAAGAATGATGGAAACACCGGCTGCTATGTTCAGAAATTTGTGCAAAGAAATCGAAACTGAATTCATCGGATCTAAACTTGATTCTAAATTAAAAAAAGTAAGAGAATGGCAAAGGAAGATTAAAAACATAGAATTATGGGATATGAGATACCTTGAAATTTATATTGCTGAATTCATCAATATTATTATCAAATTAGGCATAATGAAACTAATCTTAGTATGTTCTATGACAAATTACTATATCTGATAAACTCTATAATTAATGAAAAATACATGGCATGACTTGAACGAATAGATGTTATTGATACCCTTAATTCAAGAATTTTTTATTTAAGAAAATGGATCAATAGTCAGTGTCTTGATCTTCAAAAATAAAGAAAAATTAAGAAAGAGAAAGGAACTTGAAAAAAGAAAGAAAAGAAAATTTTATTAAAAAAAGAGCTTTAACAAGCAAAGGGGCGAGAAATATAGAAAATAATATTATAACAAACCAGATCCTAAAAAACATAGATTTTTTAGAAAAGTCGCTTATTGTCCTGCAAGGAAAAACAACCGCAAATGTTGGGCATGCAGAGAAGTAGGGCATTACATTAATGAATGTAAAAATCAGAAGAATAATAAACTTCTTGAAACCTTGAGAAGCCTAGTCTATATTGAGCTCAGTGAAGATAAAGCATTATACCTAACCCTAAACAATGACAAAGGAATTATTGAAATTATATTGGACAATGAATATGAAGAAAGTGATTATGAAGAAACAAGTCATATGATGAAAAGTAGTTCGATTAGTCTTGGTGATCTTCAAGGAGAGGAATTTGTTGTAGACAATGATCATGAAGAAGTCAAAGGAGACTGGGCTCTTCCCATAATCTACAAAGACATGATCTATAAAAAATTCATCTTTTAATTAAAAAGCAAGTATGTATGTAAAATGATGGAAGGAGATCTTGAGATAAGGGATTGTGAGTATGACATTAGGAAAGTAATCTAATTAATTGAAAAAATATCATTAAGCATAACAAAGATAAAAAGTATGGGTATATCCATGTCGGAAGTGTCCAAATTCAAATAATAGTTTAACCTCTAAAGAAAGGGTACTTTCGGTAAAATATGTCCCTTTTGACCGACTTACCTTCACTTTAACGGATTATGAGCAATTATAAATGTGTCAGCAAAGTTAAATGTTGTCCAAATTAAACTTCAACTCCAGGAGGGAATAACTGTCAAAATCTCAGGGGAGCTCTGCGCAAAAAATCCCCACACAACCTAGAACTCATTCCATCCTCTCTTCCCCCTCAATTTTAAAATGGAA